>CAJQUW010010782.1:0-600000 GCA_907163375.1 Prostheceraeus crozeri
AGCCGATTTTTCATGTAACTTCTGTAAGGAACTTTTAACTAAGTTTATCATAGTTATACGTAAGTGAACATTATACATCATCTCTAGAGTCTTATGAGCATTTTATAAAAAAGATCGCTGATATCTGAAGTCGATTTCTGATTTTTTTAGGTAGGCCTATGAAATGCACAAAAATATCGATTTTTGAACAATTTCCCCTGATTCAATAAATCTGCGTAAATCTTATGATATAGAGATAAATGCAGTCAATTTATAGCTTAAATGCAGCAAATAAAAACACTTGGCAATGCCACAAATGCCTCATTTATTATTTCCAGATGAACGTCATAAACTTATGTGATAACCTTGTTTTCCAGAACTCTTTTTGGATTCTCCTGGGCATGGATACGACAAGTCTCTCACATCTTTCCGGAAATTGCAAGATCAACAATGTTCCCAAACAATTCCTCCGACACGTCATCCAAATCAATACCAACATCAGGCTTCTTGATGTCCCCTCTCAACTCTCAGTCGCAGAGACTCATAAACGACTGCTTTTTATTCAAAAACTTTAATCATCCTCATTAGATACAAATTTCAGCTTTTCAGTATTTTAGTACTACTCATAAAACGTTTATAAGTAATCTGTCACCTACAGCACATCATGAGCTGTCAAAAGTTTTTTGAATCAAGTCTAAAGGACTTGTAGAAGGAAAGTTATAGCCGTTTGAAGATTTCGGCCTACTATCATCAAATGGTCCGTCATACTTTACTGACTACCCTATAAGTCTGAATCTTTAGCTGATATCAGCAATGAAAAGTCAGAAGTCCGATGTTGGACCTCAAGAGAAACGACTTACCTGTAGTCAGTTTCTCAACTTAGTGAGATTCCTCTCCCGAACTCGTACTTATATATCCTGTGATAAGAGGGGGGGTCAGACATTGGTTATCTAAAATTTGACGCTGAATCCAAATCTGGTCTTTGTTTTCTCGTCCGATGCTTCGTTCGCCCGCTGGAGTCCAAAACACAAAACTCAACCTATACATAGCTCCTAACATGACCAAAAGTCTCAATGTCACTCGCAAGCCTCAGCCAAGGAAGATAGGGTCAAACTGTGGTTTCCAATCAATTTGTAGCACTCTTAGCTTTCAAACGAACTATCGCACGACTCTCTACCATTTCTAGAACCAAAGTTGGAAGATCGCTGCCGAGGGGGGGTGGGTCGAAGTTCTTTGTTGTTTGGCCTACGACTTTGGAAACAAGTCTCCTAGAATCAAAATTGGCCAAAAAGTCCAAATCCGCCGGCCATTTTCACGTACGAGGCTTCGTTTCGCCGCTACAGCCACTTTCTCACTCAAAAACACACAAAAACACCTAAACCACACCTACACCAAGAAACACGACATGTCGACCCAGAATTTTATCAGGAAACCAAATCTAAACACAAAATAAACCTACAACCATCCCTACACACCAAAAATAAAGACCGCCGCCAAAGAACAAACACGACGGTCGACCAAGAAACACCCGGCCGGTCGACCCAAAACCACACCAACCCAACTCGCGCTCCAGAGGGGGCGCTGTGCGCAGCTGGGAGGATTCCTTACTACTATCATATCACATGACTATTCTGAGTATTGTCAGGAGCAGGGTTCTTTCCGCAAATCCGGAAAATGAACACGCCCGCACAAATATTACAAAATCTTATAATTCCATATATATTACCCAGCAAAAAAATCCGCAATTTGTTTGTGCCCTAAAATTGGTTCATCAAGTTATTGATAGAAATGAATTCAAACTATAAAGACATCGTTCGTCGTGCAGCTATGTACGTACCTATATGCATAGTTAAGTAGGGGCCGACCGGTGTTTTTAAAATCAAAATCACCATACTTTTGGCGATCTTAGAATTTGCTTGAAAGTTTTCGCCAATTGATCGAAAGCTTGATTAATAGCGATAAAAGAATCCTGTTGGAAGTGATAATGTGAGGAAATAAATTCCATACGCAAAACGAAGTTGCACTAACAATTTCAGAGATTCCGACCCGTGCCATACATTAGTTGACGGGACTGCCGATAAATAATTGTACTTAATTGCGGGGATTTTCCCTGTAATCTTCTGCAATTAATCACGACCTCTTGTAATTCAATTGCATAATTTGCTACAATGTGCTTTCGCATTTTCCCACAGTCATTGTTGTAATATATACACTTTTCCACAAATTTTGTAATTGATTAAGTGATTTCTGATAGTATGTGCTATCAGGATATTAGACATTGATAAGGGTGGCAATTCGAAGTCCTGACGGACCACAAGCTGTAACTTGTGGGAAAGACTGCAGAACAACCTAAATATCAAAACTGGCCGGTGTTGTTCATATGCTATTGAGTATAATTTAATGCCTTTGATAATATGTTGTTAATAATAATCAAATTAATTGAGAATTGATTAGATATTGATAATTAAATATAATGTTAAGTAGCATGAACATAATAAAATGATAATATGATATAATTACATTATCGAGATTCGTATGATGCTGAAGGATTACGAGATATTCATATCCTTCTTCAGTCAAATCTTTATATGAGCTTCCTCTGTTTCATAACCTTGTGTTTCGATGACTTCTCCTCGATGGATTATAAGTCGTGCGCATTTTTCGATTCCAAATTTCATACTGATGTCATCGCTGTATGTTTGTGCGGTGTTAATAAGGCAGTTGATGTCGCTTTCTGTTTTCCCATATAGTTTCAAGTCGTCCATATATAGTAGATGGTTGATCTTTTGTCCTTTTGTGAACGTGTATGATCTGTCTATGCCGGGCAAGAGCTCACTGAGCGGGTTCATTGCAAGGCAGGACATGAGTGGTGACAGTGAGTCCCCTTAGAAGATCCCTCTTTTGATCTTTATCTGTCCAATGCTTTCACTTCCATGTGTCAAATTCGTCTCCCATTTTTTCATTGATGCTGAGATTACTTTTTGTATGACTTTGTTGACTTTGTACATATCAAGGCACTTGATGATCCAAGAATGCGTAATTGAATCGAAAGCCTTGCGATAATAGATCAATCCCATTGCAAGTTTTTCTTTCGCTTTCTGCTTTTACTGGTGATCGGTCTGTCGATGGCAAATTCTTCTTTAGTGCCTCTGCTACTTGGATGACTCCTTTTTTGTTCTTCATGCATTATGTTCTTTGATTTAACATGATCATTGATCTTATTTGCAATTATTCTGGTGAATAGTTTCATAGTGTCGGAAGACAGGTTATGTGTCTGAAGTTGTCCGGAGTAGGTGGCTTGTTGTCGGATATCCTAATTAGTACCGTCGTACCTTTGACCAGCTCTTTCACCAGCCACTTCGGTCACATCTGGATTTCGAAGAAACTCGTCGTAGTACTTCGCAAGTCTGCCATGCAATTTGTTCAGCTTCTTTACCCAGAAAGCTTGTACTGCTGCTGCTTTCCAATTTGCCATGCTAGCTAGTTTGTATTTTGTGTCTTCCTCAGATATTGTGACGTCATCTTGATAAGCTAATCTTTCGCAGTTTCTTTCAATTTTTGGCAGCCATTCAGCCTACACATTGTATTGTTTTTTGGCTTCCCATATACCTCTCCAGTAATTCATCATGTCTTCTTTGTTTTCGACTCGACTATCCTTTGCTGCTTCTTGGCCTCCTATTTGTCTGTATACCTTCTTTGGGTTCTAGTGAAACAATTTGTTTATTCGCATTTGTTCGTTTTTGGCTTCATGCCGTTTCAATCGATGACTTATAGATATACGTCGTTGTTTCGCATCTTTATACTTCTTTAATGCACTTTTTATTCATCTTGTATTTTCTAATCATGTAAGGAGGCAGTCGTCCATTGCACTCCATAGCTGCCTTAATTTGATTTATTTCTCTTCTAAGGTTCTCAATTTGATTCTGTAGATTCTTTTTCCAAGGAGGTGGGTGCATCGCACATCTCGCATAATTTCTGATAATTCCTTCTGCAATTTTTGCTGCTGAGTAAATCAGTACATTTATCTCAGTTGTGCTGTTTGTGGGAACATATTCAGCTACACGGTTTATCCTTTCAATCAATCGACTAGTATTGTTGTCATTTACTCTTATCTTTCTAATACTAGTTCTGCTCTCTGCGTTCATGTAAGTCTCCATATATTGCATTATCTCGTCAGTAGTTAGTTTTGCGGACGCACTGATAGTGGATAGGTACCTGGATAGGAACATGTTCCGAATTGCCAATGCGAACATGGATAGGAACATGTTCCGAATTACCAATCGGGACATGTTTTGAACATGTAAATAGGAACCGCGTTCCGATTGATAGCCGAATTGAGATCATGCTTAATGATTCGGTACACTTATTTGTGTGTTGGGATCGAAACGGCTTGTTCCGAAATTGAATTAGAGTATGTGAATTAGAATAGGGATTCGAACATCTATTTCGGAACTTAAACAGGTGTTTGTTTTGAGACTGCTTGCTCAAATGCGACAATTGTGACCACACGGTGCGCCTGAATCAAGTTTTGGATTAAAAAAATATACCATGAGCGAAACCAATTTTTTCACGATCTATGACCTCTTGGGACAAAATAATCGCAAAAATAAAAATATTTCAATGTACAGATTTTTTACAAATGAGCTTTTTCAAAATGACCGCCCTTTTTGCTATAAAATCGTCAAGTTCTACATTAGAATGACTTTTCTGCCTTGTTAACTCACTCCAGCTGCTCAAATATCTCAAAAAATATTATCCAGCAAATGGCATAGCGTTTAGCTCGCAACGGAATATCTATTTTTCATTCATAAGTAGTATGTTATCGACATGATGCTATTTTCATAAAAAGGAAAATATTTTTGTTATTTTTTAATGAAACAAAAAGTCATTCAGTTATTAGTGTTCCATGAAGGCATTAGATCACATTTTGTCATTGAATTGATGGATTTAAAAGGAAAACCATGTCTTCAGCTAGCAATTATCAACTTAAATTTGACTGCAGGAACATTTATGAAAATAATTATAGTAGTATTTATCTCAACTGTAACTTAACTTCATACATGACTGTGACGGCGGTTTTTTGATATTCACCCTTGAAACAGTCGTTAATCAACTAATAAGGATATCTTGCTTGAATCATCAAATATTTCTGTGCATTATCAGTGTGTTACACGTCATTCACAATCAAAAATATCTGGCATGGAAGACACAGGTTTGCAATGTTTTTCCTATATCATGGTCAGTATTTGACTAGCGCCATCATGTGATAGTTCGCTTACTATAACTCATACTTGCATTCAGGCATGATTTGAATTTGAACTATGTGGCAGTGATATCTAACGAATTTGAAATTAGTCTCACATTAATGCTTGGAATGGCTTCCGCTGGTGATGATCTTGTCTGTGCCGAGAAAAATCGTAATGAAAATCGCAAGAAAGTGTGCACGGTATGCTACCGTAAAGGAAAGCGGGGTATTTCTGAAAGTGACATGAAAAGCATCCAGGAGTTTGTTATTGACGGTTATACGACGGAAGATGCTAATTTTCCAGAGGCATTGTGCAATGGCTGCCATATGTTGCTTTCTAAGAAACGACGTGGATATGATGTGACTTTTCCGTTGACTTCTGACTACAACCCTAATCGACCGATAATACTTCGATCAACCACAATTTGCACCTGTCGTATTTGTTCGGTTGCTCGCGCCGATTTGCAGGAAGCCAATAAGATGAAGAAAAAAGCTGGTCGTCCTCAACAACATTTCAGTGCCACATCCTAGACTCCACCTAGTTTTAAGGCATGTAGCCTTTGTTTTTCAAAATTATATCCAGGATGTTCCCACTCGAGAGATTCTTGTCGATCAAAGAGCCAAAGAATTCACAATATTGATAAATTATTAGATTCCCCTACAAAAATCACTAAACAGCGGGTTGCATCGCGCATTATTGATGATGTTGGAACTTCACTGTCTACATTGAGTGGTAAGAATAAAAATATTTCATTGAAAAACCCTAACGATAGTCTCCAGCTTTCGGTTGATGATATATCTCATATTCAAGATGACTTGAATCTTAGTAGTCGACAACTGTTTAAAATGAGCAGAGATATTCATTATGCTTCCCAATCTCGATTTGTTATTGAGCCAGGTCTTAAAGAGCGAATTGTTAATACTTCACACGAAATTGATGACTTATTCACCGTCGAAAAATTGGATTTCATTTCAATGGTCAAAGATGAGGTTGTCGACCGGCATTCAAAGTATGTAGTCTTCTGCAACGATGTAGATCAACTGATAAGTAGAATAAAATCAAGAAGGGGACTAAACAGTGACAATATGCTTATTCGAATCGGAATTGACGGAGGAGGCGGATTTTTAAAAATTGGACTGTCTGTCTTTTCAGTTAATGAACAAGACACTACTCCACATTCTTCACGCCGTAATTTCGTGTCAGATTTGACATCCCAGTTCAAAGACTCCGGGGTTAAGCGCAGTTTTATTCTTGCTTTAGTACCCGACGTGCAGGAAAATTATAATAATGTGAAGCTTCTTTGGATGAAAACTGGTCTGCGCACTATGGCAGAATCCTTGTTGCATGTGACTTGAAACTTTGCAATATACTCCTTGGCCTTATGCCACATGGCAGCAAGCATCCGTGCAGCTGGTGTATTGCTGAGAAGGGAAAACTAGAGACTGAGGGTCCGCCGAGGACACTTTCATCATTAAATAACCAATTTTGGAAGTATTTTGAGACCGGTTAAGATAAACGTAGAGCCATGCAATTTTACAATGTTATTCACCCCACAATCATCAAATTTACATCAGATCCTTCAACTCCCATCATTGAGCTGATTCCCCCTCCTGAACTTCATTTGCTCTCCGGACCAACTGCCACTCTTTATTCGGCTTTGGAAAAAGAGTGGGACCAGGCGCATCTTTGGCTTCGTGCTTGCAATGTCCAGAGAAGCCCAGTACATGGAGGAAGTTTTTCTGGCAACAGTTCAAGACAACTCTTACAGAATGTTGACCGACTTGAGAGCATCTGCCCAACGTGAATCAGTGATTCTGGAATACGTCAATGTGTTCCGTTGTTTCAACGAAGTCGTCAGCTCGTGTTATGGTCTAGTGTTAGACCCCGATTTCAGAATAAAAGTCTTGGCTTTCAAGGATGCATGTAGCAAGCTATCGTTAAATATTACCCCTAAACTACATGCAATTTTTTTCCACATTCCAACTTTCTGTGAAATGACTGGACGAGGGCTGGGACATTATAGCGAACAAGTGATAGAATCATTGCATCACAGTTTCAATGATGTATGGAAAACCTTCAAAATTCAAGACCAGCATCCTCAATTTCCTAATCGATTATATCGATCAGTCTGTGTATTTAATGCTAGACATTTTTGATTACGAATTAGTACACTACGATTTCATGATTCGAACAAGTTGTTACTTGATTAACGATCGTGTTTTTACTTTTCCTCATGTACATAGGCCAACATACTATTGATACATAGTACTTGAGGGGTGAATATCAAAAAACCGCCGTCACAGTCATGTATGAAGTTAAGTTACAGTTGAGATAAGTACTACTATAATTATTTTCATAAATGTTCCTGCAGTCAAATTTAAGTTGATAATTGCTAGCTGAAGACATGGTTTTCCTTTTAAATCCATCAATTCAATGACAAAATGTGATCTAATGCCTTCATGGAACACTAATAACTGAATGACTTTTTGTTTCATTAAAAAATAACAAAAATATTTTCCTTTTTATGAAAATAGCATCATGTCGATAACATACTACTTATGAATGAAAAATAGATATTCCGTTGCGAGCTAAACGCTATGCCATTTGCTGGATAATATTTTTTGAGATATTTGAGCAGCTGGAGTGAGTTAACAAGGCAGAAAAGTCATTCTAATGTAGAACTTGACGATTTTATAGCAAAAAGGGCGGTCATTTTGAAAAAGCTCATTTGTAAAAAATCTGTACATTGAAATATTTTTATTTTTGCGATTATTTTGTCCCAAGAGGTCATAGATCGTGAAAAAATTGGTTTCGCTCATGGTATATTTTTTTAATCCAAAACTTGATTCAGGCGCACCGTGACCACTGATGACAATTGTATTGATTTTCATAACTAGGTTAAGTTATGATTACGTGAAAGTTGTTTGTTGATGTGAATATTGATGACTAGTTTCCAAATTTTATGGATTGTTACAAGAAACCTTGGTTATTCGCTAAAGGCTATAGAAACTGTTGCATATCTAAATGAAAATATCAAAGCTGGTGATTTAGTTGAACGACTAATGGATCTGGATGAGCATACCATGAATGCTAATTTGGACCGTAGTTGGATAGAAGATTTCTCAATGCTACATTATAAAGACAGTGAAATTAGGAGGATGAAATTGGAACTTTCTGAAACGGAGATAAAAAAAGTGAAACCTTCAATTGATTTATCGAAATGTTCTATCAATGAAAGTGACTTCAGAAACAAATTAGAAATAGAGACGTTTGAATTATTATGTGAACGGAACTGCATTAGGTGTTTTGAACGGGAAAAATCCCTTCTCTTGTTACCATGTTCTCATTTTGTCATGTGTTCTACATGCTATATACCCTTGGAAACTATATTTTGTCCCCTTTGTGATGAAGAAATAATTTCGACAGTCACTGTATATCGTTCATGATGAGTCATCATGCGTGTCTGTGATTGGTTGCTATTGTTCAGCTTTTGTATATAAGGTTATCACACTTCTATTGCAACCATACTTGTTGAGAATTGTAGACATTAATAAACATGCCATTTACCACGATCATTCCTGTTTCAATAATTCACAAAGACAATCTGTTTACTAGCAAGATTTTCTACTCTGCAAATGATGTTATTGGTTACAAAGCTGATCTCATAGATCTGATGGAGGATATTGTCACATTCTACCATTGTGAAGATGATATTGAACTTCAGAAACTCTTAATGAGGAAATTGACTAATGCCCTTACGCGAGTACTAAGATTTTGGCACGATAAAGTGTTCAAGCCTCTGAGTTTGACGGAAGCTATTCCACAGAGTTCTCGTTGCTATTGTGAAATGAGAACACGGAAATTGAAGACTTGTTTGCATGATATAATCGTATTTAGCCACTATGAGGAAAATGGTGGTGAATTCAAGGTGGACATGTTTACCGGACCCCCGTCGATGAGCGTCAATGTGGCAGTGCAGGATGAGCGGGACATAATCAAGTTTAGAGCATACTATGCTAATCTTTTAAAAGTCTTCGCTTCAAAACCATGCTGTTCATGCTGTCCTCTATCAAAGGATTTAATGTGTAATATAGAACAGCTTACAACTGCAACGACTCAGACCTTGAGTGATGTTGATGACTACGACCTACCATCTGTTACCGTTTGACTTTGTTACATGGAACTAAGCAAAAATGTATATTTTCATAAATGCTTTGCTTTTAACACAATAAAAATTACTGCAAAACGAAAGGCATCTTTTTCTCGGAAGAATGGTTCTTTTAGACCTTCAAGTCAGTTTAAGAAGGCGTTGCGAAAATTAAACAGCATGCGAAACAATAAAGTTAAGTGCAAATTAATTCGAAACTCAAGTGATGATTTCATCCGTAATTTGGCTTTTGCAATTTAATTCAATTAAGTGCAAATTAATTCAAAACTCAAGTGATGATTTCATCCGTAATTTGGCTTTTGCAATAAACAAATGCCTCCCAATATACAAGCCTTTATTGAGTGCTCATTCTCTAAACAGCATTAGAAAATTTTCAAATCCAAGAAGCAGTGATATGAAAAGGCGGAACTTAGTTCAGCGTGGAGGTGGTGGGTTTTGAATATGTTGAATGATATTGGAAACAGCATTTACAATGTACTCAACAGTCCACTAGGGAAAGTAGTAGCAGGTGCCGCAGTGTTGCTGTAGATGACGAATCATGGATTGACACGTCATCATTGATTGATGAGTCATGTGAATATGTATATAAGAGAGACGCGCTTGTACTCTTTAATTACTTTCAAGCTATCATTCATCGCTGACGGTTGAAAAGCTCCGAATAAGTACAACATTGAATTAGGTCTCAACAAATGTTTATAGTTAGGGAGGAGAGCGACTCATTTGAACGTGATCTCTTTAAATTCCGACCGACAAGGAAGGTTCAAGGGATTGGAAATACCTTTTACTTCCAAACGTTGAGCTATTGTGACGATGGTTTCTACCTTCAAGTTCCATTTTTCCACAGTAATGGTATGTCTTCATCTGGATATAGCAACATGAGGGAAATGCGAGTGACCTTTCCGAATTGGCAGCAGATGATACTCAAAACCATCGACTCTTTGGCGAAGGAATGCGTTGTGTTGCCCGAAAGTGCTCCAACACATTGGAGGAAGGCGTTAGAGGAAGGAATTGTCTATAAGGAATTACCCGAGTTCGATACGCTATTCTTGAAACAGTCCGATCACTTTCAAGCATTCGATCTACTTGGAAATACAATGGAGTGTGATGATCTGAAGCGCGGACGATACATGGGTTTAATACACGTCAACGGACTATACACTGGTGCTCACGGCTCAACTGGAAAAGTGGCATCGTTACAAATGAAAGTTCTACAGTTGGTTTATGAGCCAATGCCGATTGATAAGTGTCTAATCACCATCGATAAACCTACTTCAAAAGATGGGAATGATGTTGAAGAATGAGAAAAGCGGGGACGGAAATCCAAGGAAGGGAGAGTTAAGTTGAAATTGAAACGCCAAGATGCTCAAATTGACGCGAGAAGTTATTTTAATGCTGACATTGATGAGGAAACACAAATGCTGTGAATGTGAAATGAAAGTTTCTAAATGTAAATAAAGTTGTTATGGAACATGACTTGTTTTATTCTAAGCAAACTGGTGGGTGTTGGTCTTTAAAGCTCTTTAAATTTCAGGATGACAGATTTTCGCCTATTCACTGATCGCACAATGTGTGTGGCCGGACCAAGTCAGTCCGGTAAAACTACTTTTGTAACTCAATTACTACAATTTAGAAATGAGATGTTTAATAAAGAAATTAAAAGAGTTAAATGGTATTATGGTATATTTCAACAACAACTACATTCTGTACTTCGCCAGAAAGGTTATGATGTGAAGAAAGGGTTACCGACAACTGAAGACATCCAAGCAGGTGACACAATTGTGCTAGATGATTTATTGCGTGAAAGCAAATCATCGAAAGATGTAACTGAAATGTTTATTCAGACAGCACATCATAGGGAAGCCTTCATAATCTATATCACCCAAAACATTTTTGATGGAGGGAAAGAGCAAAGAACTAGGAGTTTGAATACACATTATTTGGCAATATTTAAAAATCCAAGAGACAGCAGTCAGATACATCATTTCAGTATACAGATATTATCTCAACAACCCAAAGTTCTTTCAAAATATATGAAGATGTAACAAAGAAACCACATGGTTATCTATTTATTGATCTAACCCAGGAATGTCCGGAACGACTTCGATTTCGAACTTACATCATACCTAATTCCGTCGAACCAATGACAGTTTTCTCGGTTCACAGCTAGTTTTAAGCAATGTACTTTGTTGCCTTATTATTATTACAAACATATCGTATTCAAAGATGGTAGTCATTCCTCAAGAGGAGTATATGCAATTGACTACATTACAAAGTGCACAAGAAGTCAAAAATATATATCAACCTATTACAAATCAACTTACGGAACTAACACAAAAGGATATGGAAATTCAGAAGATTAAGGATCCCTATCGACAAATGCAGTTAGCAGCTGAAAACATTGATGAGAGGCGACAGATTCGTGATAAGTTACGGCGATTTATAACCTTGTCAACACCTCGACCATATCGTGTGCGCGCTGAGCGATTATTTGACTTCATTGATCCACATGTGAAGTTCAATGAGAGAGGGGAGATAATAGATGAAACAACTGGTGATGTTATTAGAAATGGTCACATAGATGACCTTCTGCAATATGCTGTCAGAGATGTAAGGCGAAAACTAGGTGCACCACAAGGGTGGTCATATTTTCAGAAAATTTTATCTGATCAAAATGTACCACACAATATTATTGGAGGACCGACTGTGAATGAGTTGGACAAGGGTCACTTAGAAGATGGATCAAAAAGTAAAACACCCACGATGGCGGTCAAGCGAGAGCTTCATGATCCCGATGATCTTCAAGCAAAAAGAGCTACTAGGCGCTCAATGCGTGTTGGAAAGGATTATAGTAAAAATTAAGCAAATATAAATTAAGCTTTGCTTCTCTCATATCATGTCGCTACAAAAATTTTGCTGCTGTTTGAAATCTGCGCTCGAAGGTAAAGGAGAAGAGGGCATAGAGGTTGATATCAATTGTGTTAGCAGTTGCTGTGCGAGTAATACGCGTGCAAATCAGAACAAAGACGATGAGTACAGCAGTGAAACTCAGAAAGATTTATTACGACTTAAATCACCCCGCAAGTTTCAGTCGTCCGCAGGTTCTAGCTCGTGCAGCAGGTGTGGGAATAGAGAAAGTCAAGAAGTAGTTAAGGAGTCAACCGATTTACACTCTTCACAAAAAGGCGAGAAAGCGGTTTCCAACGAGAAAATATGTTGTTAGCAATATAGATAGTCAATGGCAAGCGGACTTGGCTGACATGCAACAGATATCACAGTACAATGATGGCTATAAATACATCTAAACCGTAATAGATATTTTATCTCGCTAGGGTTATTCTTTACTTTAGGGTTATTCCAGAACAACCTTCTCATCAAGGCATTGGTACAATGGACGTGGGTGGAATTCGGAGAGGAAAGTCACTGATTTTCGATGTAGAATCGTGCCATTGTATGCATTACAAAAAGGAGCATCCGAGTAAAGAATCAATTTGAAGTTATTAGAAGTGTTGAGGACGTTGCAAGAAAGATTCAAGGATCAGTGCCAGAAACTTTAATGACTTGTGAATATAAGAAAGAGAAAGTAACTTTATTTACTGTTGAAATGGAGGTAGAATTTCTTGTTTTTACTAAAAAGACACCATTGGAAAGGACTGAGTCCGCTGTTATTGAATTCGGATCTGAAATGTTTGGGATGTTTAAAGGTCTTGAAAGCGCACCTTTGCTGACAGAATTAAAGGATACATACAAGGTTTATTTATCCTCTTCTAAACTCAAAGCATCAACAAATGTTTCATGGGATATCCACGTATACAGCGAAGACATATTGGGTGATGAATTTACTACTTCTAGTGAACTGGTGAAAAGAGTTAATTTGAACATTGAAAGCTTGAAAACGCCATCTGAATTGTGTACAAAGTTAAATGAGTTTGGTGTAGATTACCTTGATGCAGATGAATATCACTTTTCTTATGGCCCACATAAGAAACGCATGATTCTAAAGGTGGGGAAGAACTCTGTTATCAAGCTGGATAGCGTGTTAACGATCCTATTGGGATTCTCAAAATCAACTATTTATGAAGGTACATGAACAGGCAATACAACACCATCATTAGAGCGGGATATAAGCAACTTGTACGTCTATTGTAACATTATTGAATATACAAGGGTTGGTGACATTGAAGCCCCACTTTTGCGCACGTTTCCACTCTCATCCGTGAGGAAGCAACTAATCAATCGAGAATTTATTAACACGATGTATGTACCAATGAGCATAAATGTCGTCAATAGAATTGATATATCAATTCATGATGACACAGGTGAAGTAGTACCATTGTGTGGTGGTGTTACTGTTTTAACACTACACATGAGGACACGAGATTAAGGCTTTACGCTATTGTAGGATCTACAATTATCCACAGACCATAATGTCAGGCATTTACAGTTGTCCATCCTATCAGAGCGGCTATCCCGTGTTTGCTGGAGGTAGACGACAAGTTGGAGGAGGCATATTCGGTGTACTAAGACGTATGGTTTTCCCAACACTCAAAAAGTATGGCGTACCATTCATGAAGCGGGTTGGAAGCAGAGCTTTAGACTTTGGTGCAAATGTTGCAGCTGATGCACTTCAAGGGGAGGATATCGGAAAATCCATGAAACTGCGTGCACAGCAATCTGCCATAGACGCATTAGATGATTTAACAAAGACGAGGCGTACAGTTCGGAAGAAACGTAGGAAGTCAAGACAAGTTGGATCAGGCCGAGTTACTAAGCAAAGGCGTAGGAGAAGTAAAAAGCCCACCAGAGCAGCACGTTCTAAATCAAGACATCGTGTGAAAGCAAGAAAGCGCAAACGAAATTCCACAGCGACTGGAAACAAGTCAAAACGAAGGAAGACAACATATTTGTAAAGCTAATACGATGCAGAGTATCAATTCGGCTTTGTGTTTCTTTGATTCACCGCCTCATCAAACTGACATTATTTCCTCAACTATTGTTGATAAAGTACTCACAACAAATATCGATGGTAACCAATAGCCTATTCAGTTTGATATACCTGCTAATCCTCAAGAGTATATTGACTGTCAATCCATTGATTTAGAATTGTGTATACAAATTAGGAAGACTGATGGTACCAATATTGATTCAACTAAGGATAAAGTGGGATTGGCAAATCTTCCTATTGCCAGTCTATTCTCAGATGTGTATTTAATATTGAATGACAAATAGATTGACGGAGGGGATCCAGCATATCCCTATGGAGCATACATAAATACATCGACGCAATTTCAGAAGCAAGCTAAACAGTCACACTTGCAAGTTGCCGGCTGGTATGATGATCAGCAAGGGAAATTTGATGAGGTTTCAAATGAAGGTTTAAAAAAACGAATGGAATTGACAGCAGATTCAAAGGAATTATACTTGAAAGGACCTGTCTATCCTGACTTCCTTCGTCAATCTAGATATCTACTATCACAGGTTAAAATGCAAATAAAATTTATTCGTGCAAATCCTGAGTTCGCGTTAATGGCTTTTTGAGCTACAAACTATCAAATCAACATAAGTAGCGCCGTGCTCAATGTAAGGAGAGTAACAATGAACCCATCAGTCATCAACGAGCATGCGACAGGATTGAGGAAAAGCAATGCAATATATCCAGTTAATCACAGTGTGTTAACAAACTTCACAATTGGTGCGGGATCATCCTCTCATGCCTACCCAAATCTTTTTCCCACTGCGATGCCGAAGGCGGTGTATATCACATTTGTGGAAAATGAGTCATTTATTGGTGCTTTTGAAAAGAATCCATTTAATTTCCAACACTTTAACGTTAGTAAACTAGCACTCTATCAGGATGGAAAATTTGTTGCTTGCAAAGCTTATGAGCCTAATTTTAAAGAGGGCAAATTTGCACGTGAATATGGTTCTACTTTCACTGCACTGAGCATGTTTAACACAGATGATTCAAATGGAATTACAATGGATATGTATAAAAATGGTTACTTCTTCATTATATGCAATCTCACAGCAGATGCAGATCTAGGCTGTGAAAGCGTAGGAGTTACAAAGCCTGGTAATCTACGACTAGAGGTGTCATTTGAGTCACCTTTGAAGAAAACAATTACTTGCCTCATTTATGCTAGCTATGATAGCAAAGTTGAAATAACGAGAATGCGAGACGTAACTGTCAGCTATCAGAGATGAGTAACCTAAGCAACACCGAAATCTTAAGGAAAATGGGAAATGCTCATCCCTACTCCAAGTCAATATTTATTTCTTGATGTCTTTTCTAGAGATAATTTACCTAATTAAATTCCTTTCTATCCTTGTTCGCTTATCATCAATACGGACAGCAACAATCTTCCTGGTAAACATTGGGTTGCAGTGTACATCAATCGCTGTAAAGTGGCTGAATATTTTGACTCTTAATCAACCTCGCTTACATGACATTGCACTATGGATGAATAGGTTCTCCTGGACGATTAAGAAAGTTACATCGTTTCCACTCCAAAGCAATGTATCTCTCATGTGCGGCGGTTATGTGCTATATTTCGTCAACGAGAGACCATTGAAAAATAACTGTAAAAGTGTTTTACAACTTTTTTCGAAAGACTGCTATAAAAATGATGTAATTTTTACAAAGTATATTGAAACTGTTTTGTAATAAAGTTTTATTTTATATGTAAATATCCTTGTTTTTATGTTCCAAATCGTTGGGTTTAGAGGGAAATCAAAACACGTTTACATTTCATTATGTATTTACAAATGTACAGTTCTTTTCTAAATATTTACATAGCTACAATGTAGATTTCAGAAATATCTTTCTCAAATCACATAGGATGGGAGGAACATCATTTATGTCTTTAATGCCGGTTATCACAATCTTTCCATTATGGAATACATGAACATGATATGGGTGCCAGTTAGTCAGTCATCTGTGCTGCTGGAAATAGTTCCACTTCATAAGTGAGATTATTTGATGATGTGACTTTACGAAAGTCATAATGATAGTTCAATTCACATAGCACAGTCATTGTCTTCACTTCCCATTCAGATAATGAGTCTCTAAGTAAATTTTCCAACGTAGAATGTAGATATGGTAGATCACCATCAGTGAAGCCACCAACACACTGGATTGTTCCATTTGGAAAGAATAGGATAGTCACATATTTATCCTTCCTCTGTATCCTCCATGTTAACATTGAGGGTCTTCCCAGATGTAGATTTGTTGTCTGCTTCATCTTGTGTTTTATTAGTAACCATTGCTTTCGATTGGGAATGTTCCGCCCGATTTCTTGAAGATTGAGTTTTCAGTTTACTTTTGTAGTTAACATGCGATTCACGACTTCCATCCGCTTGATGTCCTCCATCCTTAATGAATGAAATCATATGTGGTAGTATCTCTTTTGTAAAGTTTCTCCATGTGACATCACTGAAACGGAAAAATCAATAGTCAATATCTTCTCTTTTGGTGAACAGACGTATAGCTTGACGGTAGAGTCACACTTTATCCCTAACTTTTGATCGAGCGGAATCTTCATCCGTGTCTTATGGTTGTCAATCAGATCAGCGAAGTCTTTCAGTGAAGATAATGCGTCAAGGCTAATGGAAACGCCACGATGTTTTCCACCACTATTTGTTATTAAGTGACGAAAGACTACTTTCTTAGAATTTGTTATGTGAATGCTTTGTGAGTCATTTAATTTCCATGTTCTAATTTAATGAGGCATGTTTTCAAATATAAACCTAAATTTATTTGTTTGCATAAAGCTTGCTATTTTACATCTCAACATATCGGAATGATGTTGAGTGCTACGTCTTCAATTCATAGTAGGACTACCTATGTTTTAGTAATTATTTCTACACATCGGAAAAATGTAGAAATTTCATTTTATATTTAATCTACCTATGTATTATTAAGCATAACTACGCACAAATGTAGTGATTGGTTAGTTTACTTTGTTAAATTTCTTTAACTTCTACGTCGCCTGTAGAAGGAAGGCATCTCCTTCTCTTTGAAGGTGGGGGAAGACCTAAACTATAGTGTCCATATGGTAGAGATAGATTTTTATTTAACCAACAGCGCTTATCCTCCCAAAGTGAAAGTCCTCGCTTTCTAAATGATTTTGTAGTGACTACGTGATTTTTTGAATTTATAATTGTCATTTCCTTATTTGTATCTTTCTCACTGTAGTACACAGTCCTATAATCATTATGATGTAATTTTTTAACTGCAGCTCTCTGCACTCCTTTTGCCCGCTTGATGCTATCACAAGTAGAATCTAGATATTTCACTGAATACATTTTTGGTTTTAGCAAGATCATTTCCTCAAGCAACTTTCCCACACACTCATCTTTAAAACAACCTAATCTGGCTGTGTTTGTAGGTGAGTATAGTCGGTGATGACTGTCATAGTTTGAAGAGTCAAATTTTTCACCAAAATATAGCAGTACATCCTCCAGGCTGACAGATGGTGAGGTGTACAAACATAGGAAAAACTATCGGTATCACCTCCACAAAGCCGCGTTCTATTTATCAGTGGACATCTTTTTAAATCATTGTAGTATAACTGGTACATTTCCAATTTACTATAGTCAAGTACCGCCTGACCAACATAAATCAATTTATTCAATATTATTGAAGGTTTATACATTTCCACACCAACTAGATCTTTATCAAATATCTTATGCTGTGCATAGACAGGATGATTTGATAATTTTCGACATTGTTCCACGCTGTTTACTAATTTGAATTTTCTCCTTCGTGTTACATTTTCCATTTTTTTACCATATAAAGAATTATTTTTCAACTTATAAAATGACTTTTCAAAGTTGGTGCTTGATTGAGCTCTCTTTTGTGAATTCATATCAATGTACGTTCTCAACCATGGCTTTTGTGTGAACTTTATGCCGTTGTGAATTTCTGTGATTTTCATACCCATGGATAAATAAAATTTTAATATTGAATAGTGTACAACATAATTTTCCCCATTGAATTGATGAAGCAAGAGTTTCTTAGTTGAACTGAATTTGGTGTCTGATCTTTTTTTCCTATGTAAATCCTTCATATAAGTTGAGAACACATTTTGCTCTACGGTCAACATCTCTGGCGCTAATGGGAAATCGGCAGTGTCATCATGTACGTTTGCAGGATATTCCAAGTTCAAATCAAAAATATAGCCATTTCACCATCATCATCGATAGCTTGTATATTTTCTTCGTTTAGAAAATAGCTCACTTCACTATCATTCAACGATTTAAAATTTAAATGTGGTAAACTCTTTCTGAGCGAAGAACCGTAAAGGTTATTGACATCAATGTAAGATAAGTGACGACTATCATTTGTATTATTTTGTAATTCCGAAGTGCGTGCACGTGCTCTGTGAATTTTCGTAAAAGTCATTCCACCTCTTATTCCCCTTTCGAAGAGATTATACATACTTTCATCTTGTATGTAGTGTGGAGGATCATTGGATGTCAAATTTAAAGCTGAAGTAAAGCTAAGATGTGGAAGGCTAGCGAAATGGACAGGATCTACTTCATCTTCACTTTGACTTATTGACCTAGAAACTTCAAAAATATCTGCCAGTAATAATACATCCAGTTTCAAATATGCAAGAATGTAAGCACCAAAATTGTTACAATTGAAAGCAAACCACGCATTACTAGCGTGCTCATATTCTTCATCTGAACAATGTTCACGAGTGAGATCATTATAAAATTCACATTGTGGTTGCAGACATTTCTCTGACAATGTATTTAGACTTTTGAAATAACAGTAAGGAAACACTCTCTTTTGATAAAGAATATCATCTGTTAACAAGGGAAATTCATTTCTTAGTTTTTCTACATGTTCATAAACTTGTAATCCTCTTGCTAACTCACTCAATGATGCACTTAGAAATTGATTAGAATCTAAGAATTTTAACTTGAAGTAGATTGTTTTTCCTTTGTATTCGTTCACAGGGACGCTGGCGGATAGAGTTATATACTTTTCAGCTGTTGCTGCTACTTCCAATTTCCATGACTTCTTCTTTCCAATTGATTTATAGCAAACGATGTGACTATCACAGTTCTTAAACTTATGGAAGAAGATGGGTAGTACCCGCCTATTTAGTTTTAATCGAAGATTGCATTTACTGCATATTGTTTGTCTATATCTTCCTGTTAAATGGTCGTGATCTCTTACTTTTATGCAATCATCACTAAATGCAGCTTTACATTTATTACAATTTTTTACATTTTTATGTTTTTCTTCTTCATCAGAAGAAAGAGACATTGGTTGCCGGCTTATTGCACGCTGATTATCATATAAGTTTTGAGCTATATTTTGTAGGTGATCCAAGAAGTCCATAATACAATTCTCTCGTTTGAAGACATAATATTTGTTTTCAAATCTGGTTCCAAACATGATAAACACCAACTGCTGCCGGTTTGTGTACTTTATTATCGATGTAGCACTCTATATCTGCATAAACAACTAAAGGAGGACTTAATTGATATTCCATGCTACTTGTGCTTACCTCTAGTTGTTTAGGCATTCTTTCTATTTGTGCCTTTCCACGAACACAAAATTGATAATGTCGCTCCAAAGTTGTCTTATATGTAAACGATTGGGTACATCGATCGCAGAAATGTTTGTATCTTCTATTAATGTTTCTATATAATCTTGATAGTTTTCTGATTCCACAATAGTGTGCACGTTCATTGTTTATAATTAGTAGTATATTCACAGTTCATTTACCAATAAATTTGGTGCTATATCGAACACCTTTTAGTCCTTTTTCGTAAAGGTGAATGTTGATTTTAATGTCATTATTTTTCTCAAACTTAGGAATATCTTTAATTGATACGGGTGTAGAGATGTCATTCATATTTAGTTCAGATCTCCATTTACTATATGATTTTATCTCATTCCTAGAATATTATACATCATTGTAATGTAGCATTGACAGAACTGAATACAAGAAACAGTCATTTGCATTTGAATGCGCATTAATTACAGCCTTCGAATCTTTCAGACTCTTTGGTAGATTAAATACTTTTCCACCAGAAAGTAACGGACTAGTAATAACATTAAATTCTATATTTAGTATTTCATCTATAACCCAATTACTGCCCTTATTTGCAAAAGCTTCAATATGACTTGAGAGACTATTTAAGTTATCTTGGAACCATGTGTCATAGTCATATATATAGTTTGTAGATGATGAAGTAAAGTGTGTGAGAAACGTTTCATCTTCCTGAGGATTTGATCGCACATAGCGAATTTGTGCTATCAGACGACCACGCAGTTGAAAATTTTCTTGAAGGTTTGACACCAAGTTCTCTAATATAGATCGCATACTTAATAAAAATGAAGTTATATCTACTGTGTGTGCTGATGGGGTGATTTCGTACACACGAGCATGACCGTTGAGCGCGCTTTCGCTGAGACTTACACTTCCATGATTATTTTTAATATTCATCTCACTATTTGTATTCAGCATATTCATATGCTGACGTAATCTGCTTACAGAATTATATGTTTTACCACAACGGGAGCAACATCGCATAAAGACCACACTAGTTGGTATATGTCTAGACGTTTGTTCAACAGTACTAGATTCAGGTATTTCACTATCATTAGCTGAGATACTTCGAAGATTTGAATTTAAATTACAATTACTTGGTTGCTTATCACAAACTAGATTGTGTCGCTTTAGATTATCCTGTCGCTTCGTTTCATATGGACACTTTCTACACTGATAAGTTTTCCCAACTTACAAAACTTTTCATGACGTTGCAAATTGCCATTAAGAGTAAACGTTTTTCCTTATTAAGAACAGACAACCATGTTTATTAAACTGGTGAGGATTGTAATTTTTGCAGACTATATATATTTTTGATCGTCCTATGACGTCACAACTATTACTAGCCAATGATATTTGTTCCAATCTATGATGAAATAAGAAGACAGGACTTCTAACAATTTCTTTTTCCATTTAAAGTCAAAAAGTAAAAACAAAAAGTAAAAGTAAAAAGTTTACATTTTCTGACACTTGACCATGTCGCTGTGCGACAGTTTGACATGGTGGCACTGCTCACAGCAGTCGGCCGTGTCCTCCATGCGAGACAGCCTCACTCTTGTGATGTCCCCATCACGAAACACCAAATGCATAAGCGTATCACGCTCGAACTGACGACTACCTCTGGCTACAGAGGAGGACAATAGTAGGTTTGACTGTGTTAAATTTCTAACGGACACAATCAAACCCCTATTCTCCTCCCTGAGCTTACTTTCTCTCTCCTCAGCCATCCTCAGGCGTTGCTGGCGCAGTTTCAACTTCTCCTCTAGCCGCTCATCATTCTCGGACGTATCATCTAGGTCGACATTGTATTGTAAAGGAGCAGGAACAGGGATCGGAGCAGGAGCAGGAACAGGGACTGGAGTAGGAACGGGAGCAGTAACAGGGACTGTAGCAGGAGCAGGATCAGGAAAGGGGACTGGAGTAGGAGAAGAAGTTCGATATTGAAGGATCGGTGTAGGGGGCAGCCGAACGCTGCAATTTGGCGACGCACGGATCCGGGAGAAGGAGATTTCTTGTGATGTGAAATCACACATATCCTGAAATGAGAAGAAATAATTGTCTACTATCTATATATCTTTATAATGAGGATAGAGCACTACAGTTCTAACAAAATTTGTGAAAATCGTACCTCAGGAGCAATCGGTGAAAAATTGTCCTGAATCGAATTATTTTGAAAATAGATATCACTGTTATAATTTTAGAACAGCATTTATCAAGAGAAATCATGAGATTTAGCTATTAATTATGTTATGCAATTATTATTAAGTTCGGTACTTGCAAGGGAATGCCTTGCTTCATCCTCATCAGAAGATGTGGGTGACGATGTGGTCGATGTTGAAGAGGACGAAGCGCTACTCTCGTCTGAATCCTCCCTCTCATCGGATGAGGACTCCCGTATCGTGTATGGACGCTCCTCATTGTCCTCAACGGAAGTGGTAGTCGCAGGTGTTGAGGCGGCGCTATTAACCCTGGACTTTTTCAGGGATAAGGATCTCATTACCTGAAACGGTAGAAAAAGATAGAAGGATAATTGAGCAAATGGATTATGTATGATACATTAAGAAGTGGTGAGAGGAACTTATAATAACGACTATAACAACTGTACTTGCGGGACGTGGGGTACTTGTTTCTTCTATCGCACTCATCTTGGGTACCGGTGGCATAATTTTAAACAGCTGTAAAGAGAAATAACATATTATTTTACATCAAAAGTGATTAATTCTTATAAACATGACTTACATTTTTCACTTGAGGCAACTTTTTGACATCCTTTGTCTTTTTCGTCGCTGGACACCTCTCAAACTGAAATGTTTTTAAAAGTTAAACTTACTTCACACATAGCGAAACAAATGTTCTTAACATAATTCATTTTTTTTAAATTAAGCATGTGCAGTTATCAGTACTCACCTCTAAATCACTTGATGAAAAGTCACTGTCCAGGAATTCTCTTGATTTGAATTTTCTTTTTGTGGGGGGTTTTGAGGGTTCGGCGCATTGACTAAGAACTCCTTCTTCAGCTCTATCCTCCTTCGCGAACAGTCTAGCCAATTTGTCTTTTTCAGCTTTCGATGTTAGGTTACGTCCACCCCTGCCATTCTCCTGCGCACAGAATGCATGCCGGATGATGAAGGCTTTAGACTTTTCATCGTTGCCCATTTCTGTGCTTCACACGTAGGCTCTGCAGGTGAGGCAGCAAACATAAGTGAAGCCCTCCTTGAATTTACAGTCTTTATGGCTACTCTTGTTGGCATGTCGCACCGGTTGTTTGCAAGTTTCAAAGTAGTGGAAAATTAATCGTTGGCGTGCGATGCTTGCGTGACGAATCATTTCTGTAAGTCATGGAAAACGTTTGTCATTACATTGTCTGTTAGCGAATATGAACTCATTTAAGTAACTATCGCATAAATATTGGAAAGTTATTCTACAGTCATTAATTTTCTGACAGAGATATACATTTTTCGAGATAGAAACCGAACGTCGAAATGTTAAAGTTATCTTGAAAAGGGTTGTTCACATATGAACATGAAATTGAAATCAGCTGATGTATTGTTATTTTATTTCGAAATGAAATCATAGAAACGAAACTGATGTTTTAAAAAAAGATAAACATTTCTGACTTTGGTTAAACAACTTTTAATTTGTAAATGGTACACAGACTATCACTTTGAAAACAAAATTAACATTTGAATTATTTACAAATTTGAAGCGCACTTTGGAAATGTTTATCTTTATTTAAACACTTCATCATATAAGCTTGTGTGCTTTACAGGTTTTGAAAATGCTATAATTAATTATGAAAATTAATAATTCTGTTTAATAATATAACATATAGTGTTCCTAACTTAAGATCCAGCCACATGTTTTAAACTATCTGGTTATAAGAACTTAGTAATGTTCCTACTCCCAAACTAAATAAAGTAGTGAATAGAAGAAAGTAGAACTCACTTCAGAATTGCAGTTATAAATCGATGAAACGGAGAGACGGAGAACGAGGTCTGCTATGCACACAGAATAATTCAAAAATGAGTGAAGAACGGAGCTCTACAACTTCTTTATATATTATTCTAACAAGTGAACCATGAACAAAGACCGGATGTCATCATAACATCACACTGGTATAGAAAAACAAACTGTTGAATTCAAACAAAAATAAACAGCTGATATATTTTAATGATGAAATAGAAAAGTGCCATCAAAGTCTTTGATGCTAGAGTGGTACATGTAACCGCGAAGTTAAACCAATTAACATGTGATGAAGATGGATTCCCTGCAGTTCTAACACATTTAAAATTTCTACTAAAGTTAAGGATTTCATATAATTTGAATTATCATCTAAATTCAAATAACAAAGAAAAAGTCATTTAGTTTTAAGGAGTTAACTCCAGACTACATCATAAAACGCGCAAAAATCGAAATTCAAATTTCGCGCCAAATTTCGAAAAATCAAATTTCGCATCAAATTTAAATTTAAAGACACCTAGGGTTAGGGTTGGGGTTGGGATTAGGGTTAGGGTTAAGGTTAGGGATAGGGTTAGGTTTTAGTAATGCAAAAAAAGAATAGCTATCGAAATAGCACTCGAAAATTTATTTACCCTATAATCCGATAAATTTCGAGGCCCCCCCCCGCCGTGTATGAAGTGTATGAAGGTCAAAGGTAAAGGTCAAGTTCATGTGGAGGTTTATGCATTATGGTCATTTCGAGTGATCAAACTTTAACTTTGAAAATTTTAAAAAACTTGAAAACTTAGTTATTTTGAGAAAAAACTTAGAATTTTTCCAGTTGCATACACCTGCATACAACAAGAATTTTTTCATTGAATAGGTACATATGTTATATCATTCGAAAGCTCTTTTCATTCTGATTCCAATGATATATTGTATGCAATATGTATGACACCATCCGAAGCAGCTATAGTCCCATAGAGATCGGATAACATTATTAGGACTAGACCGGACACAGCTGATTTCCCGTGGCCTTTAAAGCGGTTCGGTAGGGACATGGAAATATTGTTTGTATAAAACAATTATGACAACGAGAGAATTTAAAATATCGATAACCACGTGTCTATTATCAGCTGAGAGACAGTAGAGATGAGGAGATATTGCATCGTCCATAATTGCAGACTTAAATACTCCGAATTGGCAACAGCGGAAGACATTTCATTTCACACGTAATTGTAAATTAACAGCCTATCTTTAATCTCATGACAATAGAAATTTTTACGTACACACTGTTGTAATAAATCTGTTTTCATTGTACTCTGGAAAACTCGCCCTTCGCGCTTACAAGAAATGATGTAAAATAGTGCTTTTTGCACGAAGTGGCCAGGACAAATCCCAGTTATTCCGGGTGTTGCTTATCTTTAGCCGGGACGCTAGAAGTTTACAAAATGATTAATGAGACGCCATATCTCAGTTCTGCGGAATAATCTGTATAAGTGATAGATTTTTTTTGGGGGTGACCTGAGTCAGGAGTAATACCAAACCGATTAAGAAGCCCATTTGTGAAAAGGTTTCATTTATCTTACTGCCGTGTTAATGTCTTTCTGCCTATTTCTTAGTTAGGCTTAAGAACATCTATAAAAAATATATATGTCACTTAGTGGCATGGAAACTGTACTCTGAGGATTATGCAAAATCTACTCGAACAATTTCATTCACACCAAGAGTAAATTCATTTTCGATCTATCTTTTCAAGATTGGAGTCATTTCAAGGCACATTATCTTGGATTTTCAAAAGAAAGCATTCTACAGCCAGACGAAATTTAATGAAAATTTCGCTAATTTAAAAATTGCGCTACTATTTGTTTACACAAATAGCATAGTAAAACAATTTTTCAGAATTGAAGTCACTCGGTAGCGACATTCGCTTGTGGCCATCAGCTGATTGTGTATTAAATAGGCGCTGTCCAGTCTAGTCCTAATAATGTTATCCGATGTCTATGTATAGTCCTTTGAAAGAAAGGTAGAATTTAGTTGAGAAACTTAGAAATTTGAAATCATAAATTTTTCTTCCTGCATACACTTGCATACAACAGGGATTTCTTCATCGAATGGGTGCATACCTTATATCATTAGAAAGGTCTTATCCATCTCTAGCTAATGATGTATTGTATGCAATATGTATGATATCATCCTAAGGTGAAAAAAGCATTCAAAAAACACTGTAAATCTATTCAAACTTTCATCCAATTTGACTATCATTTGAATTACACATTAATATTCATTTCAAATTTGTTCTAGTATGTTCGGTGCTGTTTCAAAGTCTCAAACAAATGATTTGAAATGTATATCTTAGAAATATTAAACTTAGAAATACTGATAGGTAGCTATTTCAGAGATGAATATATCTATCCCCAGTTCCCATTCAAATCCTATCAGAAATTCGATTTGTGAAATTATAAAGCAAGATTGTTCATTTATGTAAGTGTTATTAAAGATTAAAAATTACATATTGTCAATATTGGGAAAGGAATCAGTCTCCTCAGGTCAACTCGAACACATACTCTTGTCTTTTTGGGGGCACCAGGGCAGCGGCGAAGCGTGGCTGGATCCATTATGCTGAACTCCAGCGCAGTTGTCAAATTCTTTTCTTCAGGCTCTAATCGCACACATATCCGCTTCGTGTTTGTTTTTCGTGGAGCATTTCGAACCTGACTTCCACTACGTGTCTTGACTGTTATAAGAGCTTCCACCGGTGTTTCGATGACACTCCTCCTTAGAACCACGCTTTCATCTTCTGATGATTCTGGATCAGGAGTTACAGGTCCTCGTACGAACACTTTGGGTTCGCATGGCGATTCCGTCCTTTCAACAGGAGAAGTGGGAGGTGCTGTGATACGTTCCATTTTCAATGTGATTAGAATAATATAGATAAGATAGCTGATAATATGGTACTTGAGGATTAGAACCTTTGATGAGAATTAGTACACAGCTAAGACTTATATACTTTTTAAACAAAGGAATTCCCAACAGCCAATCAGAGAGGTTCCGATTTTCCCTAAAGGGATATATAGGGATGACATTGTTCCAATTAAGCAAGTTCTAATCCTCGTGACTTGAGCAAACACTAAGAACGAAACATGACTACCCAGAAACAACTGTTCTGCTTCAAGAATGAAAGTCAGATTATAATGGGAGGAGAGTTGGATACGAACGTGAATTTATCTTGTGGATGCAACGTAGAGTTGTGGAAGACTCTAACTGTTACCGCACTTCAAAGGAGACAGGGAGTGCCGGCAAGGTGACCACTGACTGTGACCACGATTTCAGTGACAATGTGACATTCCACGAATGGGCAGAGGATTACTTAAAGATCAAGGAGTCCCCTGAGGGACGTGACTTGTATCCATCATTTATTTTTCATGCCTAATTAAACTTACATTGTAAACCTCTTGTTTTTATTTACAAAGTCTGTGAATGGGATTCTGATTAGCAAATAATACAAGATTGATAACATAATTCCTGATCTGTAGAATCTGTTTTATGAAATTCAATAAAGATTGACATCATAGTCACAATGGTCACAATTGTCGCATTTGAGCAAGCAGTCTCAAAACAAACATCTGTTTAAGTTCCGAAATAGATGTTCGCATCCCTATTCTATCTAATTCACATACTCTAATTCAATTTCGGAACAAGCCGTTTCGATCCCAACACACAAATATGTGTACCGAATCATTAAGCATGATCTCAATTCGGCTATCAATCGGAACGCGGTTCCTATTTACATGTTCAAAACATGTTCCGATTGGTAATTCGGAACATGTTCCTATCCATGTTCGCATTGGCAATTCGCAACATGATTCTATCCATGTTCGCATTGGCAATTCGGAACATGTTCCTATCCAGGTACCTATCCACTATCAGTGCGTCCGCAAAACTAACTAATCTTGTCTTTGAGACATCAATGTGATAACCTCGGCCGAAAAAATGTATAACATCTACGGTCGTGTACTAAAAAAATCCATATGTTATATATTTATATGCTATAATATTTATGTATTATTATATTCATGTGTTACTATATTTCTGCATTACTATATTTACATATATGTTATTATGTATTATTATATTATATTGTTTATAGGAATTTATTGGAACTTTTTACATATGATTACAAAGGGGGTTATGGGAAATTTCGTAGGACAGGAATTCATCATATACGTTTCACCATGACATCAATTCATATTTGAAGCATGCCAGCCATGTTTGAAGCGATAAAATCCTTTGATATATCTACTTGAATTTGAAATTTCAAGTTTTCGTAATTTGCAGAGGCCCTATATATTTCTTATATAGAATGACTGAACTTTCTTCACAGATGCTTTATTTTCAAGCTTTATTTTACTTTTCAGATGCCTTTATTTCGAATAGAGCACTGATTTCAAACAGCAAACATGCTTTAAATCAGTTCCAGTACTATATTCTCATACTTTAAGGAAATAAAGAATTCAGACCGAACGTCCTAGCACTTTATCCTCTCAAAGTATTCGAAATAAGCAAACTTGCTCTATTTCACTATCGGGTGATTAGATCATATTCCACCGTTTTTTTGCTGTGCATCTCCAATCACTATATACCCTAGAATTCATGCATAGCAGAAAACCAACTGAGTTCTTCACAAAAATTCATATCCTTTGAGTCCCTATGTCCCTTTGTTTGGTTGCACAGCGATATTCATTGACTTTGTTCTTACTGATGTTCTGCTTGAGATTCACGATACACTGTTGAAGTGTTACGATGCATTGATCTTCATCGTTGATTGGCGAACGATGTTGCTTCTCGCACATAAAAATCGGATAAGTAGCGAACAAAACTACGAACCTTATTCTTGATCTGATTGCTGCTTTTGAAATTCTAGACGTAGAGACTGATGCTTCAGCAGCCTTGAAATTGCTACCAGACCAATGAATCAGCGTCAGTACTAATCCCATTGCAAAAGGAAGGACAGTGCAGTGCAGTGATGAGTCATCGCTGCTGACTCACCGCTGATGAGTCATCATGCTGACTCAGCCACCCTCAAGAAGGAAGTGGCCAAGGATGTGCTGGAAGGGATCGGACCGAGAGGAGGAAACCGTTCCCTCCTCCCCCCTCCTGTGAGGTTGTGTGGTGTTGGTTGTTCACGTCTCCGGTGAGGAAAGGGCAGGTGTTGGATGTTTTGGGATGAGAAAGGGCATATTTCGGTATGAAGGAGTGTCTGGATGGACAAACGGAGGTCAGATTCGGATTCTACGTGAAATTTAGGGTTAGGAAGGTTGTTTCCAGCTCAATCGGAAGAAAAAGTGCTAAACCCCCCCCCTCCTGTCAGACTTCCAACATGGGTGGGAGTGAATGTAAAAAGTCGTGCGATAGCTCGTTTGAAAGCTAAGAGTGAGACCAATGCAGTGGAAAGCATCATTTGTGTACGTTTTCCTTGCTTTAGAGAAGAGAGTGACTTTAAGATTTTAGGAGTCCCCGAAAACGACAGTAAGAATGGGCAGCTTTTGGACGTTTTGGGATGAGGAAGGTCATATTTCGGCATGAAGGAGTGTCTGGATGGACAAATGGAGGTCAGATTCAGATTGTACGTGAAATTTAGGGTTAGGAAGGTTGTTTCCAGCTCAATCGGAAGAAAAAGTGTTAGCCCCCCCTCCTGACAGGCAAGCCAGCAGGCAGACTTGGAAGGTTTTGGGAAACAGGAGGAAGTCGACTGGGAGATAGGAGTGGAAAGACTTGTGATATTTCTCGACCGACTTCTCTCGACTATATAAGTGGAGTCTCTACTTGTGGGAATCAGTTCAATCGCCAGTCGAGGTACGGGTAGGTGAACTCCGGAGCTCCGATGATAGCATTGGAAATCTCTAAAAACCGGGTATCCGTAGGAAACCAAGACAGATTTTTCGATTGCCGCACTCATCTAAGGTGTCAGAGTGAGTGGAGAGCCTGGAGATGGCCTAGTCTCCAGGCCACAAAAGACTCCAAAACTTTAAAGGCTTGTAGCTTTGCTTCTGCAAGTTCTTTCGACTTGATTCATAAAAGGTTCGATAAGTCATGATCCAGGTCAAGTCATAGACTACTTATAAAATTTCATAAGTAGTGCTAAAAAGTTGAAAAGTTTAAATTCGTTATTTTTGGAGGTTTTCTGGGGTTTTCGACCCTGCTGAGGTCAATGAAGGCATGTATAAGTGTGTACGAGCCAGTCGTCTCATGTCTTTACATTATACAATCGGCTTTTCACTGAAAGCGAGCATGGTACGGAGAGTTTCGCTTTTATATTCCAATGACAGAGTGTTCCTTCGGGACGGCGGATGATGCCGTAGTGATAAGTGTGGCAAGGGAGTGTGTCATATTTTAGACCGAAACCTCTGGGGCAACTCATGTTGGGCATTTGACACAGTTCTCAACGTAGCACTTTCAACGCCAATCGGTTGAGTCTTCGATATTTTGTCATGGGTGGCTACTAAACATCTCCATTGCAAAACGTTTGTGAATGACGGCTTGCTATCCCTCTCCACGGCTTGCTATCAAGCTGGTCAAACCAACGACTTGGGATGTTTCCTCTTGTAAATAACTCCACCGGTTTTCATGTCAAAATCGGGGCCCGGATACCAACACAGTGATATGACGCACGCTCTGTCCGCGGGAGGTTGGATTTGAGGGCCGACGCCTTGGAGTCGGGATGAGATCCCCTCTGAGTAATGCCTGTAACGGATTCAAGAGTTTAACGCCTAAATGGTTGCTGGCTTGCTATCAGGCCGATTAAATGGCCAGTCTTGGTCGATGGAGAGCGCCTCTTGACGTCAATCGTTTGCCTTTGTGATAGCACTGGATAACAGTCATAGGAGAACGCCTCTTGACATCAATCGTTTGCCTTTGTGATAGCACTAGGTAACAGTCATAGAAGAACGCCTCTTAACGTCAATGGTTTGTCTTTGTGATAGCACTGGGTAACAGACGTAGCAGTCTTTGTGTTGGGAGTTGGTTACTGAAAGCACGGTGACTGCCGATGGCCATATTTGGTAAAACCGCTGTTGTCATGTCAAACGCATGGTCAAATAAGGAAGGTCTGAATTATAGCTTTGTGCACACTGGTTATATAAACCCGGTCTGCTCTCTCAACTTCATTCCTGTTTCAAGTTGCAAGACGAACGGTGAGTGCTCTGACAAGGTTTGCTATCAAACTTTGGGTTTTAGGATAAAGCTAGGAATCATACTCTCTAATTTTTGTTGACGATTTTATTCCAACGTTTGCTATCAGGTATTTGGTGACTTAGTCTTTCAATGCATATCAGCAAGTAGTATCCTATAAATACTTGCTATCAAATTGTACCCTATCTTTACAGAATCTTTACAATGACTAAAAGTCCACGATTCATCATCACGCAATGCTCCTGCGGCAGATTCACTAGGGGTAGTGAATACCGAAAACACATCAAAGAGGGGACGCTGGACCAACATGAGAGAGTGCATGTTTTTAAGGTCTGCGTTCATCATAAGATGGTGTGTGATGAGGATGATGTTGAGGGTTTCCGGAAGGCGCATTAATCTTGCCCATCCGGAAACATTGGTGCGCTGCCGTTTCATACGCAGATGAGTGAAATAATTAAAGTGAAGGAAGAATTGAATGCAGCAGTTAAAAGTATTGAGGGTGCTGTAGCTTAGGAACAGGAGGCAGTGGTGAGTGAAGAGGAAGTAGAGGTAGAAGGAGTGATTGAGCGAGCGAGTGATAAGACTAGGAAGTTGATGGTCTCATTGTTTGGGAGTGAGTGGTCTGAATAGTTGGATGGTGAGATGGGTAAGCCTGTAGCAGCATCATCGCCTAGGAAAGATGCGCATGATACAGAGGCGTTTGTGAGGTTGAAGGATCGCATGATGGGTATGAAGAGTGTGAATAGAAAAGTTTTGAAGGAGAATGAAAAGCTGAAAGCTAAGGTTGATGGTATGAAGGTGATGATAGAGGAGTTGGAGGAGATGCGAGTGAAGGAGCAGCAGTGGTTGAAGGAAAGGAGTGGAATGATGAAGCGAGTGAAGGCAGTTAAGCGCGTAGAGTCGGAGTTGATGTGTGAGAAGAATGAAGTAGAGCGGATGCGAGGTGTGGTGAAGAGACGATGGTGATTAACAGAGAGCTGGCGAGTGAAGTGGAAAAGTTGCGACAGTTTGAGAGAAGAGTGAAGAGGAAGAGAGTGTTAGAGGTCCACCTTTCCCTCTTTGAAATCAACATTTGCGATGTGCCGACCCTCACGGACGATCCAAATACAACACAAAGCTGTTATGAAGGCGAAGGTGTGAGATGCCTTCATTTGTTAATTAAAATGAATGGCGATTTGGAAGACTTTGTCGTAGGAAAGTTACAAATAAAAAGCCGAGTAAGTCCCTCTAAAGTCATCTACTCTAAATTGTCTCTCATTTACAGTCTTTTCTTTTCAGAGTTCTTGCAGTAGTCGTGGAAGTAACAGTAGTAGTGTCGCTGGACGGAGAACGCCCCATGAGCCCTCTTAAGCGCTACCTTTTGATGCAGCTAAAGCGGTCCTAAGCCCGCCACATATCTTCGGATATGGAATGCAGAGGGGAAGAATAAATGATGAAATGGAATGAAATGTGAGGCAACCCTTTCACCACATGCAACACACCAGACTTCTCTCTTCGGTAGTGAACAAGCTCTGAACGCATAAGTTACATTACTGTATCGCAGTCGATTGCTATACAAGTATTGAAGAAAACGTAAGTTAGTAAAATCAGCACAAAAAACATAGGGAGAGATATGATGTTCCAAATATACTTATCTCGAAGATTGAACTCAACATGATAAACCATTGATGAATAATACTACGACGAAGTGTAATAAGTCTACCGTTTATAGAAATCAGTATCAGGTAGAGACTCGTTACCCCTAAAGTATAGTTAGTAAAAAGTCGCCATGAAAAAATTCTTTATTTGGTCTTTGATTTATAACAGCCATCATTGAAACCCGTTTTACTAATAGCAATGACAATATGGTTTATTTTATTCAGAAGCAAAAGATCTCCGTAGCCATGAAAGTTGTCCATCCGAGAAATAATCTTCCGCAGATGGCGTGTATGAAACTAAGAAGCATCAGTAACATATTCTTGTCCATAGGAACGAAATTGAAAGTCAACACTTTCCGCTTCTTCACCTTGTGGAAAATGAATGTAATTGACATTTGCAATTAAGTGAGCCTTGATGAGACTGTCTTTGAAATAAGATATCAACTCCGTAAATATTTCTCGTGTTTAGTCTAAACATGCTTCCAATTCTGTCTCCTCCCTTTGAAACTCAAGGATGTAATCTTGTATTAGGCCTCCGAAGCTCTCTTGATGAAAACGAATCGTACAATCATCATGTTTCAATGTATTGACTTCGGGCGCCATGGTTGAGTCTATTGCTAAACATTGTTTTTGCCTAAGACGATTTCAATAACGCGTTACAAATGTGTGTGCGCACATCGGGAACTCTAGCTCGTCTGTGATTGGACGAGAGGTCTCATCCATTCACCGATTAGGAAAATCTTATAAAAGGCAGTGCAGCAGCTCTGCTCCTCACATTTATCTTTCACAAGGTGAGTGTCGGTCATTTCCTGCTATCAGGTTGTTTTGACTTGCTATCAAGTTGAATAGTCTCTTGCTATCAAGAGATTCACTTCTGCTCATAAAACATATCATCGCTGTAATACCTCCTTTGGTCGAGCGTTCCTTCGGGACGGCGGGTACTGCCGTAGAGGGATTGCGTTGCACTGGTTGTTCGTCGTTTGTTAGACCGAAACCTCTGAGCCGTTGCTGATGTTGGGCGTTTGACTTCATACTCAACGTGACGCTTTCTCTCGCCAGGTCAGAGTATTTCAGCCATTCGACAAAGTTCAGTCTTTATGATATGGAGTAGACGGAAATGTAATTCATTAGATGTAATTTCAATGATTGTTGCCATGATAAAAGTTGACTAGTAGGTAACAGCATCCTTCATCGCTGGTCGGCTTTTCCTGTTCTTTGTGTCAGAAGACTTTTCCTACAGAGTTTGTTCTTTCTTCGCACACACTCTGTCACACCCATCCCACTGAGCTTTACACTGATAACACTATCACTCTAAGGCTGAGCAAGTTTTCCCTTGAGAGGCTTGTTCACGACTATGAGTTAGAAAGCTCTGAAGCTGTACAAGATATTCATCCTTTCTTGATGAATAATATAGGTTTAATTCATCAAATGTTGACGAGCCTAGATAGGTTTTTGCTCAAAGGCATGTTCTATCTCACTGCTCGTTTCAATAAGGTAGACAGTAGCACGGGGGAAGTAGAGTCCACTGTGACCATTAGGATAGCCTCCTGTGCTGCTGATCTGATAGGTGATGCAAACGAGTGGATAGAGAAACATGCGACCTATCTCGTCAGCAACTTAAATAAATTTAATGAAAGAGATAGCGGTTTGGTTTTTGATGGGATAGAGAAAGTAGACATTAAATCAATCTTTTAGAAAATTTACAAGGGAGCGGTTGTTTCACTCTACCCAAAGCACTGGCTAACAAAAAGGCTGTCATCAATGTAGATTGTCAGTCCCAGTGTTTCAAGTATGCCGTCCTCTCCATTCTTCACTATGATGATATAAGTGTGCATCGTGAACGAATCACTCACCATCGTGAATGGGAGGATGAGCTTAAGTTTGACGGGCTAGATGTCAACACATTAGATTTTAAAGACATGACCCAATTTGAAAAATTAAATAAAACTAAGATAGTCGTCCATCTCTGGGAAAAAGGTCTGAAGGGCGTTAGGTATAACAACCGCCAAAGTAACTTCGACCGGGTTGTCAATCTCCTCCTAGTGTATAGCGACAACCACACAGAATGGCATTATTGTGGCATTCCTAGAATTTCAAAGTTGTATCGCCACCAACAAAGTTATGAGAACAAACATTATTACTGTGACCGCTGTACACGGCGTTTCACATCTAAACCATTTTTTGAACAGCATTACGAGTTGTGCTCACGGGGTAAGCTTCAAATGGAAGTCATGCCCGAAGATAAATTTTATAGGTATGAGGAAAACGGCAATGAGCTCAGTCCCATATGTACCATCTATGCGGACATTGAATGTTACATTGAACAAGAAGACCTAAGTCATGAGCCAGCAGTCATTGCCTGTTGTTAAGTATAGCATCCATATTATAGGAATGAAAATAAAATGCATGTGTGGCAAGGCGAGGAGTGCGTTGAAAGCTTCCTCAACTTTTTAGATAGGAAAGCCCGTTTTCATCAACGCTATGAAACGGAGCTTACTAGGAAGCCCATGTGCTTCACAGAAGCCGATAAACTCAAATTTAATAGAACCACGGAATGTCCCAGCTGCTGTTCATCCTTTGATGATCAGCAACATAAGAAAGTGAGGGACCATTGCCATCTCAGTGGTAAATTTACGTCTGCCTTATGCAGTAAATGTAACATGAAACTTAGGCTGAAAAGGCGAACGCTCCCCGTCATCTTTCACAACTTTAAATGTTATGATGCTCACATCATCATTCGCCATGGATTCGGTAAAATGAAATCCTGGTCATCCAAAGTGATTGCACAAATTAAGGAAAAATTTATGTGCATAAGACGAAGGAAGGGAAGCTTGTCTTCTATGACATAAAGTTTCTAGATAGCTTTCAATTTATGCCTCTTCCTTAGCCGCGTTGGCTAATAATTTAGAAACACTTCCCCTCACTCAACATTTAAAGAAAGACTATCCCAACATAAGTGAAAGTCTCATGCGACGGAAAGGGGTGTTTCCTTATAGTTATTTTAGTTGAATAGAGACATTGAAGGAGACATCCCTTCCGTCCATCGATAAATTTAAAAATGATTTGACGGGTGTGGACTGTTCGCCGGATGACTATAGGCATGCAGAGCAAGCATGGTTAGAATTTAGGTGTCGCACTTTTGGTCACTACATGCTTGCCTCCTTAAAATTAGACGTCTATCTGTTGGCTGACGTGTTTGAGACTTTTAGGAAAGTCACATTAGAACAGGACGCTTTAGACCCCGTCCATTTTGTTAGTCTGCCGAGTCTGTCCTATCAGTGAGCCTTCTAGATGACGAAGGAGAGAATACATTTACTGCAAGATGCAGAAATGTACACGTTATTTGAACGTGGTATTAAGGGTGGCTTAACATTTGTTAACAAACATGTTGTCAACAGCACCCAAGACATAGGATCGACCACGCATTTAATGTACATAGACCAAAATAATTTATATGGAGGTGCATTATCCAAGCCTTTGCCACAGTCTGACTTCCAATGGGTAGAGCCCCATGACATTGAACACTTCTCCAATCCAGCACACATCATGGCACTGGGAGATGAGGCCGACATAGTTTATTTATTTGAAGTCGACCTCATCTCTCGGGAATGTATTAAGAATAAGACAGTTGATTTTTCTCTCACACCTGAGTCTGGCATAATCAGTTCAGATATGTTCTCTCCCTTTATGGAAGAACACAATAAGCAATATGAGGCGGAAAATGACTTAAAATATAAAGACGCTAGGAAGTTGTTGCTCACCCAATTGAACAAGCAGCATTATATCGTGCACTATTCCATCCTCAAATTCTATCTAGGTATGGGGATGCAACTTGACAAGGTCCATCGCGCTATCCAGTTTAGGCAGAAGCCCTTTCTAAAACCGCATATAGAATTTAATAGTAAGAAACGGGCTGAATCCAAGAATCCTTTCGAAAAGGACTTCTTTAAATTTAAGAATAATGCCCTCTTTGGTAAAACCATGGAGGATGTAAGAAAGCACATGGACTATCGTATCGTGACTGATCCGGAAACGAGTATCAAGTTATGCCGCTCACCGCTGTTTTGTCACCATGATGTCATTTTCGAAGACATCACTGGTTTTAAAATGTTAAAATCCAAAGTAGAACTTTGCAAGCCCATTTATGTCGGTCAAGCTGTCTTGGATCACTCCAAGTTAGAAATGTACAAGTTGCTTCACCACACCTTTAAGACTTGCCCATTGATCCAAGATGTGGAATTAGTAGGAGGCGATACAGACAGCTTCTTCCTGGCTTTGACAACCACTAGCCAAGTCAAGCAGGAAGACATTTTAAAATATTTAGCATCCAAGTTTGATAATTCCAACTATCCCACTGACCATCCGCTTTACTCTACCACAAATAAAGTGAAGCTTGGCTGCTTCAAGGATGAGTGTGCCGGCAAACAGATAGAGGAGATGATCTTGCTTCGTCCCAAGATATACTCCGTGAAACTAAAATCCTCAGATTTTTCTATTAAACGGGCGAAAGGCATCTCGAAGTCAATCGTTAGAAATATGACACATAGGGACTATCGAGATGCCTTAGATTCACTTAAAATTAAAGAAGTAGAAATGACCATTTTGAAATCACAGTCGCATCAAGTCAGAACAACGACGTTTAGGAAACGAGGTCTCTCAGCTTGGGAAGACAAGCGATGATGGATGAGTCCCAACCACTCACTACCGTACGGCCATCCAGACACTTATCTACCTCCACCCAAGAGACAGAAACTTTCTCCTCCTCCGTCCGGCGATGTATGATGATGAATGCTTCCTCTCTGTTGTGGTTGATGTTTTGCTTTTTCACTCCCTGGCGTTTTCTATGGGGTGTTGTGAATGAGTCTCTTGTAACATGCGTCCATATTCTGATCAGTTCATATCATGACTTGCATATCAACTGGTTTTCCTGACTTTGTTTTCTCCCTGTGCATGAGTGACTTTGTTTTCTCCAGTGATGTGAGCGTTGAAAACTTTGTTTTCTGCTACCATCAGTATTACCTATGTGTGGTGCTATGAAAATCGGGTGTGATGATGAATAACATGTCATGTACATACTGTGTCGTTTTCTTTTCACATAGATTTGTGGTTCAAATAGGTGGGACTGACTTGGTAATAATGTCATAAGCATGTCACTGTTTGTAAGATAGGTAAAGTATAAAATATTGTTAGAATCATTTCACTGTTTGTAAAGTTAGAAATAAAGTTGACGTTTGTAAAGTTTGTAAGATGGGTAAAGTATAAAATAAAGTTGGAATCATTTCAGCGTTTGTAAAGTTAGAGACAAAATTGTTGTTTGTAAAGTTAGAAAGAAAGTTAACATCCTCAAGTTTCTAACAAGCTTTCCAACGAACGTAGCATCATGAAAATTTCTTCGGCTTGGAAAACATCATATACTTTGCTGACTCATGTCTATAAATAGCTCTGACTCATGAAGTGGTAAAGTGCCATTCAGTTAGATAAGAATCTAATCAGTCTTGTTTAACCTTTTCACCGACAAGTGGACGTGTCATTCAACATCGATTGTGCCTCACGTCAGACAGCGTGACCTTTTCACCGACAAGTGTGTGGGCATCATTTCATGTCTATAAATAGCGCTGACTCACCATAAAGCGACGAACCTTGTTGATGACCTATTCACCGACAATTGTGTGTATGGGTGATAGTTTATTGCGATGACTCATTCAAAACACATCATGTGATTAACACGATTCTATTAACTGTGACTCATAAAGATGACGCATTAAAGATTTAACAATGTCAGCTACTTTACTGATATCACGTAAACCAGTCATGATGCAATGTCCGTTGTGAAACACTGCAATATGTACAGGATGCTACTTTCGAATCAGAGCAGCAGGAAAGAGTTCAGTTTCATAAAATATACAATGATTACTGGTTTCAATGTTTGCTAGATTCACTAACATCTTCAATTGAACAGACACTACTATATTCTTCAATGTCAGGGGACTGAAACGTAGATGAGGCATGAGTGTTCGCATTTTCTTGACGATTTCGTAACACATGGATTGCATCACGAAATGAGAAAATTTTCCTAGAACTTGGATTTTGCTGCAGCGAAAGATTTGAAGATTTCGACCGTTGCTCATGCGAATGACCAACATTTGTGGACGACCCCGATGATACATTGAATCGGGAAGATGGATGTGCAACTGTTCTAAATCTATGTCTCTTCCGAGATTCATTTCGCGCATGGCGTTGATGATGCGGATGGGGGTCATGATTCACAAAAGACATGAGGGTTGAGTGAACTTTCGCTTTTATACTTTTCCCATGAGGGCTTTGGAATCACGATGTAGCAGTGATCATTAGGTAGAATCATCTCTTGAATGCGAATAAATACAATGTCTTTTCCTAAACTAATCACACGACAAGAGTTGGACATGATAGCACGATGCAACCTTCGCAGTTGAAAGCGTTCTGGAGTTATCTGAAGTTGACGTTTCATATCATGAAATGTAACACACTGACTTTTCTATGACACATAGAGGCATGCTGATAATTTCCACATGATCATGATTCAAACGTGAGTGAAGAGTGTAATGCCAAAGAAAGAAGGAGAGAGTGGTGTTCATGTGTGGCATGGTGAGTGTACATTTTTCTTTCTTGATAAGGTGGCCGTTAGGCCTTGGTCTCATAAAGACCGATGGCGCGTTCTCAGTGTGTGTGGAGAGTGTTACTGTGGTTGATCATCATCAACATGAACATAATTTTTGAAGGTCATGGAGACAAGATAGGGATTCAACATAAACAACCCTCTGTTCCTGCGCGGACCCATGTTGATAGTTTGAATTTTAATTTCAAATGAGTAGAATACTTTTCCCAAAATGGGGAGAGGTTTGCAATTGAGTAAGTCAAATTCGATGATGAGACAGTGTCTATCCATGTGAACATAGATCTTCACATCTTCTTTTCATGATGGGAACTTGTGGCCGCTTCCCATTGTGTCGAACAATTTCTTTGGGAATGGTGAGATTTTCTTTCAGGAATGTTTCAGGAGTATTGAATTGTAACCGTGTGCAATAGTCTAATGGTACACAAACAGCGAGTCCATACTGTGTTGACATAACCTTTAGATAATCCATCCGATGACTTGGTGTTTTTATGGCAACGACTTTTTCGTGATGAGTTATCTTTTGATTGAAAGCATTTTTACCCGATGCTAAAGTAAGGGAGTTCAGTGTACCCAGTGCAACAACAGAGGAGTTGATGGCTTCGAGCAACTGCATGGTTAGCGCAAGGACGGAAATAATTGCCATGAGCTCAGTCGTTCGTTGTATAACCACACCTATCTCCAATCACATGCGTTTCCCTTTTCATGTTTTCCCTGTCATTGTTACCTGACAAAGAGTTATCACACGTGAACTTTTCACCTCGTGGGTGGAAGCCTTCCCTATTTATATACAAAGTCGTTCTAGTCCTCACAAACACTTCAGTGACACACCCCTTTTAGCGAACAAAGACCTATGAGTAACAAAGCAGAATGATTCATGTTACAACACGCCCGTTTTACCGCACAAAGACCTATTCATCTCCCACACCAAGCAGAATGACTCCTTTACTCTAGTGCCCACCCACACTGACAAGGGTTAATAAAACGAATGATTCATTGAACTAGTTCTTATTTCATTTACACATGTTGACCATCAAACAAAGTCGTGGATGTAAACACACTCAGTTGAATCATGATATGTTTAACAACGTATGCATTTCCTAGCATCGTCTCTGCCATTTTCTCCATATGTCGTGCATAAAATTGATCACTGAGAGTAATCCATTCTGAGCAATAGGATCCAAAACGAAGCGGTTTTTGCAAATCTTTCAACTCAATATAAGCAACGAGTCTACCCTTCACATCTTGAGATTGTAAACCCTCTATCAATCTTTTGAAGAGAGGAAGGCTTTCAGTTGCCACTACTTTTAAATCATTCATCTTTACTTTAAATGTAAGTTTCCAATCTTGTAAAAATCCATCGAATCCTTGTTGATAAAGAGTTAAATGACACATGTGGTTACTTAAGGTACGATGCGTCATCATAAACGTTGCTACTATAGATTTCACATTACTTCAATGACTTCCACTATGAATTAAACAGAAATAACAATCATGTTCCACTGTAAGTTTATTCAACATCAATCAAAATTCACAAAGCAATCAGAGAGTAGTGAATACAATTCATGAAAAGATCATCACTCATTCACAGGGAGTAAAACATGTTCTATTTACACCCATGCTGTTGACAATAACATAGATACAGTTCAAAAACATCATAGAGACTACAATGCCAGCGTGAAGAGAGGTTTGCAATGTAGGTAGCTTTATTTCTAGTATTACAATGTGATGGTGGTCTGTAAAGGTGATGTCTCTCACCGAAACATACGGCCATATCAAAAATCATTTCATCTCTAAACTTCTTTTGATCACAATGCATATGATAGTCTTGTCTTACACGATCTACCCAACATGGTAAATATAAATTATCAATGTGCAACTGAAGTGTTGCTGCTTCTCGTTCGGAATCATTTCCTAATATTTTTACAATATGGAAACTTGACAGCCATCGTTTGAAGTCACTTATCAAATACGCTTCATTTACAAATCCAATATGAATCAAAATAGAAGGATCAAGTCCATGCACATGACGTCGTGACCATTCGTCATTGTGTGGAGGACAGTAGGCAAATCTATGATATACACTAACAACAATTTGATCGCTTTCCCTCATTGCAATATCACTCAACTCCTGCATTGGTGTCCTCTCAATGTCGATGAAGATGACAACCTACAATATCAAAAAGACTTAATTACAAGATAATACATTGAGCGGGAACTATACAAGGATGTCTGTTCCTTACATAACAAAAGATACATACAACATGATTAAAATGTTTTAATTGAATATAACGCACAAGACCGCGTTTTCCACATTCACTACAAACTAGCTGATTACAATACTTAAGATTTCTCTTTGGTGGTAACACCATCTTTTTTTGATGCACGACGACGTTTAGGTTTGGTGAGAGGTTCTTGACACTCTTTGACACAAGAACCAATGACTTTCTCAATGTGATCAAGACCTGTTAACTCAGGTTGATGATGAATTTGAGCAACACGCAAATTGAGAGAAATCAAATTACCGTCAGATTGATGAGGTCCCACATAAACAGCAGGAACCTCAATATGAAAGGAATAAAAGCCTGCACCCAACGTTGACAATTCTATTTCAACTGACTGTTCAACTGTCAATCCTGAAGTGACTTAACAATACTTGCTTTGCAAAATGAAGCAGCGAATGCCACGATACAAAGGTTTATAATAAGAAGTTTTCTTTTCTGGCCACAACTGTAATAGTTCAGTGTGAATAAGAGCCTTTTGCCTCACAACGTCTTCTAAAATGTCATGCTGACGCAACCAATTGTCAATCGATATACCGAGGTTTTGACCGCAACGATTTACTTACGTATCCACTTTTGGTAAGTATACCGCCGGCGTTTGAAGATATAGTCGAACACCGTTGTAGCACACTTGTTGTTTGTAGGTAGGGTAGCTGTGAATTACCTTTTCAATTTTCGGATTTCACAGCTCGAGATGATGAGGATTGAGTGATGCAGCAGTAGGAGTAGGATTCATGTCCATGGCAGTCTGTAACGAAAGAATACCACTAAGTACATTCATAATCATCAGAGATAAGAAAATCCTTAGCTTAACAGTGACGACATATGAGGTGGCCCTTAAGAGGACTTTTTGCTGCGTTCACATGATTTAAAGCTAATCACCAAAGTCTAAGTCTTCGTCATCGTCCAGTAAATTAAATGTCTTGGGCTTAGGACCCGAATTAAGTTTCAATTCCCTAAAAGACTTAATGGTAAAGCGTCTAGGTGGTGGAGGTGGCGGTGGTGGTGATGGTTCAACAAAATAAGCTTGTACAATCATCGGCCACACACTCTCCTGCATCTCTCTTCTAAAATGTTGGTAAGGTTTAGGCCACACCGTCATGACATTCACTTGTAAATTTGGAAACAGGATTGAATCAGACAAAATTGAGACGAAGAATAGCTTGAGCAAGTCACACACTCTATTCAAGTCAAGGGAATGAAATGAAGAGAAAATGGGGAGATGACTGCTTTTATAGGCTCCTGCGAATCCACACTTGACACTATGAGAGCCAATCAGAGAACTCCGTTTCTCCCCTGACTTCGTTGCGGCAGGGAAAAGGAGGCACGCGGACGACTGACTCATGATTGCTTTTCCCAAATCTTGTAGTCAAATCTAGTTTAGCACATTGAGCTGAATATGAATATGTTTTATGCGACATAAGAGCAAGTTGGATCCATGCTCATGAAATAAATCTAGTCGAGATGCAATTTTCGCTATGTGCCGCTGATATAAATCTTTAGTATCATGTATCGTCTCTGCAGAATAGGATGCAAAATGAAACATTACACTTTCTCAAATTCGATCTCTGCAACTAATCGTCCTTTCACATCTTTATTCATGTGGTCCCTAATCACACCTCGAAGACTTTGTCGATGAAAACGCAGTGAACAAAATTCATTCGTAAACTCTACTGCATCTGTCATCTTTCTTCTTATCACATCTGAGACATAGCATGAATGACACAGTTCTGACAAGATTTTGCAGTCGTTTAGAATGAAACACTGTCTAATGTTCAACGTTTGTTTCGTATTTTCATGAGAAGAGATTGTTTGCTATCGAAGATGTTTTGTTTGCGTATTTATGTCACTCCCACGACTCTCAAAACCCATCTATTCAGGTGTAAAATGTCACGCTGATTCCAAATCTGGTCTCAGTTTATCATGCGTTCAAAAGTTAGAGAAATTTTCATGAAATTCAAACTCTGTCGTTTGTCCATCCAGACACTCCTTCATGCCGAAATATGACCTTCCTCATCCCAAAACGTCCAAAACTTGCCCATTCTTACTGTGTCGTTTTCGGAGATTCCTAAAATCTTAAAGTCACTCTCTTCTCTAAAGCAAGGAAAGCGTACACAAATGATGCTTTCCACTGCATTGGTCTCACTCTTAGCTTTCAAACGAGCTATTGCACGACTTTTTACAATCACTTCCACCCATGTTGGAAGTCTGACAGGAGGGGGGGGGGTTTAGCACTTTTTCTTCCGATTGAGCTGGAAACAACCTTCCTAACCCTAAATTTCACGTAGAATCCGAATCTGACCTCCGTTTGTCCATCCAGACACTCCTTCATGCCGAAATATGACCTTCCTCATCCCAAAACGTCCAACACCTGCCCTTTCCTCACCGGAGACGTGAACAACCAACACCACACAACCTCACAGGAGGGGGGGGGAGGGAACGGTTTCCTCCTCTCGGTCCGATCCCTTCCAGCACATCCTTGGCCACTTCCTTCCTGAGGGGGGCTGAGTCAGCATGATGATTCATCCCTGCACTGCACTGTCCTTCCTTTTGCAATGGGATTACTACTAGGATCGGCTGACTTGTTTGGGTACTGTTGGTCATCGTTACTTTTAAAAGTAGTTCCATCACAGATGCTCCGTTTCTTATGATAAGTGGTTCCGTTACCCGTTACTCCATTACACTTCTAAAAAAAATAACGGAAGTTACTCGGTCCGTTACTCCATTACATTTCCGTATCATCGGTAACAGATAATATTATATCGACAATATAATATAATCCGAAATAGCATGTTTTTCAGAACTGAAAATAAAGATTTAGTCACATTTTACTGATTTCAGCGCAAGATGGTGTAGAGTAATGAAAGCGATGAACATGTAGCAAAAAAGTGTTTTAAATGACAGTCGCATTCAATAGAAAAGAATATGACTTGAAATTAGTCGATGATCATATTATCAAACAAAGAAAGACATGTGAAACAGCACGAGTCACAACGCCCGTAATTCCGTTACGTAGCGGAACAACGGACTGTGCTCAACACTGGGTAATACGGATAAATATTTTGAATACAGGTGAACTAAAGCAGGAGTGAACTTTACAAAACAAATGTGCAAAAAGTACAAATGTATAGCTAGAACATTGTACCTATAGCTCACTTCCAAAAACGTTCTCGATATTACCCATGTGAACACAAGCATGCCATTTGTAATCCTCATTGCTAAGAAAGCAATAAGCGGAGTTTAAATGCCCCTCGCTGGATTTGGCGAAGTTCCTGTCCACTGATTATGTATCAAAAAAGTTGCCAGCTGTAGGCTACTGGTAGAAATTCCACCAATAAGCTTATTTCAACAGTTAAAAAAAGATCTCTTTGGATACAAGACCCGGAATGACAACTATCGCATATGACAGATGATATGTCCGACCGAACATTATTTGCAAAACAATAGAAGCAGAGATTAACAGAGATGATGAATAGCCAACAAGGCAACAGAATTATGATCAATCTTTCGTAGATTCTTCTGGCTGTCTCCAGCATTAATACAAGGACAATAGCTGTTTGTGTTGCTTGTGGACTTTATGATGACAAGAACATTGAACAATGAAATTCATTGTACTAGTAAGAATATTTCAAAATGTCAATAGAATTCATTTTGATGCTTTAACATGGTTGCTTCTAATTTTTTTGATGAGGTGGTGAAATGAAACCTTCGAGGACTTGGACAAATATCAGATCTCGGGATTTAAGGGTCGCTACTTGTACGCTACTTATCCGATTTTTATGTGCGAGAAGCAACGTCGTTCGCCAATCAGCGCTGAGGATCAATAAAATCGTAACACAATTCACCAGTGCACCGTGAATCTCAAGCATAATTGCTGAATTATCCTTGTTCATTCTGCGAGGTGATGATCATCACCACCCTCGGGGATTTAAGGGCAACATATACTGCACGCATCCGAAAAGAGCAAGAGTTTTTGTAGTACAACGAAGGCCTTCACCTTCAAGATCTACATGAGCATAAGGGGATATGTTTATGAGTTTGCAAACAGTTTAAAGCAGGGATACGGAGTCGGAGTCGGAGTCCTATCAAATGATAGGACTCCGGAATACAGCCTACAACTGGACAATAATAAACAAATTATTTATAATCGTGCATACCTGTCACTGTCTTGATGTCAACTTTCTCCGTCAAACAAAAGTACAGAGACAGAAGTGCATGCAAAGCTTGAAATAGTTGAGGGAATGAACCGTGATAGCGTAAAAGGATTGTCGTTTCACTCGATGATTTGGTAGAGAAGACAAGCCTTCCTAGCCTCGATCACACATACACACCAAAGGACACATCAGAGACAAAAATGAAATACTAGTTTGTTTGAGAACATTACCTCTTACCCTAATGTCAATCATGTGTGATGGCAACTCCAAAGCGCATATTAAAATCGAAAGTGTACTCATATTTTTTGGAGAAGGATGGGGATTTTCGTGCCTGGTAGGGACTTGAGAAAAGCCGTGTAAAGCACAGGTGATGTGAAAAGTTGGTAAACTTTTATAAAAAACGAGTGATTTGATACAGCAATAATCACTAAAATCAGGCTCAGGTAAGCCTATAATGATCCATGATGTAGGTTACCAGAACTAAGGCTGATATAATTGCCATCCGGAGTCGGAGTCCTATCAAACCCCGGAGTCGAAGTCGGAGTCCTATCAAAATGATAGGACTCCGCATCCCTGGTTTAAAGATTAAAAGGCGATGTTTCATACATAATAGGAAATCCCAAGGGTATTGCATTTGCTTTGGCATTAAATTACAATTAATTCAATTTTAAAGTTAAACAAAACCTGGGGCATAAATGTTGCAATTTGTTGCAGATCTTAAAAATTGCAATTAATCTGGCGTCTTCCTTGCAATATCTTTTATCCCAAATTCATTATTTGTATTGTGTTTTTCTTACAAAATTTTCGCATTTGTGTCGACCAGTGAATCTTCAGAAATCAGATCAATGCAACCTATGCAGTGAATATGCATCGAAGTAATTGCGTCCAGGAGACTCTGGTTGGCAGGTGAAGCAAAATTTTTTTCTTGGGCAGGACAGCCACTAATCTTCGAAAAGTTTGCTCCACTTGGATCCCTGTCCGACGACAAAAGCGAAGCGAATTTCTAGTGTAGAGAACGTAATCACTTTTTTCAATGAAATTCAATTGATTATGTCCTTCAGCACTAGGCACTTGGTCACAGTGACGGAAGTTGATTCTTTTACGAAACAGCTCTGATAGAGGAACAAAATATAGCTTGGTGTGATCCTCGCGAGCCGAGATCAACTGTTGTCCGTCCAAAGTTGACGAACAAGAAAAGATTGCTGTTTCTTGCTTCAACAGGCCACGGAAAAATTAGGGCTGATGTTTGTGCCCCAGGCAAAACGCTCAACTCACAGAATTAAATGGATTCGTCCGTATTGCTGGTGAAAGGTGGCGACATTCTCGAAGTCCTAATCCCACGCAAATTGAAAGAGCTTTTATGGAGCTCGACAACGCACGACCTCATGTGTCGGAAGAAACAAATGACTTCTTATGTCAGAAGTGTCCGACTAATTAAACAAAGTCTACGCATTCCTGATCTGAATCAGTGCGACTGCAGGATGCTCAAAATTTTGAAACGCGCATTTCGAGGAATGAAATTCGCCAAACGTGAAGCTCTACTGTGCGAACTCATCATTCCTTTCCAATGGAGAAATTTCAAAATGAACTCGAGTATCTTCTTGAGCATTTCCATCAGCCTACATTGCTTTGTATGTACAGTGTAGGGTTGTGTGGGGGCACATTGAACCATGTGCCGTTTCCGCAAAACTATAAATAATGAAGACTTTCTGCTTTAAGACAGTGTTTATTGTAACAAATAATTATGATTCCTCTGATAATTCTACTGTTTATGCTCTCCATCATTATTTTCACAGGAATTCCCGAAATTTCAATGAAAAAGTAGATTTTGAGAAAGTCGGAATTTTGTTTTAATTTGATGTAGCCAAAGCCTGGATATTTTCATCAGACAGCATTTTTCTCAAGTATTCTTTATCAGTTTCATTAATGTAACAGTTAAAAGCTATTTGAGTGCATCAACATTTACACACGTGCACGTTCATGAAAAGTTGACGATGTGGGGCACATTGAGCCATCCAAGATGTGGCACTCTGAACATGGTTCATACTCTATTTTATTTTATTCAGTGAACGAAGTGATTTGTAAATTTTGACATGTGATTATATGTCATACAAATTGCTCAACAACGCTATCAAATTGACTTTTTACAAAATCTTTGAGCAGTTATGGCATTCTTTTATGTGCGCTGCAACTCTTTTCGAGAGCAAAATACCAGGGCAGCATGGCAAAGAATTGTAATTGATAAAAGTTAACTGCAGTGATCTAAATCAAAATGATATTGAATATCGAAAGAGAATGACAACTTTTAAGTCAATACAAGACACCAACACCCTTGATTCCCCGACTGCACTCGCCTGACCTAGGAATCGAACCGAAGTCCGCGGTGGAGACGAGCTCGCACCTTCTTCACTAGGCCACGCTGACGCGAGCTCGTCTCCACCGCGGATTTCTTCGGTTCGATTCCTAGGTCAGGCGAGTGCGGTCGGGGAATCAAGGGTGTTCATGTCTTGTGTTGACTTAAAAGTTGTCATTCTCTTTCGATATTCAATGAACTACGACAGACCTTTGTTGTCAATCTACACTGTGACGTAGTCGTATGACATGCTGATATGCTGTCTCGCTACAATATGAACGCTGTTAACGTTCTGTCAATAATAATAGGACAATATGCTGTCGATATCACTTAGAGATGACTTCTGCCTTCACTCGCATTCCTTTTGAACCGTCAGCGTGGCCTAGTGAAGAAGATGCGAGCTCGTCTCCACCGCGGACTTCTTCGGTTCGCTTCCTAGGTCAGGCGAGTGTGGTCGGGGAATCAAGGGTGTTCATGTCTTGTATTGACTTAAAAGTTGTCATTCTCTTTCGATATTCAATGAACTACGACAGACCTTTGTTGTCAATCTACACTGTGACGTAGTCGCATGACATGCTGATATGCTGCCTCGCTACAATATGAACGCTGTTAACGTTCTGTCAATAATAATAGGACAATATGCTGTCAATAAATTCATTTATTGCTTCAGAAATTAAGACTTCTTCAGTTCCCTATACGTTTTGTTGAGTTTATGTCTTCTTACTTAAGTAATCTTTATCAAAGGGTCAAATTTGGGTCAATTGTTGGCTCAGAGTTGCAGGTGCTTAGCGGAGCTCCTCAAGGTTCCCTTTTGGGCCCGTTTTTGTTCATTTTGTATTGTTACGACATAATGTCCCTGTCTCATAACACATCATTAAACATGTATGCTGATGACGTGTCTCAAGTGTGTCCAATTTTTAAATCTGATGTACCTGGATCTATCGAAATGATTACATCTGAATTTTATACTATAAATGACTGGGCAGAAAAGAATTATCTGAAATTAAATTTGTCAAAAACAAAATGTGTTTGTATAAGAAAGAAAAACTGTGAGATGTATTTTCCTTTCCCTTTTGAAATTGTCAGCGAATGCAAATTACTTGGTGTTGTGTGGAATGAAACTTTAAAATGGGATTCCCATTTCAGTTTATTGCTAAGAAGATGCTCAAAACGTCTATATTTGTTGAAAATCTTGAAGGTTGTTCTACAACATGACGAATTGTGGTTGACTTTCCACATGTTAATAGAAAATTTAATCATGTATTGTACTCAGTTATTTGGTGTTTTCGGTTATGAAATTAATCATATTATCAGCAGTTTGTATAAACGAGGAAGGCGACTGATTTGCCCTGCACAATGTTCTTGTGGCAATGACATGACAAGATTTCATGCAATTAGACTGGCGGCTTTTAAAAGCTTCTACAACAAGTGCTTGCACCCCGGACATCCGTTGTGTTACATTATTCCTAAATCTATACGAAAACATGTTTTGGTCCCAATGTGCACTACTAATCGCCGGCAAAATAGCTTCGTCGTTTTAAGCTCTCTTGTCATTAATGGTCTCTCTGACCTTACTTGCAAATAACTGTTTTTTCATAATTGTCTCTGTAATTTTTGATTTTCATTACGACAAATATATACTTTTTCTCTTTTTCTCTTTTTTTATATCACTTAGAGATGACTTCTGCCTTCACTCGCATTCCTTTTGAACCGTCAACGTGGCCTAGTGAAGAGGGTGCGAGCTCGTCTCCACCGCGGACTTCGGTTCGATTCCTAGGTCAGGCGAGTGCGGTCGGGGAATCAAGGGTGTTGGTGTCTTGTATTGACTTAAAAGTTGTCATTCTCTTTCGATATTCAATGAACTACGACAGACCTTTGTTGTCAAAATGATGTGGGTGTGGATGCATTGCAACCTCCCTTGTTGGTGAAACAAATTTTCAATTTTTGATGTCTCTTGCTTTGGTTTTTAATGATTTTTCAACTTTTTTGCTTAGGCCTACTCGTGTCTTAGGCTACATGTGTACACGCAATGCGCATGCTCTACAGGCTGTCATGTCAATACATAGAGTTCTAGATTTTCTAGGAGCATTTTTCAACTTACTACACAAAGAAAGCTAGTACTTGCGAAGACATCAGCTCGAACTGGTTTTAGGCTCTAAAATTATAAGGCATTAATCTCATTCCCAATCAAACATTATTCATTACAATTATGAAAGCACTGACCCATTCGTGCCTATGGTTGCCAGACGGCAGCCAACTTTTTTCAATCCATCCAAATGAGGGATTTATCAGTCATACACAATAAGATATTTAGTTTAAGTAAATTAGAGATATCAATTTCAAGTTAGCATTCAGCATTTGATCATGCCGCAATTTGTTTCTCATCGAGATTGCATGAAAAACGATATGGCGGCGAGCAAAAATGGCAAGGTCAGATTCAAGTTAGTTTTTGAGATAAATATAATTGATGTTGATGAGAATATTTGATGGTGTATAATGTGTGTAGGGCCCAACCCTCACGAAAATTTTTCATGAGAACTCATGAAATTTAATGCGGAATCATGAGATTTTTATAAGAGCTCATGAGGTTATGATAAGTCTCATGATATTCTCATATGAAAATATTTAACTCATGATGTTCTCATGATGCTTCGATGAGAATATAATGAGTGGTAATAGAACATTCATGAGAATAATATCTTATGATGCGTTCATGGGAAAATCATCAGCAATCATGAGGTTTTTGTGAATATAAGTTTACAAGCAGCGAGGTATGCATGCTCGCCGTGAAGGAAAGAGTCACAAGAAAGCTTGTTCAATCGATAAGAATCTCCAAGTTCAGTCTATACAGGATAAAAAGCAAAAATGTAGCATGTATCATAGAGATCTGCAACAGCCTTTTCGAAATGATGCACATATAATTTGACTTTACAATTAGATGTTGAATGCAAGATGTTGAAAATAGAGATGTATACAAGCACAGTTCAATTTCTTAATAATAATCACAATAATAGTTCACTATTATGAATACTGAAAAGGTATTGTGGATATGAATACTGAAAAGGTATTGTGGATATGGTGTCGGAATGCTCAGAGGCAACGTGGTGAGGATAAGAAAACTTCAATAACTAAATGCCAGAAAAATAAATTCATATGCATTAAAGTGCAACTGTCAATTTGTTAATGAGATTTTTATGAGAAACTCATGAAATTTCATGAGACATTTATGAGAAAATATCATGAAAAATCATGAGGAATTTTCGTGCGGGTAATTTCCATATAGAATACCATGCAAGAATCTTGATATTTCGTAAAAACAGTGTGTAAAATTGTTTAATTGCCAATTGGTAACTTCCGACACCAGTTTTGTTTTCAGTGAAGTGGCCAATAGCTTTTTGAGAATATTTCCATTCCCCCATCTTCTTATTATACATAATTCTATGTATAATGTATAACAATTATGCATAGGAAACAAACATGTAGTGTAGAATATAAAATATATTATTTATTTTTTCAGGTTCCGCCACGACTGAGCTTACGCGGAAGACACCCGCTTGTTCGAAATTTATTTGGCCAAGCTGTCATTCATGGAAGTGAATGAGATAAGTGACATGAATGACACCGGCGATGAAAATTCTACTGGCTCCACGAGTAAGCCTATGGACACGGTCCAATATCATGATTCATCCGATTCATTGAGTGACGATGACGAGACTCGCGAGCACTCAGAAAGTGATGCTTTCGTATGGAGTTGCATGCTTTGTTATGGAGGATTTGTCTCCTCTCAATATTCCTGATCCCATTGTTGAAAGTGTTCCAATAGTCGATTATGAGTTCTTGGAAAATCCAATCCTCTATGTTGAAAGATTCTTTCTTCTCAATTGATTGATTCCATGTGCTTTCATGCTAATTTGTACAGTGCTCATAAAACTGGCAGATCAATTGATGTCGAGAATTTTGACATACTTCATTTTATTGGTAATCAACATTATTTTGGAATTCTACCAAACAAATCTGTTGACGAGTAAAGTGCATGAATACAATTTTGAAAAATGCAATTTCTGTGATGCCTGAAATTGCCATTTTGTAATTCATTACCTTTTTTAATTTCATAATTATACAGCAATTTTGAAAAATGCAATGTGGCCTCAAATGGATAATAGTTTACCAAAGAAAATAATTTTCTTTAAATTTTTCATAATTCCGGCACGAATGGGTTGAATAATAACAAAAGCAGCTACATCGGCAGCACAGTAAGATGTTGACATATACGCTGTCGAGACCATCTCACTATAGAAAACATCTCATCGGTATATAAACACATAATGCTGTAATGACTCCTCACAAGCAATAACATTAACGATTCTATCCTCTGATAAAGATCCCACCTATCTCCGATTACGTGAGGCATTTTATATAAATATACTGAAGCCGTCTATAAATGCCAAACACGAATTACACAGTTATAGAGATTTCCTCTTTCGTTGACTCAGATGCATCTCACATACCTTCTATCGTAATCAGATTTCTTAATTCACATCACATTTTCCTTCTTCTATGTCAGGTCATTTAACAAAATGCTACTATGTAGCCCTCTACTACCTGCCACATAGCTCCCACTCTTCCATATCGTCCCTAAAAATTTTGTAAAACTTGGTATCGCTTGTGTGCAGATGTGAATTTTTAAATCTTATTTTATAATGTCATAAATTCATTTCCTGAAGATAGCTATATAGACAGCCTAATAGCTGAAATTAATCGACCGTAAGAAAATAAAAAAAATCAATCCATCACTAGAATTTGTCTCTTTCCAAAGAAAAGAAAATTATGACCAATAGTGAAGGAATCTTTCCAAAATACGAATGGGTTAATTATAAGTAGTGTTTATCAGTAAGTAATATAACTAGCAATGATCATAGGACCATAGGTATTTTACTCTATGCAAGTGTATTTGTCAACCGCATCATTACCGCATTTAGAAAAGGAAGAATTTTTTCATGTATAGCAGTGGCATGTAATGGTCTTCTTGAAAAGATTTGAACAGTGACGGAATTTACATATCATCGAATCAAATTTCAAACCCTGATGAAGCTCACTCACAAACATCGAATAAACTTCTCTTCATGAAAATAGAGGAAGTTCTTTTTGTAGGTTTATTTCAGCTTTGAATTGGTGGTGTGCTTCATGAAAAACCGATAGCATTTCTCGCTTTATATTTTGGTCTGCACTGTATAACATTAAGATCGAAAGTCACACCACTGTAGGCCTACACTGCAACTTCGGCTCTCACGCCTTCGTCGGAGAGTTTAGTAAGGGATACCAATGACACATTCAAACGTGTGAACGAAGCGAATTCAAATATCAATTAGCCTACTGTTGTTAATTTAATAATAGAATAAAATGAGATAAACGATGCATCAAATTGCTACGCAAAAGAAGTGCAGCGGGTCAGATTAAGGAATACCTTTTAGAATTGGAAGCAATTATAAAAACACGCTTTGGATATACCTCTTATCCTTACCTTGCCTGTTATACTGTTGTCATTGATTGCTCTACATTCATGCTGAATGTTAACATTTCCATGGATCTTCTTTCTTTTGTGCGGAACTTTGTTCATTTCGTTCATCAAATATACTATATGCATCGCACTAGTCACCTTTTCAAAATATTCAGTAGCATCATATTTAGTAGCAAAAATACGTAAGAAATGAAATTTATCCAACCAGTCTGACATACACGGTCGGCAAAGATGTGGGACATATATTTTCCAATGTCATTTATTCCGTCAATGGCCTTTAACATCGTGCACAATCGATAATTAATCGATAGTTTCTTATTGAATAATTAGGATTAGCGCCCAATAATTCAGTAGCCATTGACTAAAGTCTTTTATGTCATTTACATAGAATTGAGGCCTACTGAAGCCATGGATTCAATCCTTTTAGTGGAAGATGATGTTGGTTGATAGCCATGATACGTTTGCTTCAGCAGTGGCTTCAGAGAAAGTTGTGCGACATAGCCTACTTGATGACCAACTGCTAACACGTGTTTCGAGGCTCACTTTCTCCACGATTTAGTGACAAAATAATGGCATCTTTGAAGCGAGATAATCCGCACAGTAAATACCATTTAGATACTAATTTCAAAATCTGCCATGAATTTGCCTTTCACTTCGACATTCACGCGAGAGCATCAGTTTATGATACGAGTTCACGCGTCATGCCGTTGACTTCTATGACTCTGTTCAATGAAATTTGTGGCGACAAATCTATAGATCCAGAGAGCGAAAATCCAATGATCCACAAGATACGGTATTGGAGGTCAGACACTGAATACTTACTATAGCCTGTACTTACTCTATGATCATGAAAGCCAATAAACTAAATCCTTCAGCTGGTTGCTGCGCACATGATCAGTCAGATAGGCCTACAGCATGTCAGAGGATGACGCGATCATCTTGCGATTTCTGTGGTCGAGGAGCGTGTCCGCAACATCGACAGTACTGTACATTCCGTCATGTAAATGCTCCAGGTGCGAGAGACAGTCGGCCTAGATTTAAATGCATTTACTGTGTTCCATAGAACACCACATGATAAATAATATTTAAAATAATAATCAACAACTACGAGTATGGTTTGTATGAATTGATCAAATGAATGATTCTTCGATCAATCAATAACCATAGAAAATTAGGTGCATTGAAACATTTTTTAGCTTTACGTCATAGCTACAAATTATAGCCAGATGAAAAGAAACTGATCATTTTTGTAGTCACTGCATCTGACGTGACCAGATACAGATAAATATTATGAAGAATGTGACTATGTGACAGTAAGTCTTTTTGTCCCTTTGAGTAGAAGGCGCTATCAGTTGACGTGCATATTAATGATGTTCAATGTGCAGACTGTATATGAATATAAAATTACTGACACAATTCTGCAACTCAGCTTCTGTAACTTGAGCGACTTTCATTCTCATTCAATGTTCAATATATATAATAAGAAACTTAGTTATAAAAGTCGAAAAGTGTACTTGGACGTGCTTGTACTTCCTTCATTGCAGCCATCTCTTGCGAAAAGATGTTCGGCCGTCTTTCTGGTGCATTTCGTGGGGGAAAAGTAATATTTTTCGAAATGAATTTGCATCCTCTTTGATTATCAGGATTGAGAAACTCTAAAGAACTTGCCACGGAATTAATTTGCATAGTTGGCAGAGCGTTGAAATGAAAATTGCTTTCATAGCGTTTGATAAGGGATGAACCTAAAGCCAACCAATTTTTTCTGTATTTGAATCTGTCCATCATTGTCGTCATTTTGATGCCAAAATGTTGAATACCCTATCATGACTATCAGTAAGTAATGAGTTTCTATAATCCGATAATCCGGGACAGCCCTTCTTGTTGTGGTTCATTTATGCGTGAAATCAGTTTGTTTGGCTAAAAGTCGGTAGAGCAGCTCTGTGCTGTTTGTCTCTTTGTACAGGTTTGTTAAAATGTAGCGTTTGCATTTAGTTTGACTTCAAGCTTGCTGTCATGAGAAATTGCAATTAAGCAAATAGTGGCCAGTATACTCCCAATACTATTTTATCACTTTATTAGAATAGAATTAAAGAAATCGCAAGTAAATTATCAAAAGCTTTTGTTGACGTGAATCTCTCTATTCATCACTTATAAGGCTTATTGATGAATCTGTTGTTGAATTGATGGAAAATGAAATTTATCACTTACTTAAAAATTACATATTTTGTATAACTATGAGTAGGCCCACTATCAGGACTACAATTGTTGTGACGCAAAATCTCAAAATTATTTGTTTTATGTTATTGTGACCACTTAATATGACGAATATTCATGCACAAATGTGCATCAAAATTTACATCATTAAGTTTGATCATTTTCGTATTTCTATGCTTTTCTTTCCTCCGTGTAGCACAATTTAATTCATGTCTTTCTTCCGTGAATAAGTTCATCTATCGCCTATAGTATGTATTAACTAAGTCCCTAACCCTATAAACTACTGAGTAAAATGTGATGTTTCTTAAGGCGGAGTCGCTAGCGGGTCGTCATTTTGTTTATACTCAATATGTTATAGTTCACTAGCGAAAGTTACATGCCATCTATTTGTAGAATGAGATTATAAGCTATATCAATCAGATGAATTGATCATCTTGGCGTCAAAGTGGATAATTAATCTGCCCGGGAGGTCTGTGAAAATTTGCCTAAGTGTCGATCCGTGATGCTAGACCTAAATGAAACGCCAAAAACCAAAAACCCTTATTCCATTCAGCGAAACTGCTTACAATAACACGATCCTGAACCATTTCAAGAGGTGCGATCATAGAGCAAGTATGTAGTAGGTAAAGTGTCGACTCAAAAAATGGGCTGCATGCAGTGCAACTTTTTATATTAAAAGATTCAGCTTTTTGCTTACATTACTTTCCTGCGGTATAACAAAATACCTGTTCACCTTTTGATAAAATAATTTTTTGCAAATTATTCTTGTGTTTATTTACCAGTGACGTGAAACCACTATGTACAGTATGGGACAAATTATTATACTCACCAACGTGAGCAATCCAAAAGACTTTCCTGTGGATATTGAAGCGAAAATTGATGATCCTCTTGAAAATGCACTGCGCTGTAATACCTGTCAAACTACAGTCATTGAGGTTGAAAAATCCATAAGTGACAACAACCCTATTGTCAACGGATGGGTAACTGCGGTCACGAAAGCAAATGACATCCAAGATAAAGGCAGGAACCTTATTCTCCATATTCAAAGAAATTCGCTTACCTAATCGACCGAAGTCGGAGGGTGGACAGTTTAGGGATTGTGGTGTTCAAATTTCCACTCCAACTCGATAAGAAAGTTTAGTGAGATAGTATTATCAGACTCCCCTGCGTTTGACTCCTCAAATGAAAAGAGAAGACTCCAGTTTGATAAGCTGTAGGCCTACTCTCAAAACCAAAGGAATTCTGGAGAATAGCAGCAGTCTGTGATGAAAGTGCTGATGAGTGTCAAATGGCTTAAGGAGAGCATCAGGTAGATTTCTTCAAGACTTGGGAAACCTCTCTTTTTTATCACAGTCATTGTGACAAACATCGAACCAAAGAGATGGTTTGGAGGAAAAGTCATCAAGGTCCTATAGGACTCTACACAGTGGATGGTATGACGACTAGGACTCAACACCTCATGTTTATGTAAACAGGTAAGATCCCGTAGCTTTGAGATTAGCATGGATCCATTGAAAACTGCATGTTTATGTATGACATTCAACTTATCGCAAGCAAACCTCATCAACGATTGAATGAGCTCTGAAATTCTACCTCCTGGTCAGGGTACTCTCTAACTTTTGACATTTGGGATATTTGGGGATTAACAAAGTATTCAGTATACATGTATTACTATCTGCAGAAGACAGGAGACTATTACAAACTTAAATTCCGTGATACAAAATTCATAGAAAACTCTTCGTTGCTATAGATCACATAACATGACGAGTTATGGAAACGATTTACTGAAAAGTTGGTTAAACCAAGTAGGCCTATCATATTGTGAGTACTAGACTATTTGTTCTGATGAAAACATGCCACGAAAATGTTCTGAAGGATGATAGCTTTTCTTATGCATGACTTTAGATTATTTCCTTAGGAGGCTGGCGTGTGATTCCCTAATTGTGCTATCCCATGCGATTAGTAATAGTTTGTGCTGCATCTGCATATCATAAGTCCTATGAGCACCTTTCCTATGTTTCAAAATACGAGTAAATATCGTTTAATTGTGAAAAGAAAATGCTCTTCATCGCTATAACAATGCATTAGGGTAGCCCTATATTGTTGCTGACCAAGTGAAATATTCAGATTAGGCATGATATGAATGCGATTTGAAACTCGAAAGGATAATTGCACGAGAAAATCATGACTGAGTGTAATAATTTGTCCCATGCTGTACGTAGTATGAACTCACTGGACATCAAAAGGAAAGAGCATTTATACTATCAGGGATCTTAATTAAGCGAAAATTGAGCTGATTATCGAGAAAAGTTTATGAACCACATTATAATACAAGTCTTCATGGAAAAGTTGAAATCTCATTGTGCTTCTTGGCTGAAATTTCAAGTTTTTAACTCAACTTTCATCATCATAATTTTATATTTCAATAAATTTATGTTTCATTTCTTGAATCCGAATAGCAATGTGGTGCCATCTACATCCTTTAAAGCTAATTATGATCATTGTCTTTGATTATGTTACTGTGCTCTTCTAGTGGCAGTAGTTTGTGATATGATCACACCAAAAGTCTCATAAATGCGGATGAGCAGTAAAGAAATAACCCATCGAATTGCTAATTTAACAAACGTCACCTCTCCAAGGCTGGCATGACACGTAGGATTTGTAAAATTCTATTATTCCTTCTCTATTGTTATCATGATCAGTCAAATCCATACAGATTTCTCCAAAAAATTTATGTATCTCACATGCGGCACTGGGTCTCAACTCGAGTTTATTTAGTGAAATCGAACTGAATGGGGATTTAATTAATGCTGAGAATGGTACTCTACCTAATATGCCAACTCTGGGTACGAATGAGCACCGCAAAAATGCAAAAAGTAAAGTCAGGAGTCATAGAAAATATAGCATCGTATTGTGAAGCAGGTAAACATTTTCTCTTGCTCAGCGCGGATTCCCTTGTGTCTATTTCTTTCAAATAATTCTAATAAACTCAGATTGACCCTTTATTTTAGAAATTGTCAGTGGAGACTTGAACTGTGAAATCCACCGTTACTCCTTTTTTATTCTGACATAATTTTGTTGGAAAATGGTTGTTATGTGACATTCAAGCATGTAGATTAACAATAGAGTCAGAGTTTGACATTTTTATGGTGACCGAACACAAACGGATAGCAGATGGATAGGATTGTAAATTTCAGCAAAAACATTCTCTCTATTGGAATCAACAGTTCGATATCACGCAGTCTCCTTTGTTATATCCAAGTCAATCGCAGTTATTACTTCCAAGTTCAATAAAATTACGAGTTTATGAGCAGAGGGACATGCTATGACTATACTTTTTGTTTCTCCATCTGTTGCAAGTAAACATGCAAAAAATTGACAACTTCGATGGATGACCTACAGCATCCAATAGTAGAGGTGTTATTTGCCAGTAATCCTAATAATTGCATGAGGAGAAATAAAATTACATGCGAAGACAACGTTGTAGACTTATTCTCTGACTCTCGTAATACAAGCTATTGGCTGGAAAGAGTCATGATAAATATTGATGTTGATTATGATCTTATATTTTGGCAATTAATTTCGATCTTCATTAGAAGATCATCGTCGGACATAGAATTATAGAATCGTTATCATATCTTCTATGCCTGACGATGATATTTTGATAAAGATCGAAGTAAATTGCCAAAAAATATAGTTGTAATTAACATCAATATTTATCTTGACTCTTCCCAACCAATAACTTGAACATATGTATAGTCAAGACATTCACAAAATCTGGTAATACAGTTGACAATAAAAATTGTTTTTCATGCATATACGGTTCCTAAAGTTCACAGCAAAGTGCTGCCATATGAGAGGTCTCAGCTCTTGACCATCAAGATTTCAATTAAAAGTTACAACCATTGTAGAACAAAGTTTGATGCCTCAAGAATGTGAGGCAAAGGCAGAAACAACGAGAAATGAGCAAAGCCGAACTGCTCGACGGCGACTCGGCACGGCTAAAATTTGGTTACTAAGAGCCGTTTTGTCTATGGTGCCAAATGCTACGTAGCTGCTACTTAGCATTTTGACTGGGATGATGTATTAGGAAATTATCTAGAAATTGTGCCAGTGATGGAAATTCACCCATCCTTCCTCACTGTTGTCTCTCGAGATCATCTTGTGCACGCTGCAGGTTGTACACTTGACACAGCTGCTTTTTCATCAACCCAGTCACTGACTCTGCTTGTGATGTGGCACAATGCGATGTGAACAAATGTGCATTGATAAGTTACAACAATCCGATCCATACCGGTCTCTGAAGCGCATTGAGATCCCGAGGAGGGGTATTCGATCTTCCTCCTTAACTTTCTTTTGCTGTATTATTTTTCCGAATGACATGAAATTGAAGTTACAACATGCCTAGTGTGAGAACTTTCTAATGGAGGTTTTGCTCTAAATCACTAATCTCTGTGCCAAAAATAGCACTTCAAAATGCGTGACAAATTTTGACATACTTTGAGTTTTTTGAGATTTCACCGAATTTTGGCTATAGATCTCACTTATACTAGCCATGAAATATCCAAATAATAAATGATATCTACTGAACAGTATTTGCAAAGAATTGCTTACTTTGCGAAAATACTCCGATTTACATCGCTGGGATTGTTAAAGAAAATATTGCTAATTTGAATCTGAATGTCATTCGGCATCCTCCTTGCTCATCAGATCTGTTTTGTTCTGATTTCTACCTCTTGTCAATTAAAGAAAACTTTGAACGGTCGAAATTTCGATTCATCGTCTGAGGAATCATGGAAAGCATAATTTTGGAAGCATGTGAAGAATTGTTTTGTGGTGCTCGATGAGACTTTTTCAAACATGTGTCCGACAAGTTAGTGAGAAAATGGTTCGTGTGTTGATCAAAACGGATATTACGTTGGAAATGATGTAATTTCTTTTCGTTTTCACATGAGCTTAATTGTTGCTATTGTCTATGTTCGAATGTAGTTTTGTGACCTACGTACATCTCTCTCCACATCCTATAATAAATAAATGATAAATAAAAATATAAATAATACTTAATGAAAATGATCATTTTGACATATCAAATATTTGATAGCTTGACCCACTGACTAGGATAATGATCCTAGTCCATTATCCTAGTCAGTGACTTGACCGCATCATATTTCGCCGTACCACACTTGAACAAAGAAAGAGATTGATAATATTGATTTATGCAGGGAATGCAAATTAAGCATACGAACTAGCGTATAGAAATTTTACAATGCATAATACAATTCTTAGACAATCAATTACTAACACCGGGGGTAACTAATAGGGATGTCAATCCCGGAATCCTTTTCTAATCCCGGGATTACAATCCCGCTTCCATCTCAATCCCGGGATTCTAAGAACTTAAGGCCTATATGAAAATACTTGCAGCCATAGGCTTAGGCCATGGAGGCCTATAGGGTTATAATTAGGAGTCTCTCATGTTGCTCATCTTGCTCTTTCCGAGAATCGGCATTGTGTAATGTACATTTTTTGTCAAAATGCCAATAAAGGATAAGAAAGCTCTTGATTAAAACTTGATTTACATGTTTGCGATTTCTTAAGATCAACTTGCATCAACCTTAACTTTCTATTGTGGTTCTAGTATAACTTTTAATGGTGCTTTTATTTTTATAGTATCAGTGCTACTTGTGTGATAGGTACTCTTGACTAAATCTTTGCCTTTGAGAGACAGAAGCTTGTTTTAGGGAATGCGATGAATCATATGTAATTAAATACTCTATTCTATGTAAGTCACAATATCGCTCAATAATTTTGAGCATTTGGTCAGAATAGCAAACAAAATATCAACAACAAAATCCCATCACACTATAGGAAGGAAATCTTGGCAAAAAAACCATTTTAGCACACACAATGAATGCAGGTTTTTGTCGCTCAGCCGATTCCTAACTTTCGTGCAATATGATCCAGCCACACTAAAAGCTCACTTTCGACGCTTGTTGGTGGAACACTACGAAGCCATTTGAAAACCTGCTCCAGAATTTCGCCTCTTTTTGATGTGGTCTTCAAATAATCCAACTCCTTTGAGACAACACGACATAGCGGTGGCTCAGACACCGTTGAAGTAATCAGTGATTGTTTCTTCAAGAAAGAGTTTAGCTCATTGGATATAGATTCCTCACTTCTTCCATTCTGTTCATCATCACTTGATGACTGTGATTGTGCATGATCAGCTTCAATAAGTGGTCGCGTGGCGAAATTGACTTGTTCGAGGAGCTTTGTAATGCATCGATAACCTTTCGAAATTACCACTTTGCAAGAGGGCGAGCAGCTTTGTCATCATGGTTGATCGTTCAGTCATGCTCTTATTCCAATAACTGCAAATGCTTACTTTGCAATTTGATTGTTCAAGTTCCTCCAGCTTCATTGTGACAAAATCAATCACATGCTCTGCAGTGGTCAAGTCGATGTTCCTCTGATTCAAATGTGTCAAAGCTGTAGAAATTGGAAGCAAGGTATCACACACAGCTCTTCTGAGCTGAGAGAAAGATGGTCTTTGTGTGAAGAAAGCAAAGCTTGTTGGACACATGTCTGAAGCTTTAAGAATCTTTCCAACATATCATACATACTGTTCCAACGAACACGAATATCGCGAATCAGAAAAAGTTCCTTGCCAAAAAGATTCCTTCACGAAAACCTGTAATTTGTCGTTTGCAACAGGCGACTTTCGGAATAAACTCACTATGCGGCGAATTTTCTCAACACAGTCTTTGTAAGAAGGCGACAAGGGTGCGATATCATCACTGGCTTCTTCCTCTTCTGAATGTCCTTCGTCCGAATCAGTCACTTGAACACTAGATGAAAGATTTCTGTCATATATGGCATCACTAACAGATAGGTGAATGCCATGTGACAAGCACAGTTGATGCTGTACATTTGCTAGCTTACCCACATCTTTCATAAGACTGGCTCCATCCGTGCAGAATGCGATGATGTCCGTCAATTCTAGGTCATATTTAGAGAGAAGTGTTTTAATAAGTTCAAGGCACTTATCAGCAGGCATCGATTTAAAGATTCGGACGAGATCAAGACAGTAGAACACACGGCCTCACAATAGTCGTGGAGATTGATGTTCATATAGCGTCGATTATTGATAGATGTCCATTCGTCGAATGTTATCGAAAACTTTGCATTGTCCGCTTTTCGAGAGTTAATACGTTTGTTTCTTTACGAGGTCAGACACGGAAGTTTCGAAGTTGAACACTATCTTCTGGATTGTCGATCTTGAATCCGGGAAGCGACCAAACTTAGATTTGAAGAGAAATCTCGTCTTCTGACGTCGCGAGAGTGTTAAATGACATATTGTCTTTCGCAGCCATACGTGCTACTCTGAATTCCAGTGACCTCTCGTCAAGTGGCTTGAAATATTTCGAAATAGATAGCTGTGCAGGATCATTCAATTTCTGCTTCTTCGTTGGATGCGGTGATGATGCGGTTTCGCAACTCTCATCTTGCATCTTAGATGATGCTAACGAATATGTTGAAGTCCTGTGAACTGACTTGAGATGAGTATGCAATCCTTTGGTTGAGCCACCCGTGCATTTGATGACCTTTGGACATTCACGACAACGTGCAGACTGCCATCTTCAGCACGCAAAAAATGTGCCCAAACTCCGGTCGATTTGTACTCCTTATAGTTCATGTCACAAATAGCAAAGGAATCCTGAAAGGACGTGAGGTCGACGGATCGTAATTTAGGTCATCATGAACTTCACATTTTGTTCTTAGCTGCATCTCATTGTTATTGTCGAGTCTGTTATTGTTCGACACTCGACTCGACGCACTGTTCAACTCAAAGGGAAAACATCGCTGCCCTTGTAGCGTCATGCTATTGTTCTGTGCTTATAATCTGGTGATCGTTGACATTCCTAGAGAAAAGAACGCATCGTCTTGTCACGTGATAAACTTTGACAACAACACCTGTCCTATTGGGTCATCAATTCTACGCGCCCAGGAAACTATCCAGAATTGAATGCTGTCAATTGATAATGAAAATATCAACACAAATGGTCACACTCGACTCCTTGCTTCTGGTCTTTCGGAATCCCGGGATTTGCTCCGGCAAATCCCGAGATTCAATCCCGAAATATCACACCGGGCTCCCGGGACTGACATCCCTAGTAACTAACAGTCATGATCTTTGCAAAAAAAGCTGCAACCAAACTTTTTCCAAACTTGTCAAATATGTCGGTGATGTGAAAATTGCGGGTAAAAGTGGCCAACCTTATCAGAAAAAATTATTTTCAAAATGACATCCAACAAATCGAACTATGGAATCAAACAAATCCATCAAAACATCGAAGCATCGACCGTTGAAGGCGCTGGACGCCGAAGACCTTTCCTTGATGTGTTTGACTTTTACTTTATTATATCGGCCTATAAACTAAAAAGGGGAGTTTTGATTACTTTTGTATAACTTTCTCAAACAAATGGAGTGAATTTGAATTCACAAAAGAGCTCTATTATGCAATTTGATAAAATGAGTATTACATACTCATATTCTTTATCTGGGATAATCGTTCCGCATATCGTGTCCTTATAAAGTGAAAAACTTCGACTGGTCGAGAGTGTTCAGAGACGCATGTCTAAAACCTTTTCTCATGTAAGTCATTCGGATCAACGTGACAGACTCCGCACTTAACTTGTTGTCTTGTCACTTAATCAAAACTCTTAGACTGCGCTGCCATCTAATTTTTCTTTGCAATTTTTTCATAAGCAAATTGGCATAAGCATGCATGACTTTTTTAGGATTTTAAATGTGTCTACAGTTTTAATCGAGGTAGCCATTTTCGCTTGAACCAAAAACGTTATTATCAAAATTACAGACCATATTCTTTTACGGTATGTATCTCCAGTGGAATTTGTTATCAGATGACGAAATTAGTATTCCGTCAGATTATCTGTTCAAAAGTGTAATTTAGAATTTGTTTCACAAACCGGATATTTGGTGATGGCTTACTAATAAAGGCCTAATGTAATAATTTCGTCGTTGTGCTGTGCCACTACAATTTGCTTCCCAATCAATGTTACACTGATGACATGATTTCCTATGTATTTCCTATGTGCAATATTGTTATTATATGTCATTACCACATGTTTTACAATTAATATTGATCATCTAAAAATCAAGAAATCTTCGTGTGTCAACTGTTGAACAATAATAATTATCGACAGCCAATGTTTGATAATATAAAAGCGCTAGATCTACATAGAATCACACTCCAAAGACAATGGTGTTACAATTAAACTCGTCCAAGCTTCTTAATTTACTAATGCATGTGCACGTGTATTCGAGAATACGGTGCATAAGGTTTGATTTGAATAATGAAAGCGTCTGTCATCCTGTAGGTATTTGTCTATTGGGTTCCGGTCACACATTGATAGCAACGGAATCTCGTGAACACCACCTTCTTGTATGCCATCTTGAACCTCATGGTGGACAAATAAATAGTAGTTCTCATCGCAAATGGATGTCATTACATGCCCACTACTTGAATTTCATTTACAAGTAGTGGGGAATAATTCTAAACTTCTATTAGAATAGATGCTACTAGTCTGTTTTCCGACGATGCTACAAAATGCAGAGATCATCCATCAGAAATTCTGTCTTTCTTTCTTTCTTATGTGTTTCTTATGTCTTTTCTTACGTAGGGCCTATAATCAATTTCTTAGCCATCTTTCGTATGATGAGTGATATATAGATTGAGTTAGCAACTCATGCTCTTACATGCTGCCTGTGGCCAGCTCGCATAAGCTTTAGGTGTGTTTTAAGTGTTCAATTACAGGAGAAATTATGAAACGCGGTCTAATTTTGAGAAAGGAAGTTACTGTGCAAAGGATTAAAATAATTGAGTCAGCACTCAAAATGATGTCCTGTAGTTCTATAAAACATCGGAAATTGCCATATATACTTCTGTGAGCACTATACGAGCAATCATTCTTCCCATTCGAATAACATTATCGAATCGGACAGTCGGTAGTTGAACTTCAATTTTTCGAATCGCGCAGTCTGCAACCAACTGCTATGCACTATATATTTTCAAGGCATTGCTGATGTGGTGAAGCTTCTTCAAATGAATATGTACATGAACTTATTTCGTGGGCATGATAACACGCCTATTTCAAAGTCTCTCAAAATTTAGTTAATTATAGTATTATATCATTGGCCCATTCTTTAAGAAACCATCGTTTAGCCATTGTACATGTATTTCTGTTACATCTATAATATTCAAGGCAATAGAAGATTATAGATAAATAATAGCATGTGAAGCTTTGAATATGATATTTCGACAAAGTAGAACAAATATATGAAATTGCAACAAATCCAGATATATGAATTTTGGTTACAAAGAAGTAACTTTGCCGGTCCTCTACAAAGTAAATTGGTTTTTGTATTTAATTCTGGATAAAGAGAATTTATTGACAGCAAAACACCTTTTCCTCACATGATGTCAATTGTATCAATCTTGTCAGCATCAATGACACTACGACAGATCACAAGTCAAAAATAATTAATGGCCTCTAATTTCTCATTTGCAATAGAAATGTTTCAAATCGATGACGAATTAATTTCGTGTTGCTAATGCAAAGCTTATCTTAATAGGTTGGCGGACAAGAATAGAGACTTTAAATTCGAAATATGTAATAATTCAACAACTAAACTGGCTACTGATAAATGCATCAAAATCATTGCTACAGTTAAATTCGCCCTATACCGTGCCTGCTGCTAATTCAAGATCTCATCACGTCCCGTGTTCTTGTGGTTAGAGGGTACATGTCTGCATATGTCCTTGAGTTTCAATATCATTGGGACGAACCATGTTCGAGCTTATTTGTGTTTACGACTGATGAGAAGCCCAAAATAAACGGAAATGTATCGTGTTGGTTCATGATGGTTGTGGTGGTGGTGCATCTTTTGAGCTCTTGAAATGTTTAATATTCATCAGTGCGGAGCAAATATGACTAGACAGCACTACGAAAATCACAGGTAATATCAAAAGTCCATACTCAAAATATACAATAAACCGATGAAGCTCAGCACATTGCGATTTACCGATGCATCAATTTTTACTCTAGATCAATTTTTAAAGCTTAAGATGATGAATTATCAAAATGTAACTCGTTTCCATGAGACATGTTAGGTTATTATATTCGACCTTAATTGGTACATTTTAATTTTCTTTTTAGAAGTAATGCGCCTGTAAAACAATTATTGCGATAAATTCGCATGCGTTGAAAATATTAAAAATGAATTTACAGTTTTTATTCAATCTGTGAATATATCTGATTTCGAATGCTAAATGGAGAAGTAAGATCAATGTTTGAGCTAATAAAGCTATCAGTTTAAATGCATTTACATTTATATTTAAAACACTATAACTAGAATTTATTGCTTTCGGAAATAGATAGAAGTCAAATGAAATCAAAGTTTTGTATATCGAGAAAAATGAACTTGTCTTTCAATATAATATTCAACCTGTAAGTCAAAACGAATTAATCAATGTCAAAGATTTGTTCAAACTTGAAGATTTATTGACAGGATGACAAAGTTTCGAATGACTTTCAGAAAGGAAATTTGAATAAAGTCATTTCCGATATTTGCTTCAAATTATTTGATCTATCTATTGAATGGGAATACTGTTCCACATTTTTATAAGGTCATGAACGATTAATTAATCGTTGCTCGCATTGCCTAAGGATTCTGAAGGCAAATGCGGAGCACACGGATCATTGAAAAATTACTAAACTTACTTTCACCTTGGTTGATATAAAATTATCCCTATATGTTGATATATAAGTATACAATACTTGCATAGGTTACTGCAAGCTTTATACAAAAGGGTTAGGAAGACCCATGAGTCATCGTTTTTCTCTTGCATCATTCTGTTGCAATGTGTACGGCATTGCATCATATTTGGAATAGCAGCTGTCATTTTTAAACCATTTTTGAGTATCTTCAAGTTATTATTACTGGATAAAATAAATTTTCAAAACTGCAAAATATAGCATTTTGATATTAGCTTTCTGAAAATTCAACAAAGAGGGTAGCGAGCTTTGTAAGGGTGAAGCGCTAAAGATGCTACGCCTCTTTGTTTAATTTTTATAAATGGTCAGTTACTGTGTCTATATTTTATTCAGTCCAGATCATAGAACAGTTACCGATAAGCAACGAATAAATCAGGACTCTACTTGTATAAGGTCTACTTGTCGAAAATGCTCGTTTTCGTGCATTTGTGAAATGATGCTGAAAGGAATATCTGAGAGAGGAATATCAATGTTTTTATTCTGACGAAATTTACGTAGAGATAGAAATGGTGACACTAATTTTTGTGCAACTATACCCCATGATGTCAGCATAGTCTTTTTATTTATTTCACTATGTTTTTGCGAGTGAAATTCGCGAGTTTGTTATGAAATTTTTAAGCAGTGGGACCTATGCAACCAGTGATCGAAAAGTCAGAGACTGAAGCACGACTGAATCTGTTAACTTTCGGCACTTATTAGGTTAAGACTTAAGAGCTACACGTAGAAAGTGATGCTCCAAATCAAAGAAGAATCAAATCCCTAAAACATCCTAAAGATATTGAGAGCATGTTAAAACAATTCATTTTGGTAGTGCAGACAATTAATTTTAATTACTGCACATGGCAGTCAATTGCCGGTAATATCAATTAGTGTATTCCACCAATCAGATAATTCCATGTTTCGCTTTCTTTCATTTCAATGTTTAATGCTACAGCTTCTGCACAGCTGATCAGATGGGATCAGATAGAAGCTTCTGTAGTATCAGTATCAGCTGGAATAATTATAGTCAAATCGTCAGCATATTTGACCACAGTGGTTGACGGTAGCAAACATTGAAAATCTCCAAAAAATGCTGAAAATATACACATAAGGGAGCTAAAACTGTCCCTTGGAGAACGCCAGAGCAAATTTCAAAGGAATGGGAGAAATTCTGATTCAACTTCACACACGCATTTCGGCCTTTTAATCAATATTCGAGTAATGAAACAATACCTCGCGCAGCATGGTTGTATAAAAAAAACTTCTTGATGACAAGGCTGTGTTTGAAACAATGAAATGCTTTCGCAAGATCAAATAAAATTGAGCCACATTTTGATTCATAATTTTGATACAGGCAATTTGTGATATCGATCAACGTCGTTGTAGGCGACCAATCTTTGCGAAAATCTTTTTGATGTAAAATATTTACATATGAAAAATGATAACTATTGGATTTCAACTTACATTATCAGCTTTCATAACTGCCTTTTGCCCGCGTTTAGATAAATAGCCTATGATAGGCACTAATTCTTGTACATTCAACCATGTTCAGTACATTGCATCGACATTAACGTGATACAATTACCTCATGTCGCAGTTTATTAAATAACATAGGGTTTCAACATCAACTGAATAGGTATTGACAAGGAAGGACAAAGCAAAGACGAGACTAAGAGTTGCTTCATCTTGGTTGTAAATCCAACTTTTAGAAAACTTCATGCATCTATTCGAAACCTTGCTTCTAAGCATGCGTTGCGCTATAATATAGACAAGTCTTACCGTGTTTTTAAACATGCTTTTCTAAATTGTGACTTTTTGCCTACTACCACTTGTTTAGTACCGACTTTGTCTCACTATTGTCGGCATCTTCCATTCCCATTTACACTGCGCTCCACATAAAGTACAAAGTTAATCACGAGAATAATCTGTCTTAGGTCACTATACCTTCACAGCAAATAATATTTAAAGACAAATTGCATTTTAAGTTAGAAATTCCTAAACAAAGCATCTAATTGATTGATAATCTGAAATTGAAGTTTTGATATCATGATGAAGCTTCATTTCCAAAATGCTATACATTGTAAAGTCATAAAACGAGCTCTACCACACGCACAGACCCATTGAAATGAATTGCTCTCATGATTAGGAGTCATTATGTCATGATATATTGATATCAATTTTGTATTTTCGATGCTTATCAATACCGAGTATAGCTTGATTTCTCAAAGCGGTGTCTTTATTGTGCACAGTAGAGTAGATAAACTTGGTATCTTGACAAGACACAGCTGCAATATGAATAAATGAGATTTAATATGAAGATAAAGCTGGAGACATCCAATTTGCAAAAATAGTCTCACGGGAACGACAAATTATCAGACATAAAACGAGAGTTCTTAAATGTACTCTCATTACTGTAAGAGGTGAATTTATTAAATAAGCCTAATCATGAAATTATTATGTAATGAAATAATCTTTCAATGAATTGGTTACGGATTCAATTACTGGAATATGTAAATAGTGTATTTTCTTTAGAAATTAATGAAACTAGATATCACATGATGCATTGTCGTTTTATTGAGGCTCGCCCACTGACAGTTGCAAGTAAGATGTTTGAGAATCTTCGAATTCTCATTTGTACTGTACAAATTCTCGATTCGTCAATTTTTCATTTTTGATTGCGGTATTTAGGTTGAATGGGGCTATTCAAGCAGAGAGGGGGGCTCAGATCAGGAAGCGTATTTAATATATTTCTCTCGGTGTAAATGAATCTTTTTCCCACTCTTTCCAGGGTAAGTGTTTTCTTTCTACTCTTTTTAGGCATTATATTTCTTACTCTCTTGCATTCTTAGTTACTTAAATGCTACTTCATTGTGAATTTCACTTCAGTTTATTTCGTCTCCCCCAGAGTAGGTTTGCTGTCAAAATTACTTTATTTCTAAAAAATATTTACTTGCCCGAGCTTTCGCGAGCCGCCTCTCATTTCCAAGGATCGGCAGGAGTGAGGGCACGTTCAGCGTCTGGTTATTTCATGTCTCCGATTGAGTGCTGGTCTTGGTTCTTCAATATGATTGGCTTCTGAAAGTCTCGTCTTTGTTTTCAATAATCTCCAGCTGGAAGTGTGTGATCGCCAGGGGCGACCGCACAGAAACACCGTTAAGCTAACAAATCTGTAACAGCAAGATTCACCCATTGAAATTACCTTGTCACTAACAACTCAGGAGTCCATGATGGTATTGTTTTACGTGCTCTGCCAATGCGCTATCCATGCTGTTATTTGATAGGCTGCTCTTGTGTTCATTACATCGGAAATTGAAAGGTCTTGACGTCTGACCTATGTAGCTGCCATGACAGAGCTGACAAGTAAACCGATATACCAATTATCTATCAGAGCAAGCAAAACTACACCCCAAACGATCACAGACTTCGCAATTTTCATGTTTACTCTTTTCCTTGCGACTGAGATATTGTTTGAGACTAGAGGCAGGCTGGCTTCCCAATTTTATCGGCAAATTTTTTCTCTTTCTCAATGGTCTCCGAATGCCTCTTCATCTTTTTAGTGCTGAAGTTCACATTTCGGAGACCATTTTTATCCAGCCTCTTCTTGACTCTTTCCATAGCCGCCATTAAATGCTATTGATTGGAATTAAGACCTCTACATAATGATTTATGTGATATTCGTATGTGTGCATTCCTATGTCAAAGAAACTCTAAATTGAGCTTCATAGAGCTGATTACTCTGGGTAAAAGTGGTTTTTAAATTCCATCCCCCGCGAACTCCTGTGGATGTCATAGATACCCATGAACCTCAACACAAATTTTTGAGAAGCTAACTGTGCCCGAATTGTGTTAATGCATAATGATGTCTAATAATGACTATACACTGCATAATTACAAATATTCACAATCACGAGATCATTGATCTATCACACCATTGGACACAGTGAGACGTTTAATCCTCGGAGCTGTCTTGGAAAAGTCCACCCTCATGTCGGTGCCCTCGTCAAGTGTTGCTCTTACCTTTGTTTTCATCACTCGTCAGAATGTGAGACCAATGTGGAGAAGCTGGCTTCGCCGGTCGACGTAAGGCAGCGTAATTCGAAGTGCTTTCGTCGCGAGATTGGAGACGGCATGGAAACGCTCGTCCGAAACTGCCGAAAGACATGAATCGCCGTTGAAAACGGCATCTTCAAGCGGCCTGCACCGTCATCTCAATTATGATAATTAAAGTCACTGTCGGCGTCAGCATCGTCAAGTGGAATCGTGAAAAGATTCAATATCCCCGGCTCAGCAGAAAGGTTCGGAAAGCATCCATCAGATAGAGATGTCAGATAAGTCTGGAATTTCATAGACGAGCGTGAAGCACACATCACTTGAAGGTCGTCGTCCGCAAGGATTTGAATGAACACCGGAAAGTTAACAAATGATGGCTTCTCCAAGTAGCCTCATAATCCATTTGCGTACATAAAATATTGTGACTTTTCAAAGTGCTCCTAACCGTTTGGACTGCTGCCACGATTCTCCCTACGAGCCTCTGTGGGATTCATGCACCACATTTTGAGAATTCCTCCTCTGTGTCTCTATTTCCGCTTTAACTCATACAGTTATTTATCTATTTTCATTTTTTGCATTTAGTGTATATTTCTATACGTGCATTTATTCCACAAAACACCACAGAAAGACCTCAGCAAAGTGACAAAGGACACATCAAGAAAGTATGTAAATTATTATCAATTTTTCTATTTTCGTAAGATGACACATTGTGCTGCAATGAATTACATTGTATTTAAAACTCAATAAGTGCACATTGCTGTATTAATCTATCATCATCTGAAAATCGTCCACACGAAGCAAGATTGCAGTGTAAATCACTGGGGATTGCTACAAGATGAATGCATGTAATGTAACAGTCAAGCATATAGATAAGTCATTTTTGTTCAATTAGTTAATTGTATAATGTTTTGTAGTATCTCCATAGAAAGCGGTGTGGCCATAAACTATGGCACAATTATTCTAAAAGAGAAATCCAAGTCTTTAAATTTTCATACGGTGGCGATTTGTCATGAGTGAACATTCATTTAAGTTATTGACACAATTAACATCGAACTGGTTTAGTATGGCTAAATTTTGAATGATAAGGCAGACCTACCAACAGATAATAATGCGGTTTTTATTGATTATTAATTGTCCCTTCAAGCAATATCTATTTGCTTCATGACAGTATTGGCGCAATTTGTGCGAAAGCGTGGTTACGAAACAATATACTCTGCCATTTTTTCAAAATGGGTTCTAGTACAACGTAGAACAAAGATTGAAGTCTCTGTCGATGAACTTTATTAGTTCAAAAGAAATAGATGTAAAGCAAAATATTAACAGGGCCTTTTGAGTTCAGCGCCTTCTATCGATCGGTGCACAGTGGCAAACTGCAGCCGGTGACATGGTCTTAAGACGGAGTTGAACAATATCGAGAAGCGTATTGTGCGTCAAATGTCAGATGATTGAAATAAGAAGACAAGCTGTGCTGTGGTACGTAGTGATTTCTGTTGATACTCAGCTGAAGATATGCGATTGCTTTTGATTCATTAAATACAGTATGTCGTTACGCTTATTTTTATGACGCTCATATAGGACACTACTTCCTGATTTATTATTTGTTGCTCAGATATACCCTGCCAGCTTGTTTGGATTTAAATGTCATGCTTCAAATAGGGGAAAATCAAAGAGCAGATGATATGGATAAATATAAGATAAGATAAGATAAGATAAACTTTATTGACTCACATGCACAAAGTGATTCGGTGAGAGCGTACAATTAAAGACAGAACATAGAAGACAAGATATATACGTAAAGAAATCTCATATCTCATGGCAATATTTAATGAAGGACTCTCCGAACCGTTTCGTCCTTGTTTTGGGTGGTCTGAGGGTGGATTTATCTCTGGTTCTGCGACATTGTCGTTGAAGGAACATGTCTCTCAGAGGATGAAGTTCATCAGATTCAATTTTTGAAAAGAGCCTGAAACACGTCCGATCGGCCACAGTCGTGATGGGATGAAACGTCACATCATCCTTGCCAATAATCCGAGATACCCGTCGATCGAGTACGAATTTATCTTTCAGTTGCTTTGTCAAATTGCAGAAGGCTGGGTATGCGTACAAAAGTATAGATCTAATGAACGCGGCGCGGCGTATGCTTGACAAATGACAGTTGGTGGACAGTTGCCTCTGCGTAAGTTCCTCACGATGTAAATCCGTTGGCAAGCTTTAGTAATTACTTTATTGACATGAGTTGACCACTTCAAATCCGGGGTGATAGATAAGCCGAGAAGAGTCAGCTCAGAAGCTGAAGGTATGGCATAGCCCTCAGCAGAGATCACTGGATGCACATCAAAGTTCCTTTTTGTAACAATGTCAAGAATCTTGCTTTTAGAGATGTTTAAAGGAAGACGATTTCGTGAAGACCATGTGACGCAATTATTCCACTCATCCTGCAGCCTGTCATCTTCATATTTGCGAATACAATGAATTAGACTGATGTCGTCCGCATATTTGATGACAGAAGTGTTATCCAGAACTGGTTGGAAGCTGTCAACTACCATGGAGAAGAGAATCGGGCCCATGATACTTCCCTGTGGAACGCCGCTTGTGATTCGTCTCCATTCCGAAGTAATGTTATTCCATTTGACACGCATAAAGCGATTTTCTAAGAAGCTGATCAACACGTTAGTCGTCTGTTGTGGCAATCCGAACCTTTCAGCCGCTGAAATGATGATGTTATGGGGGGGGGCTTTGTCAAACGCCTTTGACAGATCGATTGATAATATCCTCACCGCACCAGGAGAATCAAGGAACTCGAAAACACGATGCATAAGAAGTGTCAGGGCATTAACCGCATATGGTGGTACTGAGGCTCTTTCATGGAAATATGAAAAAACTAAGCTCTTGCCATAGAATGCATTGATTTTGGCATCGCTGATTAGACCGCACCTTAGCTATTTATCTCAGAAAACGGTTTATTTTATTTTTAAGATATAGTCCGGTAGCCAGAACGAGTTTCTGCAGGGAACGAGGCCGAAAATGAGACTTTCACTGAATGATGTACACCCTATGCCTACTTCGAATCCGCACGTCTGCCGAGTTCTAGTGAGTTCCTCTTATTGTCAGACACGATCAAAGAAAAGCACATGTAAATCCAATGGGACGTAGATTACAGTTTCTGTTAAAATGAAATTTTCTATGTTTTCTCTGATTAAAGGAAAAGTACTAAGCCCGGAGTCATAATTTTTTATCATGGAATGTTTTCAGGTCATTTCCTATGATGTGCATGTGCTGTTATCATGCTTCTGATCGGCGATGTATGTGAGAATGCGGTTAAATGTGGATAAAGTTTCTCAAAATGCTTGTGTTTACCGACATTGAGAGGCTCGCCAAATCTAAATGTGTTTAGCTTTATAGACAGGGGTGCATGAACATGAAAGGAAATGACCTGAAGACATTCCATGCCAAAAATTATGACTCTGGGCTTAGTAGTTTTCATTTGATCAGAGAAAACATAGAAAATTTCATTATAGCCTAAAACTGCAATCTGCGTCCAATTGGATTGACATGTACTTTTCTTTGATCGTGTCTGACAAGAAGAGGAACTCACTAGAACTCGGCAGACGCGCAGATTCACAATAGGCATAGGGTGTACATCATTCAGTGAAAGTCTCATTTTCGGCCTCGTTCACTGCAAAAACTCGTTCTGGCTACCGGACTTATACAAGCTTGTCTCGGCACTCCATCGCCACACTAAAAATGTGGCATGAATGCACCTTGCAGACAATCACATAAGGGCACATACTCTCTCACATAAAGATCACATAACATCGCATAATGTAATAACATTATTATCCTAATTTCAAAGATAATGAATTCAACCTTTGTTTTTTAGTATGTCCTTTCCGAGTCGGTTATTCCTTTTTTCGAATGTTCATTTTTAGATCGTATTTCGAATAGACATGTTCAGTGTTCGCCATCAGCGCGAATTACTTTACTAACGCTCATGTGTACAGCATACGAGTCAAGTTATTTACATAAAAATATAAATGCTTTTTAACAATGATTCAAGAAGTCGACTGTAGCGATATGTCAGAACAAAAAGTCGTGAAACAAAAGCTAGGGAAAGTGTAAACATCAACTTTGGTTCTGAGATAAAATGAAATGAAAGAAATCTCCACTGAGGAAGCATTTCACATTTATCGTGTTCAATGTTTGGCGAAATGTCAGACTTGAAACTCAATGAAATGTATTGACAATTGGTTTGGAAGATCATTTCTCTGGCGATTAGATGCGAAATAGTTTTGTATAAAAGTTTTGAAAGTCAGTTTCATGTGCTAAATCATACTTAACTAAAGTGCTGAGTGACGTAAAATCTGCTTTTTCCTGACATCTACATCAAGAATGTTGATTTTAATTATGTAAAGAGTTTTTCATATAATAAAATTGTATAATAAGTTGTACTCCGGGCAATGTCGCAAAAAAGCTGATGCCTTTGTAAAATTCAAATATTTCCAAATTTTCGCTTACATGCGTCAAGGGATAGAAGGATGATCATAAATGCAGGCAGTAGGCCTTCCGTATTGGATCGCACGGGCAGGCTTATGCCTTATTAAGTTATATACCAAACGCAAAACTGAAACTTGGATTAAGTTTTTATCGAATTCTTCTTTCGGAGAGGGACTAGAGTATGTTGAATGATGTGAATATGAAAAGTCTGTTAGACTACACAATAGTACTAATCATTCACCTAGGGCCTATCTATGTTTCAGTGATAAAAAATAGCAACGTCAATAACTTAGATAGCAATGTGGAGCCTCAGTAGATGTAGGCCTATATGACATATTTAACACCAAATGATTCTGTCATTTTTGGATATAAAATAGTGTGCATGTTTTAATGTTTTCTATGTAGCATGTGCATGTACATGCATTGTGTACGGGTATGCAATGTGGGCAATAAGAGCACGGACCTAATGGTTAAAGGTGTCATCATTAACGGCGAACAGAGTTATAAATATATGTAAGATATTGATTGAAAATCATAATCAGTCGTACAAAAGTATTACTAGGCCTATAGAATGGAGAAATGGATAATTTATTGTACATAATATATTAATGAAATGCTCACTCCCATCTAAATATAGATTTGAATATTAAAAAGGAAATCTAACAACCGATATTATTGTAAATAGATTAAATACCAACTAAACAGATGAATAATTTTTGTATAATTAAAGATTAAATGAGGATTATGGAGGTCTATAATGCATTGTCATCCTGGTGATATAATAGTAAGCTCGCATATTTAAACAATGGCCAGTTCAGTAAAAAAAAGTAAGTAATGTGTTTATTGAAAGAAAATAGAAATCAAATATACAAGAGTCAATGACAAGATGGTTGAAATTGCAATTTTACACATGAAACATTCTATTGCTGACCGTGACAGGCCGAAATGTACGTCAGTCTTTAGAAGTATGATATGAATTTCATATTTCAGTGCATCATATTCGATCAATAAAATTAAATAATGAAATATATCCAAAATGTTTAAACTTCACCATTTACAACCATGCAGTACCACACAAAAAAGGAGTTTTGGCGTCTTTGAGTTGAAACGAAACAATGCAACTCTGAAAAACTTCAATCAACTTTTCTTTCGAAACAAATGGTTTGCGTGTGCGAATAACATACGAACAGTGGTGTACCGATCTCTGCGTCTGCTGGAAAGGATTCCTCAGAAATCCATACTTGGTCTAAAATAGCATCTCCTCGTGTAGGCTTGGTTACCCGATTTATGCAAACAAAATCAGTTTGAAAGACGTTCGTGTTCAAATCATTGAAATCACCCATTATGACAAACTTCATCTCAGGAAACGAGTGCAAGATTGAATCATAGATATTCACCAGTTTATCAGAGATTTCGTGATGAATATATGAAGAAAGCTGTGGAGGTACGTATAAACACCATACTGATAAGCTCAAGTCCGGGAAGTTAATGAAAAGAGATTCAATACCATCTATTTCAGGTTGGTTTATCTTGGCAGGCTTAAATGACTCGTGAATATACATAGAAACTCCACTACCGAGACGTTGACTGCGATCCGAACGAAAAATTTGATAGTTTGCAACAGAAACGCAATCATCTGGTATTTCGGAGTTAAACCATGTTTCTGTAACCCCGATAATTCCAGGTGAAAGATTGTCGACAACGATGCGGAGTTCATCGAGTTTATAGAACAAAGACCTGGCGTTTAATAAAAGAATTGATGGGCACTTCGGACAAAGTGCAAAGTGGTTAAATGAATTTTAAACGGTGATTTAGTTTTGCGAACTCGTTGATCACTCTCTCAGAATCTAACATCATGTCTCGGTGGGCTTACAATAAATCTAGCCCATTTAAACGGATTTCCTTCATTGCTGAGCGAAAATATTTTTAAAATACTTCAAAGCGCTAAAAGATCTTTCATTTTTAGCTGTTGTAACGGGTAGTGTGGCCATTATTTGGAAGAATAGTCAGATTAGGAAATGTTTGCATTGCCTTTGCCTAAGACAAAGCTTCCAAAATTGAATTTGGTCTAAAAGTTTGACCAAGTCGAAAGGCTGAAGTAGTGTATAGCTGCTGCACAAGAATTTTAATCTGTTTCCAGAGAATAACGATCAAGTGTTGAGTGAAGTTGAGTGAGTTGTCCCGTAAATTGAAAATAAATTACGTTATAATCTCATTGCATTCTCAGGTTAAATTCTTTTGATTTATTCACACAATGCGATATCAGAGGTGTAAACAAGCAGATTAGAAACACATTTCCAATTTTCATCATTCATTATGGAAAATAATCGGTCTAAAATGATAAGAGAATCATCTAAATTCTGTTCAATGATTGACGATCAATGAACACATCTTCAATAGATATTCAGTTCAGTCATATATGCTAACCTTGGTAAACATACGAAAAAAATTTTTGTTAGAAAATCCGAGCATATCTTCCTTATAGGATCATTCAATAATCATCCAAGTTTTGCACAATCTTGTGTGTGTAGGTTATAGAATTCTACTGCTTCTCGCGTATTAGAATTCATAAAGTCATGAGCCACTATATATGCCATAATTTATGTTGTTATCCTTTCAAATTTATAAAGCTATCGCTTCCTAAATTTAGAAAGATATGGCAAAAGTGTTACCAGTACTGTTACGCATATCTTCCGCGTCTCTCATTATTTGAAATACGACGAGTCGATTTTAAAAAGTAATGGCAACTTTTTAGATTAGATTTATTAATTATTGTTAATTATTATATTGAATTAATTATATATTAATTATTGATATTAATTATTAGACATTTAGACCATTTCTTTTTATACACTCAATCACCACAGACCGATGGCATATCTAAAATCTATTATTGAGTCAATTTTACTTAAAAACTAAGTAGGCTGTACACACCGCATGGTTATCTGCCTCGATGGTTATCTACTGCGTTGGAAAGTATTGCAGACCATTCGAAAGCTAATGATGAAGCTGCGGTCAACAATTTACATTTCACAAGAGTCCCATAGAAATCCCACATATGGGAATCTTCATTTGAAAAATGCTAACTCCTATTTGTACACCACACCATATGGGAATTCTTATTCCCACGACAACTTTGTCATCTTCCATCCACGCAAGTGAGTTTGCATCAGATAACTATATAATCATGCTTCTGCAAAAGGTTTTTGTACCTCACAAACTATGCCCTTAAAATCGAATAAGGGCGACATTTAGAATAAGCATTTCAATCTCTCTAGTAAATTCATTGACTAACTCTATTGTTATTTTGAGATTTTATGATTTGCTCTGATGCTGCAAAACATTTGAAGTGCTTCCAATAGATATCTATCGAAATTTGTGTTCATTAATGAAATAACACCTCACACATTAATATACGCACGCAGGATTTTCATACTTTGGAAAAAGACGAATGTTAGTATCTGCAGCACCGGCATTGATTTTACCAATCCGATGAAAGTCTTTTCGCCTATACTCTTTGAAGTATGGGTAAATAGATTTTGAGAGACAAGAGCGATACTCCTGTGGTCGGTATTTCAATTTCAAACGATTCCTCGGTAGCATAAAAGGCGTCAAACTTCTTTTAACATGATTGTTCTGTCTTTGCAAAGTTAATTTCATGATTCAGCTAAAAAATACTTGTCCACAAAATACTGGGTCCACAAAATTTTTCAGATAGAAAATTGCACTTTATTGTATAGTAGTGTATTGTAGATAGTACTGATTCCAACCATTTATAATTCAATTCTGCACGGTGATTTTTATTGATCATGGACTGTATTTTTCTACACGAAAATTTGTAAACTTTGTAGGCATACAGACCGCAACTATGATCTGTGATTCTTAATTGCTTTCGCTCAAACTGTTAATTTTTGATGCTTTCCTGATGCAGATATTACATGAAATTTATTTATGTGTCGGCTATTATGTAGCATATAGCAAATTTAATGCACGAATTGGAAAATGCCTTTGTGGTAACATAAATTAACGAGAAATATAAAGTGAATGTTCCCATGACAGGAAGCATGTGAAAAAAAGGAATAGGCATGCTCTTATAAATTCATGAGAAGAAGGACCGGTACAAGCTTGAATTTTAAAAATGATATTCATAGAGCTACAAGGGCAATTCAAAATGCAAAATGTATGTCGCAATCAGAGTAACCTAATTTAAATTCTATTTTTTGTGTTTAAATAATAGTCTCATTTCATTGTATTATTTTAGATCACAAAAGCGGATGCATATGCTTCGCGCGGTTATCACTGAACCACTGGAATGAGGTATGTTAGTGCCACAACAGTGCCAAATTATACATTACATATTTCCTCGCAGTCATGTCAAAGCTTATTGGCCTCGAACATTTCTTAAGCCATTTCTTTCTTGAAGTTGACTCAAGCCCGCTTAGCCACTTGCACGTGTGGACATGTCTATCATTTTTGCTATGCTCACTGTGATTATGCAGATGTCGCACCAGCGACCTAAAGTTTGGTTTCTTATTCGACTTAGCATTTTGTCAATTATTCGTTCATGACAATTCAGGATTGTCATATTATTCAACTTTTGCGAAGGGAAATACTCTATACATGCAGCAATGGACAAGGAGACACTGAAGCGGCTGATTCTCCCGACCATTTTCCCGGTCACAACCCGTTCCCTCTATTTCTGTATTAATGAAAAGTTTTATTTCTCTGACTGAACACTAAGTTTTAGGTGCAGCGGGCATGCATCGAAGTAAGTACAAATGAGATAAAATGATCACATAAGCAAATTTACAATAGGGAAGAAAATGTACGTGCAAAAGCAGCAGAGTTACCCTGTAGCCTGTAACTTTCCACATGAATGAAAGTTTAAGGGCATTAGAAGATATGGGTGATATTTTACTGCTGAATAATGATTAACTGATTTTCTTCTGAAAGTCGACTTACAGCAAGCAACGTCTGACCAGTGACCCTCTGTCCACGCTCCGAATAGTGTTGACTGCAAAGCACAACTCATTATTCAACGAATCAGATTCATAATCTTCACAATCTTGCAGGTGATGGAAAACAGAACACACATGAATTGCTCTAATGAATCAAGCCTGATCACCGATCGTATTTTGCTTTGTGATTTTAATTTTGGCACTAAAGATTTCATGAGGAAAATTTTTATAAATGTGCTACAATCAGTTAAACAGCTAAAATGTTTGATTTATTACTCACGGTTATTTCAAATGTGCCGATAGCAAGTAGAAATAATTGGATTATATTGAAGCTGGCAAGAAATTCACTTAATTGGAAAATGGCAACTACCCATATCGTCGGCATGGAGTCAACATCTTTGAAGTGACAAATTTAATCCCTTTCGATACGCCATTATGTCTGTCACCTAGCTCGGAGTGACATCAAAATTCAAAATCATTTGAGAAAACTAGGCTCAAATATCAACCATCAAGACATTTTCCTATTCCATTCATTTTCATTAATGCTGGGTCTCGATCCTTTTTGACATTATCAGAACAGATTAATACTTATATTCAATGGGGGATAAATCTCAAATATATTGCAAATTCGCTGTAGAAGAGCTCCTACGTTGAATTTGAAATACAAAAGGAAGTACCTTGTGCCAGAACATCATTAGAATCTCATGCAGCCATCATTAATTCATTCAGCCTACATTATATCGCCGCTTCTTTTGCAATAGTTCATAATATAGCTATTGTGCAAAATATGTATATAACAAAGCGAATTTTGTCTTCATAATTATATCTATAGTGAAATCTGATGACTTGACCCATTTTCACATGTACATCAATTCGAATCCAGTTGCGATTACCATGCTGTTAATAATTCTGATGCTCATTTGGTAATATTTGTTATGAGTTATGAACACGCTTACGTTAAAATTTCAAATCTATGTCAGCATACCGTAAATAGATTCAGCAATGATTCACTAAAATAATGGGACAAAATTAAAGGTAGGTCTACAATGCATAGTTGCACATGAAGTTTGGATAATTATAGCAAGCATTTTGCTGCGATGTGGAGCGGTTTAAGACAAGTCTGTAAATTTCAATATAAATCAAAACAAATGCTTGCAGATGACCAGTACGTGAGGAACAGCTAACTATGTATTAATCGAAGTAAGGAAATTAGTGAGTATCACAGATAGATTGAAAATTGGATACTCCTTCATCCGACTTGATTGCAACTTCTGTCTATAATACAACAAAAAATGAAATGATCGCAATTCCTCATGACAGCATGTGCTTTAACTTCACAATTGTTTTCCATTTATTGTCAAACTTTTCAATGAATCAAGTTCATGGATTATCATAAATTAAAATTCCCTTATCCTGCTTATTCTCATGCACTTACTGTTTGGATATTGAAGATGAATAACAGCTTGAACTCTATAAAAAGAACGTTGAGCTTGAGTGGATAATGCAAAGGCTGTACTCTTATCTGTGAAAGGGTGCTGAGCTGAAACTGCCTTTGCCATTGAAGCCACGCAAAACAGCTTCCCTCAAATCAATCTTTAATGATTTTTCATCAATCACTATAGGATTTCCCCATGCTTGCAAATCTAAAATGAAATAAGAACTTCGTTGTGTTAATAATGAACGTTATAGGTCTAGATTGTATTTAAAGATAATTGCGATAATTGCCTTCAATGAGAGGTCAAACATCTTTGAATGTGCCGGCGATGTAATGATGACTGTATTCAATCTATGGGGAAAGAGATGCAAAATTGAGTTGATTAATAAGTTTCGGATAGATTTTATGATATGTTCAAGAGATATATCGCAATTTCATTCCAGATCAGCTCACCAAACAATGAAAATGCTTCAGTTTTCTGAGCGAGTTTAGGAAAATTTGTCAAGCAATGCTCTTCGCCACTGATTGCTCGATTATTAGTCTATGCAGTAAGATACAGATGACACGCGATGATTCATATAAGTATTTTCAAAACTATGTAAAAAACGAAATTGTACAAAAAGTTCAGTTTTGGAATCAGTTTCAGATTTTTGCTAGAACTATGACGTTGTATTAACTGCTATTGTTGTCCTTTTGAAAGTACATGCACTCAATTGATAATAGAAACTTGATTTTACATGTAGTAAAAGAAAACCACATGCTGCATAGTCCTAATAGTGCCCATTTTTGATCAATGTCATTATGCCATGCAGGACATTTGATTAGCATGATTTTCAATTTGAGCTAGAAAATAGTATATTGATGCAATAACATCTATTCCAACTCCTTCACTAACTGCACTTAGTAAAAATTACGAAATCTAGGGTTATTACTTCAACAATGCAGTTAGAATGTCAATATACGGTTGGTCGTCCTCTGACCTTTTGGACAGCTTCTATGTGTTGTGACATAGATTCAATCAACCTCTTGTAATACTCTTCGCTAATTTCGGTGGTTCATAATTCCATTACCATCCTCTTGAGATCTTTGAGAGACGTGAGTTTCCGCTGAGCAACTCGCTTCTTCACCACAGTCCAGCCGTTCCCAATGGGGTTCAAATCTGGAGAACTGCCGCGCCATGGATCCAAGAATTCGACACCAGAATTTGTTGACCAGCTTCGAACAGACTTTCCGCATGGCATGGGGTGCCATCATGTTGAAAGATTTATCATCCGCGAACATCTAACCATGTTCGAAGCTTGTCTTCGGCTATCTCACGGCACAAACTGGCATTGATTGAGACAAAAACACCAAATATTGCTATAAAATTCTGGTATCTTACTTAAAATTCTGGTTACTCACTTCTTCACCACAGCCCAGACGTACTCGATGGGGTTCAAATCTAGAGAACTGCCGCGCCATGGATCCATGTCTTCGATACCAGAATTTTCCGACGAATTTTTTCGATTCCAGAATTCACGACATGGTTTAAGATGCTTTGGTGGACAATCGATCCCCGCTACTTGCCTTAATGTCGGCGGTCACAATTGTGACGTGTTATTTATTCATTGATTATTATTGCCTTGACAACTGATGTGTGGTGGTGAGGGTTTGATCCTGCCAATTGACAGAGTCGCGTAAGTGGCTCGTAGCTCAGTTGGTTAGAGCGCAGGTCTAGTTAACCTTGGTCGTAGGTTCGAATCCTACCAGCCGCACATCTTTTGCATGGCAATTTGATCTATCGTTTATTTAATTTCATTGTTGTTAATAGCAATATTTGGTGTTTTTGTCTCAATCAATGCCAGTTTGTGCCGTGAGATAGCCGAAGACAAGCTTCGAACATGGTTAGATGTTCGCGGATGATAAATCTTTCAACATGATGGCACCCCATGCCATGCGGAAAGTCTGTTCGAAGCTGGTCAACAAATTCTGGTGTCGAATTCTTGGATCCATGGCGCGGCAGTTCTCCAGATTTGAACCCCATTGGGAACGGCTGGACTGTGGTGAAGAAGCGAGTTGCTCAGCGGAAACTCACGTCTCTCAAAGATCTCAAGAGGATGGTAATGGAATTATGAACCACCGAAATTAGCGAAGAGTATTACAAGAGGTTGATTGAATCTATGTCACAACACATAGAAGCTGTCCAAAAGGTCAGAGGACGACCAACCGTATACTGACATTCTAACTGCATTGTTGAAGTAATAACCCTAGATTTCGTAATTTTTACTAAGCGTAATTAGTAAATATCACACTATTGGCACATATTTCGTGAGTTGGAATAGATGTTATTGCATCAATATCCTATTTCTTAACTCAAATTGAAAATACGGTAATTAAATGGCCGGTATGGTAGGTTTCTTCGATAACTTTTAATTACAATTGTTGTATTCAAGTAATATCGCCAAACAATAGAGCAATATACCCGGAAGATATTGATTTCTGCAAAAATAAGGCAGTCACAGCTTTATTTATTATGATTGTGTCATTTTATCTATGAAGAACGAAAACTGGGCCTCATCATGAGCATGATATCAGTAAAGAATTGTATTAAGCTATTTTATAAATTGGCGATCACATATTTTCCAATCCCTTATTTCAAAAAGGTTGCTGTTTAAACAATAAAACTTTGCGTTATCATCATACCTCGAGCACAAACGGTTTGGAATATTTATGTGCTCATGTTTCATGAGAATCAATCAATGTTCTGTCTTGAAACATCGATAAAGCAATTCTTTAGTACTTCAATTATAATGTTTTCAAAGTGAACCTCTCATTCAATGCTTCTCCTTGTACTGGACACCTAACACATCCATATCAGATGAAAATCGATGAATTGGTAATCCAACCCGATCACTTCCAGCAATACAGGATTAACTTGAACTCTATTTCAGAAGAATTGACTGTAATAACAGCATTTGAAGTGTACCGGCATTTTGAGAAAGAGGATGAACTATTTTTATGACCACCTAAGGATGTCATAATACAGAGGTTCCTCAGAATCGACGAACCCCCACGTTGTCGCCAGTTCACAGGAGCACTACAATCGGGGATTTAAAAAGATCGAAACTATTGACAACTGAGGAAAATCATTGCAATTTAATTGTTTTCCATCTAAGAACATTAAATTTTAAAGGTCAATATTTAAGATGAAAGGCCGAAGGCACACAGAATAAACCATAAACCATCGCTCGCAAGTCGCGTCACGATCCTCCATAAGCCATAGGCCATAAGCCAGAAGCCAAACGCCACAAGTCATTTTGGCAATATTTTTCTCATGACAGGCAATATAAGCAGCAGAAAAAGAAGATGTATGATATTTTTCTAATTTTTGCAAGAGCATAAAGCATAGTAAAGCTTAAGCATGAAGAATAACGGGTTACATCACAACTTCGGTTCTATTGAAGAGAATCACCAAAGGGTTCTAAGCCGAATGACGGCATATGACTTATGACTTATGGCTCATGATTAATGACTTATGGCTTATCGTGCGTGCCTCCGGCCTTATCCTCTGTCATATACGAGTCTCTGTCACTATGATAAAGGCCCAATCTGTTTTGCAGATGTAAAATGTTGGCTAGTTTTTGTGGTTTTGCTTCAGTACCCCACTGATAGGTGGTAACAAAAACCCTGCTATTCAAGCACAAATTTGACCGAATGCTGCACGACCGGACGTTTAATTTTTCGGATGATCGCTAAGTAAGTGTATATTTAAAAATAGAATAAAAATCATGACATTACAAATAATCATCAGTAGATGATGAAGTAATTACAAATTAGCAGTTCTTTCTCAATGAAAAAATTAGCATTTGTACATAAACGACAGTTCCAACGCAAAAAATGTATTAATCAATGTAGCATACCATTCATAAGGATGCAGGGGTAAGGAACAAATGAGTGCAGTCTTCGTGACGTAGCCGTGTATGGCAGAGATAACTGCTTGCCCACTTCTTGGCATACGCCTTGGAATTATGTCATACAGTGGGTGCTGAATAATTTGTTCACATCTTTCAAAAAAGTCCGCGACACGAGTTCAAAGAAGAACTGAAAAATCTTGAAAAATGCTGCTTCGACAATCTACACCACAAATCAGTCTATGTACGCGATTTTGAAAGACACGCAACTTGTGAGCAATCTTCCTTGCTAGCCAACACAAAAGTGGAGATGCGTACATGAATACTGATGCAATGAGACTGTTGTAAGCATTAAATAATAATCACTTTTTGACAAAAATTGCTTTAGAACACGTAGAACATACAGTCTCTTAGCAGCAGTTTTAAGATGTAATTGAAGTGTAGATCCAAAGTCAGCGAATCTTCCCACTAAATGCCCAAAATTTTGATTTACCTGACTAACTTCATATCAATGTTGGCATCTGCAACAATATAATCCGGCAGCCAGAGCGAGTTTCTGCAGGGAACGAGGCCGAACTTTCACAGAATGATGTACACCCTATGCCTACTACGAATTCGTGCGTCTGCCGAGTTCTAGCGAGTTCCTCTACTCGTCAGACACGATCAAAGAAAAACAATGGGGGGGGAAGATTGCAGTTTTTGGCTAAAATGAAACTTTCTGTGTTTTCTCTTATCAATTAAAAAGTAATAGGTCTAGAGCCATAGTTTTTAACAATTAATGTCTTCAGGTCATTTCCTGTCATATGTATGTGCTATTATCATACTTCTGATCGGCTATATATCCGAGAATGTGGTTCAATGTGGATAAAGTGGGCCAACATATTGGTGCTTGCGGACAGTAGGAGGCTTGTCAAATCTGAATGCATGTAGTTTCATGGATAAATGTTCATGAACCTGATAAGAAATGACCTGAACACATTTCATGTCAAAAGTTATGGCTCTTGATTGAGTATTTTTACCGTAATAAGCGAAAACATAGAAAATTTCATTTTGACTAAAAACTGCAATCTGCCTCCCAATGGATTAACATGTGTTTTTCTTTGATCGTGTCTGACAAGTAGAGAAACTAGATCTCGGCAGACGCGCGAATTCGTAGTAGACATAGAGTGTACATCATTCTGTGACAGTCTCATTTTCGGCCTCGTTCCCTGCAGAAACTCGCTCTGGCTGATATGTCAATGTGGAATTATCATTTGTCTGGAATTGTCGACATTTAACTTCTGCTTTCTATCATATAAATATCTTAGTAGTTAAATCTACTACTACTACTACAAGAAAAAACATTCAAGAAACCAAATTCAGACTTCATAAATTTGCTAAAAATCTATTGAAATATGATTTCTTTAATTATTCGTCACAGTGCATTATTTAGCAGTAAAAGTCAAAGATAGTGGTAATAACAGCAGTCGGAATTTTTGACTGCGCGAAAGGTAGGTCTAAAAGATCGAAAGCCATCCATTGCGAAATGAAAATCTATAAAATATGAGGCTCTTCAAAATTCCCTTCAAAAGCTCTCCACATGACGATGCCGTCACGAGCTACTTGCGTTACGGCATGCATTTTAATGTCGTCTGAAATGTGCAGTTTCATAGATCCATTTGTAATATACATTATAGAATGATCGCACTCCAATTACAATGTGCATTTTTGGAAAATCAGGTCTGCTTATTTCAATTAAAACCAATTCCGTTCGAATCTCAACGACTTCCGATTGATAAAAGAATAATTCAATACAAGCATCCGGCAGTTGTGTTGAAAACGAGATGTATTAACTCATTAGATCCCGAATACAGAAGCCGATGAAATTTCAATGTATTTTTTGGAAGAATAGAGTAATTATGGACTAAATAAGCGGTATTTCCTCAAACTTTGAATATGATGCATACAGTATCAGATTTACAGACATGTTCCACTTGTGGAACATTAGGATCTTCTGACTATTATCTGGCTTCAATCGTTTAGTCAGAAGATCCCAATGTTCCACAAGTGGAACACAGTCTTTTTCTCTCGTAATTCTTTTGTAGCGTTCTCATGAATACTTTGCCATATATATATACAACGACCACCAAAAGAGTTTCTGTTGCTTATTGTGCCTTTTTTGGAAATACTAGGTCCAAATTTTTTCTCAGAATTTGCAAATTTCCAAAATCTGAGTATATTTGTTTACGCTGAATGCTTCAAACTGTCAGATGTCATCAGAGATGAATCAAGAAGAGGTGTGGAAGCCGATAAAGCAATGCGAATGTAGCATTACTCAACACTTTCGACATAAGATTTTCGTGTTCTTTTTGCACAACTTGCAATGGGATTACCGACCGGCTGGTATGGGCAAATGGCCGCTGAAATATCTTCGCTCCTCCTTGATCGGTTTCCTTGACGGTCCTGATCGGCGTGCTCGTTTCAGCGTCTGAGCAAGGAGTATGCGCACGATGTTCCTGAAATCCACAAGATATGGGCCTGCTTTTTATACGCACGTGCATTCCATTGCGAAATCTAAGCATATTACTAGGATGTCGTCTGAGACGCATGATTATAGGCCTACTTACCTTCTAAAATCGAGATGTGAGAGGTTTCCGTTGAGAGCCCTGTGCAGTCTCCATCCCGCAACGACCGCCATGTTCAGGAAGTTTGCGCACAGGTTCAACCACCACTTGTTCCGCATTTGTGGTCTGTATTCGCTCAAGAATCGATCGAGTAAATCGACGCCGCCCATATTTTTATTATACCGGTGGATGAGAAAAGGTAAGGGAATAGATGACCTCTTCTTCTCCTTTGACACCCATCGGTTTGCCGCTTGGAGAGGAGAGACGGCTTCAAAGTTGCTCACAGCAACTACTGGTCTGTTATCATTCCACTGGCATACAACGACCTGACCATCACTGAAACAAGAGTGGTGCCCTCTCGGTTGCTTTTTGATTTCTTGCTTTGACATCAAAGGACAATGCTCGGTACGATTTTCCATGACCGTTCCCGTACATCGCAAATTGTGCTCGGTCTTCAGCTTTCGAAAAAGGCTAGTGGAGCTGAAGAAGCGATCCATGTAGAGGGTGTGTTCCTCCTTTGAATCGAGGCACTCCGTCAAATTCAGCACTACTTGCTCTCCCAAAGGTAGGTACATGCAATGTATTGTTTTTCTTTCCGGTATAGACTTCAAATTTGAAAGGAAATCCACTTGAAGACGCAAGCACCCAAATCTTGAAGCCAAATTTGACTGGCTTTCCTTTTATGTACATTTTGCAGCTGTGCTTTCCGTAGTACGGGACCATCTGTTCGTCCAGACTCAAGTCTCTTTCAAATACACCGAACTGCAGCAAATCCTTTGAAAAATATCTAGAAAACCTTATCGCTTGGATCGTGGCATGCGTTATCGGACAAGTGAAAAAAGCGCTTTATATCTTGGAATCTGTTCCTGGACATTTTTTCATATACAACTGACACTCCCACATCTCGTCAGTGCTCCAAAAAGTCTTTCATTTGGCAGAGTATTGTAGCCACTTAGAAGAAGAATTCCTAAGAATGTTTGCATCTCTGTTTTTGAAACGGTAAAATGATGATCGCCTTTTTGAAATGCGTACTTATTGGTCTCATCGACACAAAGATCTAGCAACTTGTCATCAAAGAACAATTTGTACAGATCGATGGGATCTAATGTAGACAGCATCGGATATGCTTCTCGAAGACTGGGAGGTTCCGAACTTCGACATCTCTGAGAGAATCGTCATTGATGTCTACCTCATCAGTCGCAAAGTTTACATTTTCAGGGGCAAAATAACGATTTCAACATCATCTAATTCTGCATCCGAATCGGCGGAGGTAATCATTTCGGCTGCTGCTTCCACAGACAAAAGCTTTGCCATCTGTAAATGAAAAAAACCAATGGTTTACTCTGTAGATCTAATAATCTGCAGCTTTTAGGGCCTACTCGTACTACAAGTAAGCCTACACATCACTTGGAAAATAAAACAGGAGTCCCAGAGAGAGACCAAAACTATGTAAAGCGGTCCGATAGAAGCTTTTGAATACGAAATAACGACATTCCGGTTCGGCCTAGGCTTTTTGAATATCATGCAATATCCTTCACAAACGCGTACAATTTGTTCCAGAATATAGAACTACTACTAAGGTGATTCAAGTAACCAGACATCCTTTGCCGTGTACGTGATATTGCGTGTGCGATTATCTTCGAACGAAGGTGTCAGTAGCACAGGGGCTTGCACGACAGCCTACGCTCCATAACGTAGCTGGTTCGAACCCTACATTTTTTTCAAAATCAAAGTTTTCTCCTGGGTGAAACTAAAGAAACTATGGATAGATTACTTTGAATAAATATCAGAACAATGAGAATTGGGTATTTTGACATTGTTAATTCTATAATCTGGCTCCTACAACAAAGCAGAACAGATATTGCTACTATATCAGCGGCACAAAATTATCAAGCTAGCCGCATGTGGTCATGTGAGTCTATAGTCAGAAGATCCCTTGTCTTATTTACTTCATCATACACACATAACATATCATTTCATGAAACTGACTGGTAATATCTAATAAACTACTTTATGAACAGTAAATGACACAAGAAAAATTACTCACGGCTCGTTCAATGTCAGATGATATCCAATTGAAAAATGAATCGAAAATTGCCGGAATTTGAAAATTTCAATCAGCGCTTGCAATAAAACAAACATACAGATAATTCAAAGTGCGCATAAAATATATTCTATGAAACGTTCAAAGTGCTGCAGTAAAGCAGTTAAAGAATGTGATTAAGTTTTGAATGTATTGCATCATTTTAAAAAATTGTTCCACAAGTGGAACAATGGGAGCTAATGGGTTAAAACTATAAGACTCCCAGTAGAATTTTAGAAGATGCTCCGACTATTTGCATCGGTAAAAAATGTGAAGCTGTTGGAAGACGAGATCTACTTAAGTCAGTGAGAAAAACCGCACACCACGATATCAAAATGAAATTCCAATCATGATATGCAAATGTTCTGGGTTTTGAAGCCAGCAAATCATGAAAGTTTTGAATTAGGCACTTCTAGTGAGAAGGTTCATCACGGGCAATAGCAGTGCAATGAATGACTAAGAATCGAGTGTGTTGTTCATCGCAACTTTTTTAAATATTATGTGTCTGAGCACGTTATCAGTGATTCACCTGCCTAGCATTGATTCCAATGTTCTGTTTATTTCGATTTTTTCTGTCATAATCACTATGTAATACAGATGAATGTATCCTTATTCAGTCATTCAATCGCATGATTCAATCCGCAACTTTAAAAAACAATTAAAAGCAATGATGAGCACCTTATTTCTCAGAAAAAGCGATGTTGCTTTTACTCATCTTGTACTAGCTCATGTTTTGTTGTAAAATTGGGTAAGTGGTTGAAGTCGTGTATATGTGTGGAAAGTATATCAAAATGAAATCAATTTGTTATTCAGCAATTGGGATGATGAAGCTGAAGTGCTACAGTGGGATGCCAATTCAGGTTCCATAATCAGCAGTTAAATATATGCGCGCATAGTGATCATCGGCACTAGCAATTGATCAATTCGCAGACAGGTTTATAGCTTCATCAATAACACATTGTGATTCAAAGAATATTTGCACAATTTTTATTCAATATCATGAACATGGACATAGTTAACCAATCCTTGTCTATTATTCGAAATACACCTAAGGGAACGACGAAGTGTTCATGTGACTGATAATAATTCACAAAAGTCACATGATAGACCCACATGCACGATTTTTTCTTTAAAAAAAGTGGCAGAATAGATTTCTAATTCACGAAGGAAAACATTAATTACATCTTTGTACTGGTTTCTGGATATGCTTTCATACATTCATTCCGACTGTTGTAAGTTGAATGTGAAATGATGAATGATTCATGGCTAATTACGTCTAATTACGTCTAATTACACTTAACTTTGTACATTTCAAATGCGCCATTAAAATCTCCCACGCACTCCCTCCCATCCCTCAATTGCTCTGAACAACTGATTAGCATGCGAGATCAATCAAACATCGTGTAAAAAATCATGAAAATGATAGAGTAATTCTGGTGTCTTAATATTTCAAATACATGTTCGTAATTGTTGAGTGAAAGGCGTAGTGGGTAAGAAAAATTGTGCATTGAAATGTCAGTGGGTGTGACCAGGTGGGGCAGTCCCCGTTTGGGCGCATTTCTCATACTGTCACGAAAAGAAACAGATTAATTTCATAGATTTACAGCACCTTTGTGCTTAAATTCAGTTTTAGTTGATCATATTTGCTTTTTAATTGTGTTTAATTAAAAATGAGCTATTGCACATACAAAGATCTCTACATACAAAGTCAATGCTGTCGTCGGATTTTGGAAAGACAATTGAATTTTGGTGAGGGATTTTGAGCAAGGAAAACACAATAGCTTGTAATCGGCTTCTCTCAGTCGAGAAAAAATATCAATATAAAATGCCAATATATATTTCACACATCAACCACGGAAAACAATAAATTAATAATAAACTAGTACAGAATTCATGATTAGACAGCTGACTTTTAAAAAGGAAATTGCAGATACAGGCTTTTCCATAAAGAATCGAGAACTATAAAAGCATGTTTGTGATAGTGACGGTTACTTCCACGGAGATCAATTGTCTTGTCTGGGTGATTGTGTCTAGAGATGACTTTCCTAAATACTGATGGTCATGGGCACAGCTAGTCTCGACGGGCAAGAATATCAATTTTCCATTGAACGTAATGCAAATTCAAGCCAGAATTGTGACGAATTAGGACATTGACGCCCCATTAAACGTATACAGTCAGATCGTGGGTATCGACTTATCAGTCAACGTACACATTGAGATAGTGAAGAGTCGAAGTGCGTGAATAATATTCACATCTGACGAATTTATCAAGGAGGAAAATTGAGTCAAAGATAAGTACTTTTCATTTGACAGACCTGCCTGTAATCTGATTGTTGAATTTCGTGTGTTCGCTGATACGAGCTCCTTCTGCAGTGAGCATGATTGGCCAATCACATAAGCCAAAGAGAGACGAATCCCTATCCCAATTTCTATCGCTTGCTTGCTGCCATTACATACAATGACTAGGATAGGATTATGTCCGCTCTAGACCAACCCAAAACAAATGAATCTGCAATATCATGATTTACATGCTTAGTGCAGGCAAATTCGTTCATTGTCAAAACATTTCAAGTAATTTCATGGATGGTGAATCGTTGCTTATGAATGTGTCTTTTTTTCACATGCTACTCATTCACGTTCGCTTTATAACAAGCAAATTCACGGCGAACACTATTTAAAATCTTTGTGTTAAATTCCGAATAGATTCCAGCATTTCCGACATATTGATTGAAATCACGACAAAAAAATGTGATGACCTTGTCCTAGTGGGTTTGCACTAAAACTACATTTCAGGGATAAAAGCTTAATCATATTCTGCGACTGAAATTGCACCAAAAGTAAGTAAATTATTATTAATAGGCCTATCGAATTTGAGATTGATATAATAATGAACATTGATGCGAAAACTTAACTAATTTTGGTTGAACAAAGGAAATAGGTGCACTAAGGAAATGATATGCTGCTTGAAATCATGCGCCGAAGTATCAGGATGAAGTAGAAGATCATTTGCATCATGCCTGACCTTTTGGGAAAAGTAATTTTTTGTTCTATGAGATGCCTTTGTGAAATTTTGCAATCATTCAGTCTACATTATACACGTAGTTATTGCATTTCAATTTTAGTATTTCAAGCATTCATTATACACATCATGGAATTGAACTTGTGTGTAGAAGTGCACAGTTAAATTGTGTTCACATCAGACTGATAACGATGACGATAAAGTCGTGATGATATTTCACTTTATCGTCCGCTGTTCACATTGAACTATTTGTCCCAAATAGTGTCCCTGATGTGAACAGCAACTATGCCACACATACAGAGCGATTTTATTTCAATTTATCGTTACAGCTGTCGTTCTCGCTCAAATGTGAACGCGCCTTTAAAGCATTTCCTGTTTTATCGTTTGCAAGACACACATAGATGCACTAAACTGGATCACCACTGCTGAACATATCAAGATACTGGACATCATCCAGCATCATTCATTTTCTCATGAAATATCATTTGCAGAATCATGTAAGTGTTAAATTCTCTAAAACATTGCATTTCGGAAACATTCGCTTTCTGAATTCATTTTTTTCGAGAGCCTAAATGGAGCCGTAATTCTGAAGTCAATGTAGCAAGTCCTACACCACTGGAACAAGCCCAAAACATAGAGAAGTTGCAATAAATCTGCACAACCATCTGTGAAATGAAAATTGAACCGAATTGGATCGAATCTGTCATCTAAGACAAACAAGGTCAATTTACAATAAATGAATTGAATATGCGCATGTTGCTATGCAAGAGATCTTCGCATGTCAAAAAACTGCACTACGGGATTCCTCCTGGGTATACGCAAGTGAGAAAGCGGACGACTTAGTTGGATTGCTTGGTGTCAGGGTTGGTTCTTGACCCCTACCAGTTAGTGTTTATGACACTAATGTAGGCACTCATGTAACTGGTAATGCGCCCATCAGGCCAAAGTCTGCGCTAAAGAACACGTCCATGATAATGTGGAAGATTGCCAACAGGGTTCTTTTCATCGGAAGTCAGCGTGACACATGTGCAAACGAACCGGGGTTAAGGTGTTTAATAGGGACCTTCCCATCTGAGCAATTTTGTCCCCAGTATGCGTGCTAACTGTCTCGCCTGCCTGCATAGATTGCAGCTTATCAGGGCCTCCAAGGGTAATGCAGACTGCTGTTAGTTTGGTATATACTTGTTAGTTGTTGGTTTGTATGGTTGGTACTTGGCAGATTGGGCTCGATTGTTGCTGCATTGGGTCCCTTCGAATGCTTTCGAAACCTCAGAGATCAAGTCAATAGGCTAAAAATCAGATGTCAATGTAAAAAATGTACACAGCAAAAAGTATGGGAAATTTTCTGATGACTAATTTTTGCAACCAGTTTCTGATGTCATTCAAACGCTGAAAAAGTGGGCACACATAAAGAGGGGACATTCCTCTCCGTCACATTACTATATGCCTATACTCATGCGCATTTATTCATGCATGACTTTTTACAAAAACATGCAATCACAATCTCAAATTAATTCAATGCAAGATGCCTTTTCTATATAAATCTAGATGCATCTGTCGTCCGTAAAATTAAGCAAGTGAGATCAATAATTCAGTAATATACTTTCTTGTGTGGATTTACGGACACCCAGTGCTTGGATTTTTAGGGACAGGCATCTTTGAGTTACCGGTAATTAAAATTGACATAAGAACTGATGACCATTGACATTGAAAGGTGTAAAGTGAAAGTGCTGGCTATCTATTTGGAGCCACCTTATCTATTATCCACCTACCCTATCTATTTCGTGAAAACCTTATGGTACAACTAACTCATCCAAGATCTTCACTCAGTCCAAGATTTGTATTTTATATTTGAAGCTCTGATCTTACCTTAATTATTTAGAAGAGCATTAAGCAATTGAGCAATGAAGTAAAAATGGACAAATCAATTTTTCATGCCAATTGATATAAATAATTTATTAATGACCATGCAAAAATTGATTTGTCCAATTCTTTTTCAGTCCTAAATTATTCATTGATAAATTAAAGAATCATGCAGAATTTGAATTTAGAAGTATAATGGCAATGTCACATAAATTGCGCTTTAATTTATTGTGTGCAAGTATATTAATGGTCCTCTAAATATCTATCCTTTCATATGATCAGAGTTTCAAAGGCAAAATACAATGAAAGTGAATTGTCATGCTTCGGACGTTCTTGAAGTATATGATAGACTTAAGAGCAAAAATTTGTGATATTATAAAACTTTCCAGTTATGAAGTTCTCACTTTAAATTTCTTCGCATTATCCTTTCTCACGAAATATTCATAGATTTCGTCAACGATGTCGCTATTAAGAATTATGTTGATCCAAATGCCTTTTGTAAATACCAATTTGCGGAAGGATCTCGAATGTTGAGCATAAAGTTTTCAATTTCACTGTGTAAACGGAATATTAAGTGATCTCATTTTGTCATTTAGGCACATGCGCGCGATCATCTTCGAACCAATTTATGTTTTTAACACTAGTTTCTCACTTTCAATTTCATAAAGTGAGCGCATTCTTTCGCCATAAATTCTTCAACAACTGGCAGGTGGCTTTAAATTCCATTTTCAAGGTTAGATGAATGAATAGTTAAAATGCTGCTACCAAATTTCCAACACATTCATTTGGCAAAACAATTTCTTAATAGAATTGCTTCTTGTTGGAAAAGGGTTTCTCCGATGTTGCCATTAGCATCTACAGCATATCGGTGGAGAAAAATTCTTAAAATTTGAGTTAATAGATGTTTTTGAGCAGTTAACAACACGAAGGTACATTCATCGTTAACATGATATCGAGCCAAGCAATAAAAACAAGGCAAGCAAGTTTGTCAAAGACAGCTAGTTTTCAGAAACGTAATTCGAGCATTAAAGTCTTCACATTTCTGTCATGTTGGCGGTATGGATAGTACTCAACTTTGAAAGTAACATGAAACTTGTTTCTCCTTCCACGCCGGAGAGAACTTGGCTGTTAATGAGCATCGCCTGTCTAACGAGCGTCCTGATGAACTGACCTGAAATCGGAGACATGGTGTGAAATGCAACCTCTATAGCTTAATGATGCGCTCAGCTACATGGAAGGTCAAGGAAGAAAACGTCATGCAAGTTTCTTAGTTGTAGTTGGTTAGTAAAGTTGATTTTAATTGAAAGATTTTCTTTCCATATCGCGTGTTGAGATGTTGAAGCCAAAAGTTGTGAGTCATCTTTTCAAGTTAGGATCAACTGTAAAGGACTCGGACGGAGGTGTTCTGTTTGGGGTCAAGTGATTATCTTTGCACTTGATTTCTTAGTGGGAAAATCAGTCATTTCTGTGAATGTTCATGGGAAAGTGGATAGGCGAACCACGGTTATTGCCTTCATTTATTACATCGACGGATCGCCGGTGTCAAACATTAAATGGCGATGATTTGAAGGGCGGCCAGAGTAGAACTGATACAGCCACTGTTTCGTAAGGATTTCCAAGTGCAGAATCATGCGGTATGTTGATTAGAAAATGTTTTCGAGCATTCCTCATACCAATCATTTCATCGCATCACAGCGCAACACTGCAATAATTGTTCTCTCTTATGTATTTGCCAGTTTTTATGGCATATTTCTTTAGAAACGGAGTATGTACTTAGAGAATAGGTAAGCAATTTTCAGAATGGAGCACTTATTGATGGAAATTGATATCCAACAATTACACGGACAAAGCGAAAGAAAAATAATGTGCAGAGGAAATAGCTGTATAGGGAATAGTTGGGTGTTGAATCTAATAATTTGCTCAATCGACTGCTGTACAACCTAACTTTCTACGCGTTACATCTGACATGTATCTAATGATTGAATGCCTCCGGCTTTCACAAGGTAGAAATGATATTTCAATGTGCCTTGCTCTTGGCACCACCATGAAAAATGGCTTGCCGGCTGGGAATCGACCCCAGTCTTCAAGAGCAAGTAAAGCTTTTTTGACGTCATAATGCGCGCAGAAAGCTTAACTTGCTCTTGAGACGATCATGTCGGGCGTGCTTCGCTGGTCTTGATGATCTTCATGTCGCCTTAGCAGTTCGAAGGCTGGGTTCATTTCCCAGCCGACAAGCCATTTTCATGGTAGTGCCAAGAGCAAGGCGCATTGAACTACCATTTCGACCTCGTGAAAGCCGGAGGCATTGAATCATTAGATCGATTGTCAGAGGTCGTCTGGAAGCGGTTGCATTTGACATATATCCAATAAAATGATGCACATTTAATTCGCTCATGGTCAATTAATTCCAACATTTAATCAAATTGACATCAATCAGAGATTTCATCTTCCCAGGCATGTCGTTTACTGCAGGGGCGGGCAACCTCCGGACCTTGTCATTTTTCTGAATATGCCACTTTTCTGTTGGAATTCTGGTTCACCTCGTGCTCGACACATTAGACGTCTATCCACAGACTACTTTTGACTATTCGTTGCGAGTCAACTTGAGGTACGTGAGATCCCAACTGTTTATGACACGGTTGAGCTGCCACCAATATTACGTAGAAAACCGGCGTCATGGGCGCGCACACATTGGCGCAATCACATTGGTCTGACAGTTATTTCTTTGAATTCACATTACACTATAAATCATTAGGTGAAACTTTACCTGCAAAGATCGACCAGCCAAATGTCACTGAAAAATGTGAAAATATCAGCGAAAATTGATATTCAAAAGATGTTGATATTTTTTCACCGTCACTAGACTTCTTCGGTGTCTATTTTTGCCTCTCCGACAGGGTGAGTCAAATTTAGTGTCCCCATTTTCAAAGTGTTGTAGATCAAGGAAAATACATTCAATTTTCAAATGCATGATTTTAAGCCTCTGAGTGTGGCCAATAATTTTACGGCTTTTAGAAGTTCATAGACATGTTGACTTTGTAGATATCTAATACCAAAAAATTATGACTTGAAAATCAAATTTACAGTGGAAAAGCTATTGCTTGCTTACACTTGCTTTTCATTTCTGCTTTCAATGAGGTCAAGTCATTTAATTCTTGGCCAGTCAATCTCTCTATGATGATTCCTCAAACACTTTCAACAGGCCAACACTCATCAAACTTCGGACTGAGTGTCGAAAGGAATTCGATCACCAAGCAGTCGTTCCACTTCTTCGAGTACTTCCCTTGTCCTATGGATTGAGGCACCGTCCTCTCATCAATGTTTTGCGAATCGCGTGCGAGTCACAAGATGCCACTCAGCAAGACGACTTGTCTTTCGACTACGATAGGCCCTCAGTCCTGTTTCTTTGTGAGTCCTGATCGAAGATGGACGACAGCTTTGTTGTATTCCACAGCGACTGCCACTTTTTCAGCCTTTTTCAGCGAACCATGCAGTACGCAGTCTAACACAAAAACAGTGGAAAGTCCACAAGATAGGTAGTGACTTCGTTCAGCGATTCATTTACAAATTCCTTCTAGAGCTCACAAAGCAACATTCTCAATGGAATCAAAAATCATTCCACGAATTTCAAATTGTTCACATTCTTTTAAGTCCTTGGCTATGTAATTGTCAATCCAGTTACCATTAAGGCCATTCAACACCTCAATTGATTTCCATATCGACTTCATGTAGAATTAAACAACTTTCCTATTAGTGAAAATTTACGAATCAACTTTCCAAAGTATTGTGATAGACTACGTATGCATGCTGCACATGCAACATGTAAAACTAGGTAAAATTCTCAAATTCAAAATCGTCGAATTTTGCAAATGTTAACATAGCCTATCAATGAACTTCTAAAATTGTTGGCCACACTCAGAGGTTTAAAATGATGCATCGCATTTACATGTAATAATTGGCTGCATTTTTACTGATCCACAACACTTTATAAAATGGGGACATATAGTTTGACTCACCATTTTTCGCCCCTACTAACTTCACCTTCCTCAAGGGGTTTTTTCATGTCGTCATGAAGATGCTGTTGGTACTATGTAACTCAATGCTACCTGTTTCCTATATGTCCCTTTTATCTTATATATTCTCTTTTATATTCAGCCTATATGTCATTATGACATACACTCTGTACATAGACATCGGTGTAAAACATAAATTTTATTCTGGACCTGTTAATTTACCTCCTTTTTTACCGGAAGATGATTAATGGATGTTAACGGATGTCAACTGAAATTAATTACAAAAAATAGCGAAAAAAAATCAACACCTCTGAAATTCAAGTTTTTTATCAATAATTTAGTATCAGTTGGTTTCATCTAAATAAAAGTTATAATTTCAGTTTGCTTGAATTCTTAGTTCCATTAAACTTGTGAATGAAAAGCATTAAATTTCAACAGGCAATAATATTTTTCGATGAAATTACAAATGAAATTGCAAATTTCCCCTAATAAGCTCGTTATGCATAGGAGTTAATGTGTCAAATAGTGTGACAGTCTGATATATGCGGCCAGGAAACACAATTTTTGAGTGACATATATAATTCTTGAATGACATAGGTGTCTATAACCTGCACCTCAAGTTATTCGCAATGTATGTTTCGTATTGTCATGTGTACCATCATGACAAAATACAACTAAATTCAAGAAGTAACAAGGAACGATTCTTTAAAAAATGCACGAATTTATAGCATGAAATACTTTGAACTTTAGAAGTCATTGGATGTACGATTGTTGAAGCGGCATGAAAATGAATTTAAAGAATTTCTAGAAAATAAAGTCCAAATTTGAAATGTGCCACAAATCATTCTAATGCAAACTTTGAAAATTACCATGGAGATCATGACAAAGCATTGAAAATTGTCAAAGTTTATGTAGTTTAAGACAATTTCAAAAGTAAGCGATCATTTTTTTCACGGGTAGAGAGGAATCGACCACAGAGCTTGAACACAACCGCGTTCTCAACCACATGGTATCAAAAAAGCAAACTTGAAATAATACTAAATTTAAATTGATCATGGAGAATTTCAAATGACAATCGGATAAAAAATTTTCGATAGATTGATTTTAACTCTTCTGCTGGTAGAATTATGGTATCATTCATGATACAATATGATGAAATTATTTGATCTTGCAGTTAATCATGCTTTATTAACATATGTATGCGACTGGAAGAAAGAGAGGCATCTGGTAGGCACCATACAGGTCTGGTAGCATTGCTCCCGGACAGCAACAGCGCTACCAAATGATCACGCAATAATAAAGCATTTGGTAGCAAGCATCTCATCGGTTTGTTAGCGCACGATTTACAGTATAGCCTACATTCAGACAGTATAGCCTGTCGCATTGCAGCGTAGTATATCCTTCAAATATAGACATTTCATAAATGATGAAATCATTCGGCTAATCAGGTCATACAAAAATGTCGACCATATCATTCGACATTTTTGTATATATACATATAAGGACCCTATGTACATAAAAGGAACTATGTGATTATAAAGATAATTCACAAAGAAAAGCTTATCACAATGTCTAGCTTTACATTGAATGCCAGACCAATATTTTGACTGGTAACAATAATAGGCTGCGAACACATAAAATGTAGATGCTCAACTGCATGCCCATATTCGAAATGTAGGCCGGCATACACTGAGATTCAGTACTTTCAATTCAAAGATATGCAAAGAAATAAAAAATTTGGATTATTTCGGATCGGGTCGGATCGGAGTTCCGAAAAAATACGTCGGATCGAATTTACTATCCAGTTATTCGGATCGGATCGGATTTTTTCCCTCGTACAATCAGATCGACGTCCATTCTCTTATCCGACGCTCATCTTTAGCTTCAAACAATCAAAGCATAGTCCTAATAAACGTCACGTCATCACAGGTATTCTCTAACTTTCGGCTATGACTCGAACCAGAGGAATAGCTAGCACTCTCTGATAATTACGACTCTTTATTAGATTATAAAATAGAGTTACTCGTACCCGACGTGTTTGGTCTCTTAGGACAGTCTCAAGTTTGATTGTCTAAGCAAAATACTTTAGGAGCTAAGAACGGGAGGGAGAATCGAACCCCTAGGTTCGCTTCAGAATTAAATGATAATCTAAAGGTATTCACCGCAACATATCTATCCAAGGCTGTCCTCGGCCAACATTAAAAAAAGATTGATTAATTTGAAAAGATATATTTAAAGATTTATAAAAGGCACTAATGTAAATTTCACAATTTGAGAGTAAGATAACCAAAGACAATAGAATTTCTTGCATAAAAATTGGCAACATGACAGGTGATCTTACCTAATGAAAATCATACCTACGTATGATTCCCTGAGTTATGAAATTATACTCACATGAGAATTGAACACAGCAATTAGAGAAAATTGAATAATGACTGCGTAATGACTGTTGCAGAATTCATAGTTCAAGACGCTCATAGAAATGATCCCTTGATGATCAAACAAAAAGATACGAAAGAAAAAGGAGCATAAATTCATTGCAAACCAATGTGTATAAATTATTCGTTTTTGCAACAATCATCAGTCAGCGATTTATGTTTGGTATTGTGGTTATAGATTTGCTCTAAAATATTAGTTTTTCAGATGCTTTGAAGTATCCGACTGAAAGTCGTGGCTTGTTTGATGTAATCCGAAGCTGAGTTAATAATTATGATGAACCCAACTGTTAGTAGCGGGTCGACATCACAAACGCGCTTGCACATGAACATCAAACAAAAAGATATAATGTATCTCAAATATTTTGAATCTATTCCAATGGATAGATTTCTTTCATATCAGGCTTTGACCGTGGATTTAGATTGTTGGCATTTTTAAATATAGTGAAAATTATCCTTTTAAATGATGCTAGTGAAATATGTAGGTGCCAATTAACTGAGAAATTGGCTGATAAAAGGGGGAAAAGGCTATTAATGATAATGCTTTGTATGTGATGTGTTGTATGATAATATCTAAATTCATTTCCGAATATAAAATCTGACAAAGCACAATAGTCTGTAGGTAAATAATGTCTATTTCTCTTTTTATTATTTTTGCCAACGCGGTTTGCTTTGTATTCAAGATCTTTGTATAGCTTTTTGACTGAATAAATTATCAAATGAATCGTCTGCAGTGTACATGTGCATCCAAGACTGATTTTAATAATTGAAAACGAGCATAATGAGTCATAACGTAGGTATTGATGATAAAATCTGACATTATCAATTGCGCATATTTTAAGCTAACGATCGGTCTCAGAAAAAAACGGAAGTTTCATAAAATTTGCGGTCGGCTAAGAAATCATAGCCTAGATAAGAACAGATAACTTGTGACCACGCTTGACCACAAGGTTTATCACTATGCTTTAGTCTTTTCTGCACCCATATGAGATCATTCAAAGCTCTACACCCACATTCCTTGACTTCTAAATATGCTGACGACATTGTGATTGTTCTACCTGCCTTCCGTTCAATTGATATCGAACTCCAAATTCGAGACGAGATCAATCATTTAAAAGACTGGTGTAACTCACACGGACTAGTACTAAATTGTGAAAAAACCCAATGCTTGTTTATCGCTAAAAGTCAGAATTCTTTAGTGCCTCGTGATATTCATTTTGTAAATTGTATAAAGATTCTTGGAGTCATTTATGACTCAAATCTATCTTGGAATACTTTTGTAGACAATTTATGCAAACGTGCCAACCAGCGTCTTTATGTCATCAAGCGATTAAAACAATGCCTTTCTGTGTCTCAACTCATTCAGATTTATATTGCTACTGTCCTTTCAACGCTGGAATACAATGCTGCCCTCCTCGTTGGACTGAACCAGCTTAATGCTGAAAAATTGGAAAAGGTTCGGCGACGTTCTCACAAAATTATTTGCGGACCAAAGTGCAGTTGTGATAGCTTCACCCCCCTATCCCTAAGAAGGGAAAGATCTGCCCTAACAGTTTTCAGAAAAATGTTAGAACCAAAACATTTATTGCATAAAATCATGCCCCCCAAACTTTCAAGATCCCGACATTCCCTCGCTGTCTCTATCCCCTTTTCAAGAACCCAACAACGCCAATTGTCATTTATTCCCAGATGCTCTATTTTGCATAACCTAGCAGAAATATGCTAACTAATGTATTTCCTACAGCTACTGTGCATGTCTTCTGTATACTGTACAAGCCCTGTAATTTTCATCTGTGTATCTGCAATGCATGATTTCCATTTCAAATGAATAAGCACATACTACTACTACTACTACTACTACTAGTACATGCCCGTAGAATGTTTCATTTCGCTTCTCTGTCAATTCAGTTATTTAACTGATAGGAAACATTTCTTATTTTGAAGTAATAGAAATGCGGTAATTATATAACCCTGTTCCCGGGGTAAGAGATTCCCAATAGAGGTATTCATTTGCTCTAAATCACTCATCGTCAAACTGTAAATACACTTACCAATTCATATGTTCATCAACTCAGAATCCTGAATCCTAAAAATCTACAATTCTTGGACATTTCATCGAATTTCTGTTTTCTGTATCCACTTAATTTCGCAAAGTTCAAGGACCTTAATGGGAACCTTAAATCAGACTAAAGAAGATTGCCAAGGATTTCAAATAATTGGGAACAGGCTCAAAAATAGATTGTATAAAGCGTCATTGATACATAATATTCAAATTCATAAGAATGAATTCAATATCAATGGCATAATAGATGATCATGGCACACATCTTAAAAAATCAATTCATTTAAATTCATCTATAAAATGTTTCGAAAATGTAGAATAATTCATACCTGTGAAAAAGTACTCTTTTTAAATAAGTTATGAAAATCCAAAGATTCATGGGGAAAAGCTTTAAATATGTTGTAACTAAAAGTTACAAAAACCTAGATCACGCAGTTTTTTATTTCAAGCTGTCCACAATTGAAATGCGACAAGTACTGAGTTCAAACCACTTTAACAGAAAGTCTAGAATGCACTGAATCTAAAATGTGTCATTTTCAATTCCATTTAAAATTAAACACCAATATGGGACACTATAAAAGTTGACAATACGCTACCGAAGTCAATATATAGTTTTACACAGTAAAAAAACCCATTCCGATGTCATATCATTCATTATACTAAAAAGCTAAAAAACAAGGAAATGAATACATGTTCTTTAACCCTGACCTGATCAGGAATAGACTACTACAAACGATGGTATTTATAAAATGATTTACTATTCATTTAAGCGAGGTTATCGAACGAACTAATGGTAAATCTAGGCACTATCAGATTGCTTCTTATCAAAGCAACAGTAAAATCAAATGATAGATTATAAAAGTTGTCGAATTCGTGAGCAGTTGCTTATTTCTCGGAGTTCACTCGCAGCTGAATAGAAAAGCAAATAATAAAAATGTTCATTCAATTCCACTTATTCTGTCAGACAGTTTATCAGATAAACTGAAGCTTTCACTTAGGCTACTGCGATGTTGGAAAACCAAAACGAATTCATTCCTCCAAAAATAAAGTAATCGCGGATACTACCTCACATTTGACTTGATGCCATGACAATAATTAAATCGGAAAAATGCTGCTCCCTTACGAGAGCAAAGGGTCTGCAAAATGGGTCCGCAACCCTTTCCTCTATACGAAGAAAACACATGGAGCCTACCTTTCAGTACCTTTCATCAGTGACAAATTCAACTACAGACTACAACGCATCATACACGGTTCCGATCTTAAGGTACGCATCGTAAATAAATCAAGAAGTAATTCATCCTAACATCTGAACAAAAATAAGCGCTTCTCAACATGTTCCAAACGCGTATGTACAATCAGCGATCCCTGACCATGTACTACCTTTAATGTGGTTTACAAAGGAGTCTGTGCAATGTGTGATAGCTCCTACATAGGCAGCACCACCCTTTTCTTCCATGATCGAGTCCCGGAGCACCTACAGGCAAGCAGAACTGCAAGTATATTCCTTCGTGCTTCTAATTCCCATAATCAGCTAACCAAGGACATATATTTTATTACATTAGCTCTTCATGTCCAAATGACCGGTGAATCACTCTTCATGTGATGACGTCAGAGTATTTTCCTCTCTCTTGGCGCGGGGAAGCCGGCGCGTAGAAGTATAAACCGCCCTTAAGTCGCCACCAAAGTGAAATCCGTTGACGAATTACCGAAGCCATGACTCTAAGGCAACTGAAACCACCTTTGAGTGGCAAAGAGGAGTTTATTAACTATAGTTTCTTCCTTATTTAGTCTTCACCTTATGCCACTGATTTATGCACGCAATTATTTTTCCTTTGTTGTTCCATTGGTCATACTGTTAAGTGCATTCACATCATTGTTACGTTTCATTTCAATTATTTATACATGTATTTTGATAATAGCTTCTATACTTCGACATTTGTAACTGTGCCGTCACTCTTTCATAGATTTTATGTCTTGATTGTCGTGCATATTGTGCCAGTGTAATATAGATTGATTACGTGATTGTCAATATTATCAATTCACCTGACATTGAATGCTTGACTAGCATTTGCAAAATAGCGCCTGACGACGAAGTATAGTCCTTCGACACGTCGCGAATAAATCGTATTTATTTGGTAGATTGGTATTTTACCTGGGAATATTATGCAGCCAACCATTACCTCATCGTTAGGGCGGTTCAGGAAAATTATTTTTCAATCGAATTCCTTTGTCTTTTGTTGTTTATATCACAAGATCCTGCAATATCGCATATTAGATGTACAGTAGATATAACAACCACACTTGTGCGTATGAATAATAATGTTGAATTTCTGCAGCAAAATTGTGAAGAATCTTGATAGTAAAATCACATCAAATCATTCCATGATAACATGTAGCTGTATAAGCCATCTCAATCAATGAGGATGAGTATTCGAGCACCGATATTTTATTCTTCGAACGACGGCAATTGACATAAATCATAACATTCATCGCAAAAATTTGGCTTTATTATTTGGACAACGCCCTAACGGTGACGTGATGGATTCCCTCATGAATCTTACCCATAGATTACGATGATGTCAAAACTGCTGCGATAACAAAAAGTGAGAAAAATATAACGGAAGCTATACGAATATGCTTCTTGACAACGGTAATATAGAAAGCTAATAAGAAACATCAGCAAATAAAGCTGGTTGCGAAAATTATGTTTATTAAAGCTGATGTTACAGATGCGACATGTTGAAAATTTGTGATCTACATTGATCTGAAACAAAGCGCAAAGACACTATAGTAGCGCAGGACACTATAGTAGACAGTCATGCATAAGATGGGAAAATCTTACGGAAATCGGTACATATGAAGGGGAACACGTTCCTTTATGATTTAGATCGACTGCATGGTCATAATTCCAAATTCGTGAACTTTTAGCTCATGGCCTACCATTTGTGGATACATGCAGTACATATTGCTTTATTATTCTACTATTCAATAATCTTTTTGTTTTGAATGACAGCTACATAGCTGTAAGACATTTTGCTAACTTGTGAGCGCTTCAACGAAATCATATTTACGATCTGAGCGAGCGACTTTCTAAAAACATTTTGAAATGCTTGCACAGATAAGAAATTCTAATATCCTTTCGATCAGGTTCTAATATGACTAAATGAAACTATGATATAATCAGCACTTTCATTCGGTTTTACAATTTAGTGTGCAAATATTTGCTTACTTTTATCCTATTTCAGATCTTAATAAAGCATCGATGCCAATTACTAATAGGTAATAATAATAATACTAATAGATAATAATAGATAATAATAATAATACTAATAGGTAATAATGCTAAATACTGCATAATTTTTCATAATTTCCTGCGTTTAAATTTTTGATCGAAAGAAGAAAAATCTGCATGCTAAAAACCCAAATCAAACCATGTCGCCAATGCAATTAATGACAGAATGAAATGAAATAATCGATAGAATAAGTTGTCATGCAACAGAGATGCGGCTGGTAGGATTCGAACCAACGACCCAGGGACCTCTGCTCTACCAACTGAGCTACAACCGCTTACAGGCGACTGTGTCAATGGGCAGGATCAAACCCTCACCACCACACATCAGTTTTGATAGTAATTATGATCAATGAAAAGATATCTCGTCACAATATTCAGAAGAAGCTATTTCATGAGTCCACAAAATGAACGACAGATCAGACCACAGAATTAGACAGCTCGTCTCTTCTTCTGTTTGACTAGAAAGGAAGCATTGGAACATGTAACGTTAATGAAATGGCACAATCTGCTGACTAAATACCATAGCAATCGAACAATGAGCAGCCAGTTCAACATTAAACACGCCAAATTGTGCAAGGTTTCAGTGACTGTTATCAACCGCATCACACAGCAAGGAGACACAGTCGACATTAAGTTCTACAGAGAAGTTTGTGAACGTTTTTTCATGGGCCTGCTAACATTTTTTAAAATGATCGGAGGGCCCAACATAATCGAGAAAACTTTTGCGCAATGATCTGAATTCTTCGAATCTGAAGGAGTCGTGGTGATCGGAGCATTTTAAAAGAATTCATAGCAATCCGCAAGCGACGCACGACTATTTTTTCTTTCTCTGTAAGGTATTAAAAAATTCTTTTTGCCCACTTATTAAGTTCCTGCATGTGCCATCTGTTTGAATCAGTTTGCACTTCTAGCAAAGTGATACGATTAAACAATCTAATTCTGTGGATCAGACGATGGATGCTAGATATTACATGGAAACGAAGGTACCCATAAATACGTATCACAGAACAAGGGCTATTGAACCATAAGCGATTTATTGTCTAGTGTCAACTGCCAACAACCATTGAAAAATAAGAGATTGAAAATTGAATTCAATGAACAACTGCGAATGATTATAATCATGAACAGCTGACTATGAATGACAGGAACGGCTATTGAACCAATTTTAACAAGAGTCATTAGAACTACGAGGAGAAGAATTGAATAATGATTCATTGAACATGAGATCTTTTTCACATATCAATGACTTTTAAACCATGTGTTCTGTCTGAGTGGACAGCAAGGGTCAATTCTTCTTGCAGATCGAATTTAGCAAACGAAAATTCTAATTTCTATCATTTATATTTGCTCATAGCTGATTTTGTTTTGAATTTGTAAGTTAATAGGATCATCAGTAGGCCTATATCATAAGCCAATCAACGTAAATTGTTCGAGGCATGGAAATTTGGGCATGCTGATCTGTAACAAGACTCTTATCAGAATCATAACTTATAATTGCATTATTACGGTTTATACTATTATCTGCATTAGTGCGACTTCTGCGGTGATTCACTGTCTCCTTTGCTATTCTGTATGGGATTGAAATCGCTCAGTGAGATCATCTATAGAAATGTAAAAGCATATGTGCTCGAAACTGTAAGAAATTAATTACCTGTATTAGGATGATTTATACCGCAAGCAAGAAGACATCAGTAAGAACTAAAATATATGATGACAATATCAGAATGAAGCTTTGGGTGGAGAAATGGTCAGTCAATAATACAACGGAAATAAAAGCATCAAAGAAGGGTAAGATTTGGAGATTATTTCAGATCTCAATCAAGATGGATGCAATCATCTTGGGATCTTCCAATAACATGGGAATATTGATGAAAATGTGAAGGAAAAAGCGAAACGAAAAAGGAAACAGAGAAATCTAGTGAAACAGATGTTGAAATTGAGGCATCGTGTCAAGAATAATAAGTGTGTGTAAATTGTGCATGCATTTGCAGGTAAAAGATACATCCAAAAGTATACTTGCAATGGATGCAAGTATACAGGACACTCCATTAAGCCGACAAGGGACACAGTTGCTCTTATGGGAAGGTCGCCATCAAGCCACTAAACCCCGATTCGTTTGCACCTGTGTCATGCTGACTTCCAACGAAAACAACCCTGTCAGCAATTGTCCACATTATCAGGGATGACTCTGGCGTCTCAGGCAGTGGCGTCGTGCCATTGAGGTCAGAGCAGGCTCTGGCCTGCTCAAGATTTTGAACACAAGAAATTGCCGTCCTATTTTTTCTGTCTACACTTTTCCCAACGTTGGCCTACCAGCTAACCCAACTGACGACGGCAGAAGCGGTAGGACTAACTCTCTGTTCAGTACATTTCTATCCGCACACCGTCGTCGGATGAAGTGTCATACAATAAACTGCTGCTCTCATTGATGACTGCGCCTAGCCACGGTGCTTTGCCTAGCGGAGTCACAGCGACTGCTTTGAATGAAATCACGTGATTTCTGGCAACTGCACAGCGTCACCAGCACCATGAAAACTCGCTTTGGGATTTGCTTGAAGCTATTTTCCGCACAATGTGACGGTTAGACGGACAAGGTCATCTGACTGCGCGCAGCCGCATGAAGTCACAAAAGTCGATCTGCTCTTCAATGCGGTCTCATTTCGAGTCTCTGAGTCAGAGACTCTGACTGTACGGCTACCACTTGTTTGTAACATCATTGCTGAAGACTTAATAAGCTGTCTACGTCGGTCGTCCATGTGCAAGTTACATGTATATCCTCCTCCTCCTAGCAACTTGAACGAAACATATCAATATACATTTTAACCGAGCTCATTCCACAAAATTTAAGACCGATTTTTGTTTATACACTTTATGCATTGATCTCAGAACCGTGAGCAAGCTTATAAAGTCGAGAGCTTTCTTCCATCTATCTCCGCCGTCCTTTTTCATCGAAACACCAAAATTCATTTCTCCAAGTTCGAGCATATATGTCGGGCATATGCAACTACAAGAACGTTACAATGAAAATCATCATCTAAAATCTCTGAATATCTAAAACATTCTTGCACGAGTCACGACGAATAACATCGCTTCTATGAAATGTGCTGACAAGTGTAAAACGCATCCTGTGAATTTTGTGACCTTGACTCTAATTTTCGTCGACATGCTGCAACTGCAATTGGATTGAATGCACAGCTAAGGTATGTCACGAAATTTTAGACACTTCGTTTCTACACTTGTATGCAGGCCTATATGTTTGGATATAAGCCGATCATGAAGACAACATCTAACTTATAATTTCAACAATGTTCTTTCATGAAGTAAATGCAGAAGCAAAGTCTTTGTCTCTTTTGCATTTCTACACATGTACATACGTGCGATTTACATTGCACATGCAAGGGAATTGAAGGGATTACTTAACATATTGAAGAGGAATGTAGCTGAGGTATCGAAAAGTGATTTTCTAGAAATTATTTTCGTAAATGCTAACACCTGTCCTCGCAAAATTTTTCTTGAATCTACACACTTATGATTTTTTGCATATTGTAGCTGAGGTATCGAAAAGTGATTTTTTAGAAATTATTTTCGTAAATGCTAGCACCTGTCCTCGCAAAATTTTTCTTGAATCTACATGCACACTTATGATTTTTTGCATATTGTAGCTGTATAATGCGCAATGTCTTTCTTTGATAGCTCTTTCTTGGATGGATGATGGAAGGACAGAGAGAGTCGAAAGAACATTCTCCCCATCTTATTCGATGTGACAAATACAATTTCTCGACTAAGATTGCCTTTCAGAGGTCACGACGAAAGTCCAACCTCATCAAACCGGGGAGTATTTTTTGAAATTGTAAACTTGATTGGGAGGTGGAATGAACAACCGAAAGCACATCTGGAAAAATCAGAGCGAAATCCCAAAGCATGGCCTAGTTATACATCACCAACCTCTCAGAATGAGATGATCCATAGTAGTGCTCAACTTCTTCGCGAAGATATAGTCAAGGAAATAAAGGATGCTGTGTACTTCGCCATAGCCTATGCCTTGACACTACTCCTGATGCAAGCAAGAAAGACCAGCTCTCAATAATTATTCGATTTGTGAAAGAAGAGGGTGACGTGATTGAAGCCTTGCTAGATGTCACATGCAGAACACGCTGACGGTGAAAGCCTGTATAACCAATTGTGCTCATTATTGAATAAATATGACCTAAGCATGAGCAAATTGCGTGGTCAGGGATACGATGGGTGTGCGACAATGGCGGGGCAATATCGTGGATTACAGGCTCGTGTGAAGGAACATTGTTCAGAGGCACACTTTGTACATTGTCATGCCCATCGCTTGAATTTAGTAGTTGTTGATACCTGTTCGCACAACGTTACTGCACGTAACTTTTTCGGTGTTGCGCAGAAATTGTACGATTTTATTGAACAATCGACCAAACGACACGGTCTCTTAAAAGAGATTCAAAAGGATGAGCAGTCTAAGGATGACAATGATGAGACGGTGCATCATACAGGTACATTGACGTCACTGAGTACTACTCGTTGGTGTTCACGTTCCCAAAATTGCACTGTGTTGGCGAACAATATCACCGCAGTTGCACGGACGCTAAATGACATTTTGACAGATGCAAAGTACGACTCAGATACTTGGAAATGCAATTTCTCTTCACAATAGCATGAATTTCAAATTTTGTCTCTGTCTAACAGTGTTCGTTGAAATTTTGAAGCTTTGTGATATTGCATCAAAATCTTTGCAATCATCCAAGATAGACATTTCTTCTGCTGTATCCCTTGTTGAAGCATTGATCGGTGCAATTCAATCTCAGAGAAATCAAGAGAAATATGATGAATATTGGGATCGAGCCGAATCAATGGCAGCAAGCATTGGCGTTGAAGTTATTGCTCCCCGTCGCAGAAAGGTGTCCTCAAGAATCGATGCAAATTCTGCAAATCAGACCTGCTTTGATTTTAAACAGGAATGTCGCGTTGAATTCTGCTATGAGGTCATAGATCTCATGCTCAATGCTTTGCAATCACGATTTAGTATTGAACTAAATCCACTATTGAAATCAATACAAGCTCTTGAGTCGCCGTCACTTCAGAATTTGAATTCTTTGTTGACACTGGCAGCATTTTATCCCCGTGATATTCCATGTTCAGATACGCTTAAAGCGGAATATCAACTTTTTGTACACCATTTATCTTCAACGCAAACCGCACCAAATGACGTGCACAAACTTATATTTGTACATGGTAAATAACAATCAGCACAAAATGCTTGCATCTTTAGGCAAGTTGTACCGCCTTGTACTGACTTTGCCCGTAACATCATCATCTTGTGAGCGTTCTTTTTCCGCGTTGAAGTTTGTTAAAAACAACTTAGGAACCACATTGAACCAGGCCCGTCTAAATGACTTGATGGTCATTGCAGTTGAAGCAGCTCGATCCCAGAAGCTATCACTGGCCGCTTGCCGGGACTACTTCTGGGAATCATTTGCTGAGCGTCGCAAATAGCTTTTCCACTGTGCGAAATCTATCATAAAAGCAGCTCTTTACTTGTGGTCTCTATATGCCTATCTACATGTACCCGTAGATTTAAGATTTAAGACATAAAATTAACTAGGCCTATACAAGAAGAAATCAATTGTATGTACGTGCAAACAGTGTATTTCAAGACCAGTCTATACTTCAAGTTGTAAATCGGTTTTTCTACATTGTATGTATGAAAGCATTCTGATTACACTTAGTGTTAGTAGCGTAGCATATCAGCAACATTAGGCCTATACAATTACAAGTGTGCAAGCTGCTTTTATGAAACATTTTAAATGTAATGCATGCAGTTTACATGTAGAGGCCTATACCGGTAGGCCTACATGTGTATTACCGGTGTATACATACACATAATTGTGTGACGTTTGCTTGTACATATACGTGTATAACACAGAAATTTCCTATTCTCGTTTTTATTGCTAGATCTAACAATGTAAGTTCATAGCTTATCCCAAGTTTGTGCTTGTGCCATGAAATCCAAAGACGATTGATGAAATCCATGATACCATGCCGATAGATTTTCTTAGAATCATTTTTTGTTGACGTGTAGTTTACCCTCAACCAATTTAATTTTTTGTGCATGAACTGCCTTCATAGCACCGAAATTTGTTTTACCGATTTTTGTGTGACTGAATCTAAAGACGACTGATGAATCCATGCCATGCCAACAGATTTTCTTAGAATCATTTTTTGTAAACGTGTAATTTTCCTCATAACCAGTTGTACTTTTTATGCCTAATTGTTAGACTTCACAGCACCATTTTTACAAGCTTTTTCATCCTCGTTATTGTTTTCTTGATCATATGAAACACATGCACTACACCACTTCCTTGTTTAGGCATACACAGTGATATTTTGTCTGCATGTAGACCTATGTCTTTTAACAGCATCTGCTTTTTTGAATTGTTTTCGATCCACACCACTAGATTTTGTGAGAGTACCAGCTTATATTACTCAGTAGGTAGATTATTTCCCTTGTCAATCGTGTTTTCGAAGATTGAATTGTTAAATAGCTGAGTTTCAGATATCTCCAAAGCGGTGTGTTGTCTACGTGTATCACGTAATTTTTCAGAGATAATGAAATATAAAACTTGTTTATCTTAACTTGGTTGTCATCACTTTAAACAGTGTAAAAAGGCGAATGAATGAATTAATTAGAATTCAACAATCAGAATAGCAAGAAATAGAAAATTCAAAATACAGTCCGTTTCATAAAAAGTGGATCATCCTAAAATTTGACTAAATAAAACATAAGTATGATACAGAAAGCATTTTTCATGTTATTTCATGTCCCTAATATATTTAAATATCCTTATATAATGTGATAAGCTATGATACAGTAACGGTTCTCAAGAAGCTAATATTTTGTGGCCCTACCATTATTGTCAATGACATTACCAATTCGTTTAGGCATTGATTCGATGATATCGTTGATTTTTGACTGATCTTACTTTCTCCACTCTCTTTTTAACAGTGACGTAAGTTGTGATACGCCATCTGTAGGTAGCAGTGAACGACGAACGTTACGTTTTAGAATACTCCATACATTTTCTATGGGATTCAGATCAGGAGAGCGAGCTGGGCAAGATAATGTCCTAAGCCCTAATTGAGACTTGCATAAGTTGACTACTCTACTACTCCTGTGACACGTAGCATTGTCATCCATAAATAACCAAGTCGATGGATCACCAAGTTGATCAGTCATTTGCCCAATGTTCATTCGTAAAACATTCACATAGCGTTCAGAATTCATGGTTCCTTGCTGTATGTGAAGTTCAGAGCGGCCATTGGTCCAAATGCCAGCCCAAATCAGTAGAGTCGCACCACCTTGTACCCGGGGACGATGTAAATGTCTCGGAATTTCCTGATCAGATTTTATCCATAATCTCAATCGACCATCACTATCCTTCAGACGGACTGATGCCTCATCAGACCAGACAACCCGATCCCATTGATTTCGCCAGTGACAATGACTCATTGCCCATCTGAGACGTCTTTTTGTATGCTGATCTGATAATTCGATCTGAGAGGGCCTCTTACAGCTCTTGAAATTCGACTCAATAAGTCTTCTACGAATAGTGGACTTAGAAATAGACGAGTCTAGTGCAGCCATCTCAGTTAACGAGAGACTTGGATCAACTTTAACAAATCTCAAAATTAGGCGGTCTCTACGTTTGGATGTTTTGCGTGGACGGCCAGAGCCCTCTTTACGACAGAGTCGAAAATCATCATTATGCCATCGATGCACATCTGTGTAAGGGACATTTAGTCGCTTGCTTGTAGCTCGCAAAAAATCCTAGTTCTAGCAAGGCTGACACTTTGCCTTTTGTGAATGCGATCTCGTTATTGTTCATTTGTGCTTTGTATTGTTTTCAACCGGTAAGAGATAGATTTCTAGCTGAAAGCAATCAGGAGTGCTGCCAACACCACCGCAACGAAGTCAGGAAGCTATGGAGCATGAAGTCCAGTTAATCACACGTAGCAGTTACATTATTGTTGATGAATAATGGTGCTATACTGGCTCTGATTGACCAATTTTCTTTATTTTTGTTTTGCTTGATTGCTTTTGGCTTGTAGAACAACATATTACATAACAAAGGAAACAAATGTAATTTTATAAGAGTGAGGTATGATTTTGTGTAACATTGCTAAATGAAGATCAAATTATCTACTACTTTTTTATCTATAACAGGAAAACAACTCAATATTCATGCTTGAAATTTCCAACAATGATATTAGTAAGCACAACTGACATATCTTCCAAATTTCAGAGAAATTCGTTCAAGTTTGGCGGAGTTAGACAAAGTTGAAGTTAAGGCGATGTTTAAGGGTGATCCATTTTTTATGAAACAGTATGTACATTTATAGGCCTACAGGCGCATGGGGGTTGACAGCAAGGGTCACGGTCACGGGTGAAAGTCAATGGTGTGGCGTGGACCCATAAACTTATGAACAATGATGTCACAAAAATGGGCCTGCTCAAGTTTTTGCGGCGCACGACGCCCCTGGTCTCAGGGACACATTGCCAGTTACAGGGGTGTCTCCCCCCAATCATAAGCACTAGCTCGTAGGGGCCAGTAACCCAACAAGAAACAATTGTTTCCTCAAGTTCATTTTCCCTCAAGTTACCCGACCAAACCATCGCTACCCGAGACACAGCCATCAAGCACTTGATCTCGGACTTAGGTTCTCCCAAAAGGAAGCACATGTCGAAATTGAGGCATCGTGTCACGAACAAGAAGTCAATTAAGTGTATTTTATGTACGTCAATATTATGTCAGTAAGTGCATCTGTGTGCATGTATGTATGTAGGTTCATCTACAGCATGCACAAAACACATTTCAAAATATGCGTGCGGTCGATCTCAATGAAGACTTTTCAAGTCATCCTTGTGCAATTTCTTTATCATTTGAACTCTTTGAGTATCTGCAGGTCACCTTTCCCGGCCCTGTATAACCACATTTGAAGGCATTGAGAGCAGCAGAAAAACTATTTCACAGATGGCCAATCCTGAAATGGTTAACTTTGGAGAAAAACACATATTCCACATTTTTAATAGCATTCCACATTATGCATGAACAAAAAAAACATATACATATAATATATAAATATAATGTATGTTGACCTTTGTTGAGGGTTCAAACCTTGGCCCTACCATGGCTGCCTTCGCTCTAGATATGATCGAAAGCAATTTTTGTAAGTACGACGGCACATTGCCATTCTTCTATCGTCGATTTGTTGACGATTGTTTTGTCATTTTTCGCAACAGTAATGAAGCCAAAAGCTTTTTGAACTTTGTCAATAGTTTGGATGATAACATCCAATTTACCATGGAAGAGAGTATTAATAATTGTATCACATTTTTGGATACCGAAGTGACTCTCCAATCAAAAAATTTCAAGATAGATTTTCACATAAAATCGACCAATACAGGAGTTTATACTCCATACTTTGCCTATGCTCCAGACAAATACAAATTGTCTGCCATTCGGTCTTTATTGTTTCGCGCTTCTAAAATCTGTTCTGATGAGACTCTTTTTCAGTCTGCATCTAAAAAGATTTCTGATATTTTCATAAGTAATGGTTTCCCTGATGAAAAAATAAATCAGATAAAGAAAGAAATTGATAAAAAGAGGACAGTCGTGCAACAAGAGATCCCTGACAAAGACAGAAGCAAAAATATTATTTATTGGCCAGTTCCGTTCATTCGAGAGGGCGTCAAAGAATTAAATAACAGAATTCACAACATCAACCAAAGTCTCTCAAATACAGAGATCAGACCCGCGTACAAAACTTTCAAACTTCAAAACTTTTTTCAAAATAAAGATAGTATTTCTGATGGATTGAAAGCCAACATTGTTTACCAATACAGTTGTGACCGCTGTTCGATGCGGTATATTGGCGCATCCAAAAGACATTTAAATACCCGTATTAGCGAGCATCTTAGAGGCTACCCAACTCCCACTGAAGTTTCGATGCATGAACATGCACCGAAATATGAAAACTTTAGAATTCTAGGTCGTTACAAAATTCCATTCATTCTTGAAACTATAATCATGAATCAAAACAAAGATTGCCTCTCGAATGAACGAAATGGTTCATATCAATTGTCTCTAGATTTATGAAATTACATGAAAGGTGACGAAGTGACATGCATGACGTCAGTGGCATGTGACATGCAATTAATGACGTATTTTATCGTGTTTTAGTTGTGTTAATGTTGAAAATGAATTGTAGATAGCAAGTATGTAAATGATGTGTACAGATGTTTGTAACTCTTTTTACCGCTGAAGATGATGTGATAAAAAACATCGAAACTAGTCCGGAAAGCTGTGCTTTTTCTTTTACATGAAATATGAAAAGACTGGGAACACTTTGCTGTAATATATATATATATATATATATATATATATAATTACACATTGGGGTCGTCTTCCTTGCATAAAACCGGTTTGGAATCGTAACTAGCAATCATTGAGTTGTTTCATGCAATTGTAAACTTTAAATTTTATACAATATCAAAGAATTTCAAAAAATGTCTAATTTGGTGATTTTATCTTTTGAGAAGAGAGTACGAAGGTGAATGTGTTAGATCAGTTGGATACAACTATTTCATATACTAAATTTGTAGTTCTGTGAATTTCATGTTAATCGGAGCAATGCTTTAGAGCAGGGGTCGGTAGCCATCTGGTGTTGCCGCAACTTCTTTTCAAAACTGCCGTCATGTGCGGCCCACGAGGTGTAGCCTACACATTATCACTCTTTGTAAGACTGATGATGTTTTAATAACCATGCATTGATTAATTGCATAATTGTTGTTGGATTTAGTAGTCTTTTAGTGCAGTTTGTACTGATTTGTTTCGATTACGTATGTTTTAGACATAAGCCACATCAACAGTAGATTATCAACTGAAGTTATGAGACATTGGTCTTCTCCAGAATTGTGAAAGGTCTCAAAAATCGCGGCCCGCGAGAAGGTTAGATGTGATCTAGTGGCCCGCGGTGCGATGGTTACCGGCCTCTACTTTACAAGCTAGTTGAGGAGACCGAATCGGTCCCCTTTCCCCAACCAGGAAATCGGTGCGCTTCGGAGCCGGGATGGATAAGGCCAATCACTCAGATGTTATTAGAGACACTTCTCGAAATACAGTGATTGAATATTTATCAAAGTTTGCTAGGTGCTGTATATATTCCATCTGTTAATACTATTAAGTCAGAAATCGACTGATAAAGATGTTCTAAACATCCCGACACTTGACTTTTCTTAATCATATTTTTTATCCGGAAAGGCGTTTATCAAACTTTAATAAAGATTGATAATACCGGGTATGGCTGACATTCTTAAAAATTCCATAGAATATTTACTTTATGCAAAGTATAGCACTGTTTGCAAAATATTTCTGACTCATTGTCGAAGATTAAAGTTCATTTTTGTCGGAAATATTGTGTGATGGAAATGTATGTAAATATGAGAGCTCCTTATTAAAGCCATCAATTGTTCGTAATCAAAATCGCTAAGATCTTTGATCTATTCCATCTTCATTTCACGCAGAAATGCTTGAATGGTTAGGCAACTCATTGAAACTTTCAATTAAAAAATCTATTCGAATAGTGTGGCGGTACTTGAGACTCCTAAACGTTTGATCCACTCCAAAAGTCGCACTTTCTGTTGATAAGCACGTAAGTGGAAGTGAGTAGAAATATGAAGGATTTATTAGTGAGATGAGTCATTTTCTGAGTGATGCGGAAAAGGTTGTAGTACTCGATCATGTCGTAGGAATCAGAAATTTAATTAATTCAAAAGAACACACGATCAAAATATCAATAAAAGAAATATAAATATCAAATTAGTTGTTGATGGCAAAAGTGATGAATGTAATAATATAAGGATCAAATCATAGAGTAGGTATATTAGGTAGAGTGGTAACTCCGTATTTATTAAATCCTCAATGTGTATACACTTTCGATTTTATTAAATGAACTCGAGGGAGATACAGGTGGTTTTGTTACCAAATGTAAGATATGCAAAGTTTTGCAGTTTTGTAGAAATTACAACGCAATTGAGTGATCATGATTGTAATGCAGAAGGAATGATGGTATTTCACAGATTCTCATGACTGCCTTGGAGATTTAATGTTTGTCAAATTAGCAATTCGATGGGTTGCTATTACTTTCATGCTCAACCTCAAGAGTATTTTCTTAAGCGTGATCATATCACAGGCAACCTGCAACTGGCAGAAAATCACATAATCAAAATGATTTCATTTAACTATGAAAGATGTAAATGGGTCTTCATCACTATTCAGATTCAATTAAGAGATGAAACATGAATTTAGTGAGTCATAAAATCATGCCGCTGAAAATTAAATTAAAAACTTGAAATTTCAGCCAAGAAAGCACGAATAATATCGCGACTTTTTCATGAAGACTTTCCTTATAATACTGATAATGAAATTCTCTTGATAATCAGCTTAATTTCCGCTTAGTTAGGATGCTTATTATCAAATATTCATTCCTTTTGATATCCAATATTTCATAATTCTTATATAGGAGAATCATCTCGGTAGTATACAAATTGGCAAATTTTGACTTTTTTCAAAAGTACTCAAATATTTTTTTTGGACCACCGGGACGTAATCTCCACAGGAAACTGAATCTTTTGATATAAAAATTTTCACTGTATACAGATACTTTTTTGAGTCGACACTCTACCTATATATCCTTACTCTATGGATCAAATCAATTATCGGACACTGACCTTGTGGCAAGGAGTCAGCATTAGTGAGATCAAACCTAGACGGTCAGATATTTCAATATTCTATTCTCGATTTTAGTGGTTGAGGGTCGACAGAGTGGGTGCGTGTAGGCATCTGCATGTTGTGTGCTCAATTGAGGAGTCACGTCAAAAAGATGTTTGCTTCGACCGATTCATCATTGCGGGATCTTCCAAACACCACCAGTTCATCGTCAGAAAGTGGAAAGAGACATATTGGTATTGATGATAACAGCATTACAATAAAATTCTATGTAGACACACAAGAGGCCATGTTATCACACAATGTCGTGAGCAGAATGTTGGCGAATAGTTGTAAAGCGAAAGAAGAAATAAAAGTAGCAAATTTGAATAATGTACTATGACCAGAAGCGAGGAGAATAAACCATATTAAGCCAAATTTGCTGAATTTCACTAGAAATCAGACATTTAGACATCTTGCAAGCTGACACTCTCCATCAAAGTATGATGTCAGTAAGTGGTGAAAATATTTTCATCATAGCTATAACTGATTATTATCCTTGAGGAAAACCCAGAGTAGCTGGTCTTCCAGACAGGAGACCAGATTCAGAGGTGGAACCGGTATAAAAAATCCATATTCCTAGCCGACACCGGTTATACTGGCTAAAAAATATGTACGCCTACATTACCAAACTATGACAACCCTATATGCATGTTGACTGAAACTTATCACTGACGTAGACGTAATCGTAAGAAGGATGTCATGAAGCAGAATTTCTGTTTTTTACGGGGCTTCCAGTAACTTATGTGTATTATCTTATGATTTACTCCAGTTCTTTTAAAGGGCCATCGTTTGCAAATAAGAAAGATCGAGCCAGCGGAATATGCCTGTACATCAGTGGGTTACACAATAGTTGAAACTGGCCTACCAATAGCTACACGTATGTTTTCTGTAGAGGCCCTACAGCAATGTATATGTTGACCAGCAATGTGCATTGTACATGTAAAGTTGAATACTTCGACATTCTTCCCTACTAGTGTGGTTTTTACTTTATACATTTAACTACGGGTGATAGTGCCTTACCATTACATCAAATACTTCGACACTTTTTGCTAAATGCACACCATGATATCAACGATTAAGGGACACGATTTTGGGTCCATGTTACGTAATTGATGCTACAGTACAATCTGCTTAGTTCGGTTCCACCGGAAGGAGGGATTCAATTAACTTGGCTATTTCATTCAAGCATGCACAAATTTCCAATTTCGCTCGTGTTAAAAATTCCCCTTAATTTGACAGGCCTGTTATGTGGCATTTTCTTAATTTGGCGCATGGTAGACGGAGTGTTGGTAATTCGCATAATTCGTTAGAATTACAGCAAAATTCTTTAGACGGACATATACAAAATAGGCCTCCACATATTATTAAAACATACCGTGCTAACTAATTATTTCAATACAAAATGAAGTCTTTCTTTTTAAAGACATTGAGATCTTGATATCAATGCAGAAAACTCCTACACTTCGTGATCTCAGATTTCACATTTACAAATAATCTTACTTTGGTCCTCGTCCCTTAGAAGTAGGCTGCATGTACCTAGGTCAGCATGTATAGTGCATGTATGTAATACAGTCCGTTTCATAAAAAGTGGATCATCCTAAAATTTGACTAAATAAAACATAAGTATGATACAGAAAGCATTTTTCATGTTATTTCATGTCCCTAATATATTTATCTGTCCTTATATAATCTGATAAGCTATGATACAGTAACGGTTCTTAAGAAGCTAATATTTTGTGGCCCTACCCATAGAAATAAACTGTTTATCTGAAGTTCGCTAGAATGGAAATTGACTCAAGGTCGCGGCACATCCGGGGGAACTAAGTTGGGGCATGAATGACCAATGAAAAGCTTCGATTTACTCATGTGACTGATTCTAACCCAATGATAGACGTTGGCAGGTGCATCTAAGTGAAAATGCGTGCGATTTATGTGCCGTTATTGTGCATTGCATAAAGCTTAATTTCCATTCTGGAGGTTTTATTGTTGTCAATTTCTACCCTTATTGTCAATGACATTACCAATTCGTCTAGGCATTGATTCGATGATATCGTTGATTTTTGACTGATCTAACTTTCTCCACTCTCTTTTTAACACTGACGTAAGTTGTGATACGCCATCTGTAGGTAGCAGTGAACGACGAACGTTACGTTTTAGAATACTCCATACATTTTCTATGGGATTCAGATCAGGAGAGCGAGCTGGCCAAGATAATGTCCTAAGCCCTAATTGAGACTTGCATAAGTTGACTCTACTACTCCTGTGACACGTAGCATTGTCATCCATAAATAACCAAGTCGATGGATCACCAAGTTGATCAGTCATTTGCCCAATGTTCATTCGTAAAACATTCACATAGCGTTCAGAATTCATGGTTCCTTGCTGTATGCCGATCCCATTGATTTCTCCAGTGACAATGACTCATTGCCCATCTGAGACGTCTTTTTGTATGCTGATCTGATAATTCGATCTGAGAGAGCCTCTTGCAGCTCTTGAAGTTCGACTCAATAAGTCTTCTACGAATAGTGGACTTAGAAATAGACGAGTCTAGTGCAGCCATCTCAGTTAACGAGAGACTTGGATCAACTTTAACAAATCTCAAAATTAGGCGGTCTCTAGTTTGGATGTTTTGCGTGGACGGCCAGAGCCCTCTTTACGACAGAGTCGAAAATCATCATTATGCCATCGATGCACATTTGTGTAAGGGACATTTAGTCGCTTGCTTGTAGCTCGCAAAGAAAACCCTCTAGTTCTAGCAAGGCTGACACTTTGCCTTTTGTGAATGCGATCTCGTTATTGTTCATTTATGCTTTGTATTGTTTTCAACCGGTAAGAGATAGATTTCTAGCTGAAAGCAATCAGGAGTGCTGCCAACACCACTGCAACGAAGTCAGGAAGCTATGGAACATGAAGTCCAGTTAATCACATGTAGCAGTTACATTATTGTTGATGAATAATGGTGCTATACTGGCTCTGATTGACCGATTTTCTTTATTTTTGTTTTGCTTGATAGCTTTTGGCTTGTAGAACAACATATTACATAACAAAGGAAACAAATGTAATTTTATAAGAGTGAGGTATGATTTTGTGTAACATTGCTAAATGAAGATCAAATTATCTACTACTTTTTTTATCTATAACAGGAAAACAACTCAATATTCATGCTTGAAATTTCCAACAATGATATTAGTAAGCACAACTGACATATCTTCCAAATTTCAGAGAAATTCGTTCAAGTTTGGCGGAGTTCGACAAAGTTGAAGTTAAGGCGATGTTTAAGGGTGATCCATTTTTTATGAAACAATCTGTATGTGACAACTTAGTCAACAACATTGACACTTTAATTCATCAGTGCATTGCGGAAGCGTTTGGATTTTGTATGTTGTGCATATACTAATCTATTGCAAAATACACCGAACATGTCTAATTCTGCAGTTTGTAAAATGAGGCACATTTAAATCTGTCCCACAAGGATTATGTGGTTTTGTGTAATCAGACAACATTTTATAAATAGGGATAAATTGTCAGGAAACGAATGTTTCTATCCATGGTTTTCTGGCTACTAGTGCAAGAGAAAAAAATCCTTTCTATGAAATTTAGTCAAAAAGAGCAATTTAGTCAATGCCAGTCTATTTCGATTTTCTTGTTCACACAGGCCATGAATACCGATCATTCATGTTCATACTGGGCAGGCACCGGTCAGACTGGCATCCTGATACCGACATACCGGTTCCACCTCTGACAGGATCCCACTGCCCGATGATCTATTGATTTCTATGAAATGATGAAAAGTTAACCATGACTGACCGTCCTATTTGAGGAAAACAAATGGCAACTGATCAGCTGAGTCCCACCATCTGTCTGAATTTTTGATCATTTCTGTGAAATTATTTTCAGTTAACTATGATCTAATTATCGCTGACCTTCCTATTAACCCTTACTTTACCAAGAAAAAAAGTAACATGGTTTACCATGGGGTGCGATCCACCCCAATTCACAATCGGTTGTTGTAAATGCTTTTAATCAATCTTAGCAATATTTTCATACTAAAAGATTTTCGAACACTGTTAAATAGTGCTAAAAGCACGAATAAAGCAGTCAGTTTTCGCAAGTTTTTGTTTTAATTGAATTAAATTTAATCACCGTTTCGGAAAATCCTTCACCTGCTGACTGGCATTATATCACCTGCATACGTTCTCTTTCTAAAGCGATTTGTGAAAAAATTGTCTGTATATAGCGGTGGATATGTCAAGAAAAAGTGAGTATGAATTTATTGGATTCTGACTATAATGGCATTTACTGTACGAAGTATCAGGAAACTCTATCTTGAGAAACTAAGTAACTGTATGTAGGATAATCGACTGATGTAACGGCATATCTTTCTAATCCTGAAATTTTAATCTTTCGAAGGGTAAACAGACGCATCCTAGCTATACACATACCTGACTCTTACATTTGTTATGTAACTGAGTTATATAATGACTCGTTTGCTATATTAATTGAGAAAATATGATTTTAGATAAGAAATAATATAAGGGAAAAGGTAGGTCGACTCAGAACTCGGCCCTGTGTCATGCTACTTCATGGTCTGTAGCTCTAACCACTATGCCATGGAATCTTATCGTAGAGTCGTAGCAATTTATTGTCTATATCTAACTTGTCTGCATTTTTCATTTCTCCTGTACATTTGATTAAAATTACATGCTAGTTCCTTTGTTTTTCAGGATGCTACACTTCAAGTACTGGAGAGAAAAGTTACGGAGTTGAAGAAGCATTAGAAAGACTGTTACAGCAGATCTCATCAGATGAAGACTACGAAGGCGACGAAACTCTGGATAGTGATGTTGATGACATAGTCATCGATAACCCAACAACAACAGTATCTGATCATTTTGACGAAGATAGTGTAGACGACACTGATAGGATAATTGAATCCATGGTGGCTGAAATCCATGAAGATGGTAGCAAGGGAGAGGGAATAGTACTATGAATGGACTGAGAAGTGGTAACGAAATCAAATAAAATAGAAAGTGGAAGGGGATTATTGTAATAATATATGTAGATATTGAAAAGTGGGGAATTATATGATATGGATAATAAGACCGGTGGGAATATCATAAAGTAAGAATATAATCTATTAATTTCAACGTATTGGTAAAAAGATACTGATATGAAAATTTTTGGTATATAAGAGATGTATAATTGTGGTTATGTAAATTATGGAGAAGAAATATAGTAAGTGGAGGGATGTGATTAGGATGGGGAGGATTTGGAATGTGATATTTAATATAAGGAATGAAGAGGTGTGCGGAGAGGGATAGGAAAGTTGATTGGTTGAATTTGACAGAAATAGATGTATAGGTGATAATTATAGAGGAGATCGGTATTTGATTGAAATGGTTAAGAATTGCACGGAAACGTTATAATTGATAAAGGTTAGGAGTGGTAGTTGTTTGGGGGTGTATTTTAGTGAGTGATTGGAGAAGGTTGAGGTTGTGGTAGGGTTATTAAGTGGTATGTAAGGGATGGGAAAGGGGGGAAAGGTTAATTGGGATTAAAGTATTTGAATAAGAGGTGGAATTTTGGGTGGGGTAGGTTGTGAAGGTGATTTTAGTGTTAGTGAATAATGAATATGTGTTTGTTTGTTTTTTTTTTGTTGGAATATATTAATTATATTTTATATGAGGGGGTAATGTTAAGTGGATTAGTGATATATTAAATGGGTGGAGGTGGGGTTGTATTTGGATGAGTAAAAGGGGGTGTAATTAGTAATATGATATATTAAGGATGATTTAGTGAGGAGTAAATAATGATAGAATTAGTAATTTATTTGTGTGGTGAATTTTTTAGATTTGATGGATGATTATTATTGTTGTATTGTTTGGATAGGGGGGGGGGAATATATTGTAATTAGGTGAGTTTTTTGTTGGATGGAGGTTTTATTGAGGGGGGAGAGGTAGGTGGGATATTTGGGAGGAAAAGTAGGATAGATATTAATAGGGGGTGGAAGAGTAATGATGTATTTGTGTTATTTATGTGTAAAGAGTTTAAGTGAGTAGGATTGCGTATTTGGGAAGAGGTGGGGTGAGTGAGGGGAATAAGATAGTGTGAAGCTATGGGTAATTGGTTGGGGAAAGTGATAAATAAAGGTAAGTTTATTGAGTGAGATCATTGTCCAAGAGAACGTGACAGAAAATCTAAAAAAAGATGTGTTTTTTGTCAGACGACCGTGTGTGCTGAACACGCTATCATAAAATGTCCACGTTGTTGACTGTAGAAAATTGAATACACCAATTGTTTTTTAGGATCATTCAGAAAACAATCATAGAGCTCCATTGTTGTTCGTTACCAAAAATATATTTGGGGTGTAATACACCCCATGGTAAACAACGCTACATTTTTTCAAAAACATTTTCACCGCTAAATGACTTCATACTTCAAAAAATTTATTACTGTAACTTTTTAGTGATATTCACCTCAAGGAAAAACTGGGAGGGTATCATCGAACTTTATCCAGTTAAAGAAATACACAAAAAATGCGACGTCTTGGGGTGTGTAGACACCCCATGGTAAAGTAAGGGTTAATGGAAGACTCTGTGGTAATTCATGGTCGCCCGGACTGCATATCAATTTTGAAAATCTTGATAAGAGGTTGTTGCTAAGACCTATTTGTAAATTAGCTATCAACAAATCATTTCTTCCGCTGGTTGCTTGGTTTGTATCTACGTAAATCAAAAGCTTCAAAAAGACACACAATCATACTCTTAGCAGCCATGGAAGGTACATAAATCTGTGAAAGTCGCATGTTCGGTCTTGTTCCCTGCAATTGCTCACTGCAAGTCTTAGTCTGTAAAATACTTTGTATATCTCCTAAAATGGGCTTTTGCAATCTGAAATTCATAAACACAGTCTATTTGCCAATGAATTTTGACACTCTCCCTTACAACAATCGCTGGCATTGCATATTTCTGCATTTCATTAGTGAAAGTAGTATACAAGAAACATTCGTTTCAATTGAATCTCGACAATATCATATCTCAAAACAATTGCTATCTCAATCCTACAACCTTCAGATGTAAAACTACTCCCATGCAGAAGTGCATGATAATAAGCTGCTCCAATGAAGTGATCAGAATGTTCGACTTGTAACTCTATCAACTTTTAAGATATGAAGGAATCTACTCATGCGTTAGAGATCAGATGCGTTGCTTGATATTCATGGTCATTTAACAGTCATATATCCGCACATGTTACTTTGATAGCATCCAAATTGTCGGTCAATTTGGTTAAAGTTCACAACTGCTACCACGTGTGGTCATTTTCTTTTGGAAAAAGTTTGTGTTTGTCTTAAAGACAGACTAGGGAGTCCCTCAGGGCTCAATGCTTGACCCGTTGCTATTCGTTCTATACATTGTTGACGGCACCAAGATTGCAAGGGTTCCTGGTTATCTCTCAAGTGATTTGCCTCTCAAAAACTTTATACATAATAGATTTGAGCACACAGAATTTAGCAGTCAAAGTGCGTTTGTCCTGACCAAGTTCATGCTGATGACGTCACCTATTAATTCATTTTTTTTGCTCTCGCATTTTGAAGCATTTCATTTCTCGTTCGACCTTAAGGAACTACCAATTTTTGTTCACAGCAGATCTTGGATAACGCATTGGATCTGTACTCTTTTCAGCTGAATGGGCAGACTGTTGCACAAAATCGCTTCAATATAATATGGTCTTAATAAAAGCCTCCTTGAAATTTTAGATAGATTTTACACTTCAAATGTATTTTAAAACATTTTTCCGAGTATTAGTCTTCGCATTTTAGAATTTCTAAAAGCATGCAGCATTCGTACTTGCATTTGAATTTTCAAAAATACTATTTCCAAGTCTATCACTCACGTTATCAAATGATGTGGCGTCATAACTATGAAACTAAATTTTTTACATTGTTTTTGTGCATGTGATACCTACATGTGTACACTATATTAAAACAGTTGTTATGACAAATGACACACATGTATCTGTAATGATGAGGGCTTCATCTTACCAATTGACATCGGCTGCACGCAAGCAGTCGTAGGTCAGTTGGTTAGAGCGACAGTTCTAGATAACCTGGTGGGTAGGTTCACGTCCAAACAGCCGCATATTTGAACATTGCACATTTGCATGGTAAATTAGTCAATCAGTTTTTTCATTTTATTGTTGCTGTTAAATACAACATTTTGACCACCAGATTTCGAAATGGCTTGTATGAAAGAGAACCTATATGTCCTTACATCACGATTAGAATTTGCAAATTTGTATTTTGTAACAAGGATAAAACTCCTTAAAAAAGTTCCTACTGCGCATAACATTTATAGGAGAAATAAAAAAAGATTCCAAATTTTCATCACAAAAATAATTTCTCCTAATACGTGTGTGTTCATTATTGTTATGAAACTACACTAATTTCAGACTTCCCAAAATTAGCATTATTCATCAATATAAATTGGCTTATTGCAGCACCTGTTTTAAAAAATCGACTCACCTGTTTTCAACTCAGGAAGCAGTAATGCCGGAACTTAGAGAATTAATGATTGATTGCTGTAGTTAGAAAGCAAATAAAACAAAACACCGGCAAAAGGTTGATTTGATCTCTTACCCTGATGACCCAAAAGATATCACTTGCTGGATTAAAAAATTGAAGCAATAAGTAACCTCCATTTGACACCAACCGATTACTGTCAGGGTCAACCGGATGATTTCTGCAGAAACTGAAACCTCAAATCCCTCGGGAATTTGTTGATCCCATTAATTGTCAAATATTCTTCAGACGAGCTCTTTGCTATCTCCGCCCATCATTTCAAGCAACAAGCAAAAGTGGCTGAGATTTGCGTTTAGAATTTCTTTAATGATTGATTCGCATTACTTGCTGGTTCTGCAAAGAATATGGGTCGCATAGTTTGTCCCGATGCAACTTGCTGCATGCAAATCGCACAAGATCGCACAAGTTGTCAGTCAGCCTACGAAATGTTTTTCGGCCTGAGCTGGAAGCAGGCTGGGCCGGGCCGGGCCTGAAATATCTAATAACCGGGCCGGCCAATGTTTGTAATATCTGAAATTAGAAATATCTTCCTCATTTGATCATCTAATTGCTCTGAATCATTTCCACATCGTGACTTATCAACCCTATTCTTCAGCAATAACATGAAATAAAAATACCGACATGCGACGGAATAGTCATAAATATGCTTTCTGAAACAGAAGCAGCAAGCTATAAACACTTAACAAGTAGCACTTCTTTGGAATTTTGGTAAAAAGAGTCGATTGAATATTTAGTTTAACTTTTAACTTATTGACCTCATTTTTCAAATGTCTTCAGTGCAATTCGCATTCCACGCTTTAACCTTGATATAACTTACAACAATGACAGCCAACGACACATCAAATAGGATCCACATTGTTTGTGATAGACAAACGCGTTATGCATATACACCATTTCAAACAAATGAAAATTCACTATGTTTTAAATGTCATTTGATATTCTGTATCTGATATATGATCATTCAGGCTTCATTCTCGGTACGGTTTTGCCACTAGGTATTTCATGGAAATATTTATACGCAACCGTAGAATTTCATCCCCCAAATAGGTCTGTCTACCTATGAAGGATGATCTGATTTTAGTTAGCTTAATTGATGTCCATGTATACCTTCCAATGCAACATTTATTTCACGGATTTAAAGGCTTTAGAGGAGATGGTTATTTGGCTACCATGAATATTCGACAGGCCTGCTCTATATACGAATAGGCACTTCGTGATAGACCTATTCTACAGCCAATAAGCTTGATGTAGCTGATTTTAAATATGCAGCTGCTATTATGTGATAATGTTGGTTGATTCAAATTAAGCATGACAATTATTTCTGCATCAAAATATTGACCAAGTCCATAATATCATCCAAATCAACTAAGATAACGTACATCTTCGACAACACATTTGACCGCATGGTTCTCCAACACAAATCGGCTTCTACTTGGTCGACATGCAAGCCTATCTTTTCCTATGTCATTGGCATCACTAACACCGAAACGTCTGCTGACTGTATGAATGTATAAGGGCCTGTATTTTAATAAATTATATTGTAATAAATGCCTGTATTTTTCCAAATTCCAGGCACAACCGAGTTTTTCGCTCGGTCATCGAGGTTTTTGATCAGGTCATTGCTTAACAGGACACTTAGAAAATCGGACAGCAATGTCGTTTTATGTTGAATTATCAATTGCTCAATTGATTGTCAACCATTACGTAATCGAGGCAATCGTTATCTCTATGCTTTTAAAAGGAACTCTGTTTTGAGCTGAGTGCTTTTCTAATGGAGATAATTTCGTCATTGCGATGAACCTACATGGCATCCATGAATACAATTAAAGTGACCAGTCTTTTACAATAAATCAAATAGAATTAGCACAATGCGACCATCCGTATACATTCTCTCATCGAAGATTCACATATTTAGTCACACATGCCCACCGCGACCTGTCTTCGTCCTATCACCAAGTCATGAAAGCTCAAAATCTGAATAAAACTGCTCCCAGAAGTGACTCCCGGAGGGGCACTTACCATCATCACTGTAGACAAAGCGAGTAAGCGAGTAGGACTATGTCCATCTTTGCGCTGGCGCTAATCAGTAGATATGTGGAAACAGTTTCTTAATTTTATGAAACTCTTTACGGCTCATATTTGCCTGGAAAATAGGCATAAATAACAAAATTATTTATAGACTCTGCGACTACACTTGCTACAGTAGGGTATTGCATTTGCTTGTATGTATTTTCATATAAACTGATACCAGACAGTTTAATGACGAATACCATTGTTGCTTTCTATAGGATCATCGATCCATCGATTCCCTCTAACAAAAACGCATTAAACACGTTGCCCTAATTGAAGAATCCTTCAACCAATGGCGTCGCCAATTGGGCTTCACAATCTAAGCAGTGCTCCCTTGGAGTCCCGAAAGCTTCGAAAAAATTTGAAGATTCTTGTGATGATGCTGTTGCATATTTAATTTTTCGTTTTACGCTTTTTCTGTCTTACATGTACTGTATATATCTTGCAATGTAGTCATTGTAATTTAAGCGAATGTGATGCTCACTTCCAGATTTTTGTTCTAAAATCTGGGTATAGTTGGGGAGGAGAATAGCTATCCCTTTGAAAAGTAACTTTTTTACTTAGTTTATTCAATTCATTTGAATAATTGAACTCATAGCACTACTGGTAATTCAGGTCATTATTGTCAATGCCTATAGACATATCTAGGAAATTAAATCTAGAATTTGCCAAGGGTGAACTTGCTGTCATTAATAATGGATTAAAACTCCGAACGTTTGTTGCAAACTTGAAAGCTCCGATGAATAACGGTCCCTGAATAGCGCCACCAAACCAACGTGAATAAAACTTCGAGATAATATCATCTTTTTGATAATGGATGACACTTGCGACAATTTAAAACTCTTTTAAACTATAATTTTAGAAAAGATGAGGTGAGTATTGTAAGTTCTAAGCTTCAAGTCCATCGCACCCTCAAAAACCTGGAATTTGGAATTCATCATTAAGATTCAATGATTTTCACTGGAAATTTCCTTATTTGAAATTTATTTGAATTTTATGCTTGAAAACTTGCATCGTCACAATGATTTCTCCAGACTCAACCAGCTTCTTGTTATTATTGTTGCATTTTCTAATTCTGTTTTGACTTGTTGAAATGGTATCTTATAATCACATTTGTTCATTACAAATTCAACAACATTTCATTGCTTTTTTATAACCTCCGGCCCACTTCAATTTTCTTTGATAAAATAATTTTATAATCTCCCCCCCCCCGAAAATAAATTCTGGCTGCGCCGCTGGTTAGCTTACTGCTCCCCATTTCTTATTAATCAATCTTGATGAATTTCATAAAATTGAGCGGTTTTCTTTCACAAAGGCACCTGTCAATTTTCAAAGTGGGTCTGAGGGACAACGTGTAAAGTACATATTTCCAGATCCTCCTAAGGGTGGATGTCCATTATTTTAATAGACTGACTTTGTGTTCATACGGTAAGTAGAAGCATAAAGTTTGCTCAACAATTGGCTGCCCTCATATTTGCGGATTTTCTTTTATGAGGGATAATTCTTCATGTAAAGCGATACTTGTTCTGCTGTCATATTTGACGACAAATTGCGCAATAAGATTTCTGTCGCTGAGATGTTTGATGTTTCTGTTAAGATAAGTGACATTCGACTCATTTGATAATGGCAGAGTAATAAAGTATCATATAACATTATATAACCATACGTGACTATTTGCAATACATGCCATCTGTCTCCTTCCCTTGACTGAATTCTTAGATTAAATTTTAATCACTTGATATTATTTTCAATTCCTTTAGAATGCTTAATATGGAATGAAGAAAGTATAGTCAGATCCATGGACCGCGGAAGTGAGGGGGGGTTGGGGCCAGGGGAGGCGAGGCCACCCCTAGAAAAATTTGCCGGGGTCACATGTGTATTTGGCCCCCTCTCAAATTTGAGATGTTAAAATATTCATCTTAATGATAATTTGCAATCTAATTCTTTATTATCTATTAAATAAGTAAAAAAACGGGAGATGAAACGATTCCCACTTGAATTAACAGATCTTCTCCTCATCAACTCTGCGAGTTTTGACGCAAAAAAGTCGACAAAGTGCTACCAAATCCGTGCGACCCATGGACCGTCTACCCACATGTGTAGTGGTTTACTAATTGGAATGCTTACAACATGTGCTAGCTATTCGATTCGCTCTCGAAGGTATCTTATATGTAGGTGGTAAACTTATGCATCAAAGGATAGACAAGTGGTTCTCAATATTGCATGGTCTGTGGCCCCCTTCCCAGCCATTCGACTTTCCGTGGCCCTCTGCTAATGTCTGATAGCAATTCATTTCCCATTCAACTTCTTTGTTGCTACTTTCTCCAAGTTTCTTCAACCCTTACGATTACATAAATTTACTTAAATTGTGCCGTTATAAATTAGGCACAAAGTTGAACAATTATGAACAAGCTGCAGTTGAAGCAAATAATCATATACGAGTTTGATTTGTTTCTGGCCTCATTATTGATTACACCAATTGATTTGTAGTAGATAAATAGTAAAATGTAATAGTTGTGCTCAATTAAAAATAACCAACAATATGTTGAATTAAGCACAATAAATCAAATACACAGTAAAAAAAACATCGACCAGAGATTCAGTGTGACACTTTCTTGCCTTATTAGCACGAATTTTCGATGCTCAGTTATGTACTCGAAGCAGAAAAATGCGTTGCAAAGCAAAAGTTTCTAATTGTTTTTTTGCCCAATGATGCTCAAGCAGCATCCTTATTCCATTTATATTAGTGTCCCATGCGATTATCTGACGGGAAGTAGCTATAACCTGGCAATTATCCATGCTGATAAACACAACAACTGTATGTGCTCTTCTTGTGGCCCCCAGCCAATGGTCTCGTGGCTCATTAAGGGGGTCATGGGCCCCCGGTTGAGAACCACTGGGATAGACCATGGTTGACTTCTATTGTGTCGTGCACATATAACAGACTTTGTTAAACGCTGAGCGGATTTTCTGCACTTTGAATTCACGGTAAGTAAAATTCATTATGAAATGATGAAATTGGTGTTTTCACACTCAAGATCGGTGGTACAATGCGGTGTAGGGTAGCCCCATCAGCGGTTCCAGAAGCCTAGTCGCTGTGTGGTTCCTGGAAGCAGTTACGACTAAACTTCCAAGACAGATGAACGACAACAAGTGTTCTCTTCCAAGCGCGTGTGATCTTTTTTCGTGCGAAATATGAGGTTATACGCAAACAAACACTTGTTTACAAAAATCACAATCAGTATGAGATTATATTCAAAGCCCTACACTAGCACTTATTATTGAAATTTTGAATAGGCTGTTTGCTTTTTCTTTCATCTCATTTAACATGGAAATAAAGTATAATGATGTAGTAGAAAAGTGAGATATCTCTAAAATTTATACAATGAATTGATTTTTTAAGATCATCGATGAACTACAGTAATTTCAATTAGACATGTGATACAAGTATGTTACTTCTATCAGAGCATTGGTGCCACTTATATTTCACATGAAGGATGTTTACTTTGATCAACAGATTTTGTCTATCAATTCGTCGAATTGCATGCATCTGAAAATTCTATCTATTTCTGTGATTTACAAGTAGTTTTCATGATTATACTTTGCACTATGACCATGAATCAGAGAAAATAAATAAAGATACTAATGTAGATCAATGATGCTTACATTGTGATTGCGAAAAATGTAAATAAACAGCATCTTTTATGTCTATACAATCTTATTGTGATAAAGCATTACACAAAATTTATGGCCCCCCTCGTGAAAAATTGTTTCGTGGGCCCTGGTCAGATCCATTCGCAGAAGAGTTTGCGCCCAAAGTGTTGGGTTAAAAAATATCGCAGACAAGTCAAAAAAATGGTTGAATTATTATTCATCGTAGACATCATGAATGCACTTGATCTCTAGGAAACTGGAGAAAAGTCGGAAATTAAATTTGCATGCACAGCCTGCTTTGAAAACGTTGGAACAACATTTGCACTTCAAATTTGTTATTCGAAGAACAGAGTATCGGTAATCTATTGATGACAATCTATTGACCCTATCCACATCATTCTCTAAAGTACCTACATGTAGAGATTCCGAGGTGCGCAGGGGATTCTCCACCCGCCACATGCTGCAGCCTCCACGATTACTGGCATTGCTCTGAGCTGCATGTACCGGGGATTATCAAAAATAAATTGAATTTCAATTAATTGATTGCTCGGGAATTCCAATTTCAATTAATTGATTAGACAGAGCAATTAAATAGCAGTAAATTTGCAATTAAATGATGCAGTCGGATAAGAACTTCATTTCTTCTTCTCAGATTTTGAACATTTTTCAGAACCACCTCCAGGCGACCTCGAGGAATCGATTACCGAACTAAATTTCTCCGGTCAAATGAATGTTAAAGCGTGTCTCATCCGGGTTGCAAATACTAAAATCTCTAGTCAGATGGGAATTGAACCCAGTCCTTGAAAGACTGACGGGGCCTCACGACCACTCGCGAAACACTAGATTTATGCTTGCGTCAGGAACAAAGAGACTTGCGCATCCACATCTCTTGACACATCTGGTCACAAGACTCCTATGATACTCGATGTCGTGAAAGTCGCAATTTGTTGAAAACACAATGCTTGGAAATTCCTCTAATGAAACGATGGAATTCAAACAAGTGAATGCTCTCCACCGCAGCCATAAAGCGCTTTTCATATCATCTTATGTTTTTTTATCTCATATTACATTATCTTCAACATCATATGGTTTCTGAATTAGACGTGAAAATTATCCAATTGTATTACTAAGAATAAAAGCTTCCCGCTATTATGCATAACATACCTATCACTTACATCAAGTTATGAAAACTATGAGTCGAAATATGTAATTTACGCATGCATTGCAAATAGTAAAATATTTTCCTGAGAAACAACCTTTTGCAAGCTGCTAGCAGCAAGATATTTTATCATAACAATTATACTACCCTTAGCAATGCGAATATTATGCTTAAATGTGTAAAAATGTAACCAGCTGTAAAAATGATTTATATTTGATTACAAGTATTTTTCGATTCTGCAAAATGGAACCAATAATCGAACAGAAAAAATAATCGATTCTGCCTTTATAGAACAGAAGCCATTTACTGTGATAAATTGATAATTTTCCAAGAGATTTTTCAGTCAGCAATTCGAACACTGTCTTGAGACCGTGTGCATTAATTTTGTTAATTATTTTAAGTAAAGGAAGCTGAGTCAATGTCAGGTCCTGAACCGCATCATTCAATACCATACTTTTTTCATTGAAACAAAATGACCAAACATAAGGTGCTCAACGCTATCAACAGCAACCTCTTTTATATCCCGGTTTTGGAGGATGCCTTAAAACAAGTCACTGCATCAATATGTATGTACATGCATCTAATTAAGATGTCTGGCATTTATCATTTCCATGCTATTTTCAATTTAATTGCATTTCATGTGATAATAATTTTGAAATTATTGGTGAATTTCAAAATACTAAGAATTGAGTAGATATGCCGAGAAAATTCGATTTTAAAGACATGCAACATATGAATATTTTTTTCGATTCAATAGTTTCAATAGTCTCAGATCACTTAGTCAACAAATATAATATTTAATTATATTTTATTATATTATATAATATAAATAGTAGTGAACTCTGATGAAATCACTAGTGAATATAAGTGAAAGTAAATTTTCAAAATACGCATGCTACAGTGCATATTTGCACATATATAAATGAATAACTTAAATTACGAGACATGAAGATAGTCAAGGAATATAAAGAAATATATATAAATATATGCAGCATAACCGTCGCAGATGCTACCATAAAGCTTTGCATGCTTGTGAATTTTAAAGCATGTTATCATATATCATCAGGAAGTTTTCACGTTAGCTTTTGGTGATCGACAAACAAAGGTTTGTTCTGATAGGATCCCTTTGTTTTGAATCTTTGGTTTAAAGTTGTTTAAAATATCGAAACATCAAAGCGGTTGATTTATTGAAGAGCTGAATTTCATTTTCAAAAGCGAAAGTAATTGAGCTTTTTGTGTCTATCGCACTTCGTAATGCATGAATTCAGTATAACCAATGGTTATGCATTACGAAGTGCAATAGACATAAAAAGTTCAATTACTTTCGCTTTTGAAAATAAAATTCAGCTCATCAAGAAATCAACCACTTTGATATTTTGAATAAAGTGATTGGCATGATCCAGATGTCTATTATAATAAACTGAAAGTACATCTGTGAAAATAACGCTTGAAAAGTTAATCAACTTAAAATAAACTCGAATATAATCTGATTTCTGTCGGCGTACCAGGGAAAAATCCGGTGTAAATCGTGAACCTGGCCATCCTGACAGAATTCTTATTGGAAAATGTTACTTTGATTTTAAAAATGATATCTAATGATTAGCAGAACGTTTCTGGAGTTTAGAATGTTTATGAAGCTTTCAATGTGAAATATTGATTGACAGTGATTGTATATTTAGTAATGTTTAGAATGAATAATTATTTATCTTACAGTTTAAACTTCCTATAGACCCATGCATGTGCAAGTTGAACATATGTAGTGTGAACTATACAGAGAAAAAAATCGTTAGCTTTGCAATCAATAAATCAGTCTCACTACGGCTGAGAATGGAACGGTGGAATTTTATTCGGTATAATAATCTCTATGTCTCTGTGTAATGAGTAGTCGGACATCATTGCTCCCGAATCTCATCAGAAATACGAATCTTTTCAGAATATCATCCATTGTTTGAACTGTTAGGCAAATTTCATGTGTTCATGACTCGACAGTACGATAAATGGGAAAAATACTTAACAATTGCGTTCTTATCTAAGATGTCAGTGCACTTGAAACAACAACATGTATCTGTATGAACGCCATAAAAGATCAACACAACATATCCATGCAAGATTTCCTTGATTCAAGAAGGAGTACATGACAAAGATAATCATGTATTCCTCTCTAGATATTATACAATGTATCCCTTGCCAAATACGACAGACAACATACATGTAATTTTGATAATTTATCTCTTTGCTATGTCATATTGACAGTTTTGTATTGTTGACATTTTGAGTCAAATGACGCGTCGCGTCTGAAGATGTAACCCACCCACATGCACCGGTACTTCCTTGTAATGTGGTTCAATGCTAAACTCATTTCTACGTACATGCAAGCTAATATTCACAATGATGTGCTAGATTCATGTTGAGAGTAAATTTTATTATATTCTTTAGAGTTGAAGAATATCTGCTTTAAGTTGAACCTAATCTATTGTAAAAAATGAACTTGTAATAGCAAATAAGTGGAAAATAAAAAAAACCAAATTAGTCTTCATTATTCAATGCAAACGAGATGCATTTCTCTCACTTCTTCAGTTATATGATTAAAATTCTGTCTAAGAAACATTTTGAATAAAAAGTTGTATGTAAAATGCCATGGTTTTATAATGATGGAATAAAGAAGGGATTCTAAACCAGATTCTCGATTTATGATGATAGAAAGGAGTGAAACTACTTGAGTTGGCCATTTTTTGTGTTCGAGAAGAAGCAAGGTCATTTGCAATTATTGTTTTTAATGTATGTGCAAAAGTATTAAATGATATTTGATATATAATTCCAATTTTGGCAATACACTTGCTTGACGACAATAAGATGAAAAACATCGAATGTTGAGCTCCTCCTGATTCCATCCAAGCACAAAATCAATTATAGGAGGCTTTGGCAGCACACGTCACCTCAGCATTCCGTTATTATTTATCTCGAATTCCACTCAGTGATTCAGCACTGCATTATGTCTCAAAATTGATGAAGGTGCAAAAAACTTAATGTTTAGCCCATGAAGATTCTAAAGTTACAAACAGCTCTAAAATCACACCTTGGTCGATCGAAGCAATTTTGAAAATTATAAGAGGATTACAATGGAATAAACAAATACTTTCCGCAACCCATATAATCAGCATTATCATAATCATCGAATACTGAAAGCTACTGATGAACATCTGTACAGTGATTTGCTTCCAGGCAAGACAATGGAATGCCATTCAAAGAGTATTGTTTTGAATTATTGATTAAGAGTCTTCTGAATTCGAGAAAGAGAATTGCTACTTTTCGACACGGAAGAATCAGCAATCGAATGGAAACAACAGCAGAGGAATAAATGAAATATAGTTAGCACTCCTCAGTCATTTATCTTTCATCACTGGTCAATGGATCCCTGAGGGCTTCTCATATCCATGATAAAGACTTGGTCCATCGTCTGTTGCTGATAAGAGCTCCGATATCTCTTTGTCTGTCGCCCATTTCTTCTCGTTCGATCTCAAGGGAAGTATTTTGTTACATATCATCATCTGGCAACGTGCTCCATTGTGCTGCCATTTGAAATGATGAAATGAACTCTTTCCGATTTACATTTTGATAATATGCTGAGGATTGAAACATTCCATCAGCTATCATTATTCACAATATTTCATCCTTTCGAGTTTTACTGAGGAAAGAGAGAGAGCCCCTTGCATCGTATATCTCGCTTAGTTTTGGAGCACACGTGTTTCAAATTAAATTTCTCCAGCACCACAGCTCATGACTGCATCAAGCAGCAAAGCCCAATATTATAAAAATGTGCTAAGGCCCTATACTATCATGATGAGAGACCACACTTATCGATATGAATAATAATCAAAAGCAATCAAATAGTTTGCGGAGACTGTACGTGGGTATAGGTTGTAGTCTGATTGATATTAATTCAAATGTATTTCTTATTACCCAATCGTAGATATAACGAGACAAAAGTCAATTATTTTAACAAAGATTTTAGATTTCAATGTTTAGTGTAGACGACCTTAACCCTAGTTGGATTAGAAATAAAATTGCGAATCTTATCACCAATCCCATCTGCGCAGCTACTGGAAGGAACTATCATTTGGGTTTCAGTAAAATGAGATATTATAGGATTGTTCATACCATGTGGCTGATGGCATTCTAGCTTTCTGATCCAGTGTGATTCTTTTTGAAAACGCTTTTGTCTGTCATCACAAGAAATCACAAGTCTATTACATGGAAAGAGAATTAATATGTTATTAAAAGAATTAGAATGCCTAACAATATTAGACGCGGTTTCAAAGTGCATCGTCTTAGCACTGCACATAACGCCTATATATAGTATATGCTTTTTAAGATAGGACGTGCATTGAATGATATCTAATCCCTAATGTTCTACACGTCGGACTGTGAAAATTGGGGCAAGACATACTATTATAGCATTGGATATGTTATAGTATAATGTATATAATTAATATATATATAAATAATATATAACTATTATGCATATTATAGCTGTGGATTATAGCATGTGAGACAGGGAGATAGAAATCTAAATAGATTCCTACCCACTTATTTCTTGTCCTAATGACATTGTACCATGGGGAGGGTTTCACTGTTTTCCAAACAGGCCATAGCTTTTGATATCCACTTTTCATTGATTTACTTGATAATTACTTTTATGAAGATCGGATGACTTCATTGTAATAAATCACTGATTAAGTTTGCATGACATTTCATTGTCTACAAGTAAAAATTGTTGGCAGTAAAACTTAAATAATTATGAACTCTGATGATGTTTTCCCAAACAAGAATACAGTTGCCGTCTCAATTGGTGACTGCTGCTACAAATTTTCTGTGAAACAAGAAAATGAAAAAGTATTTGACATGGCTAAGCTTAACGCTAAATTACTTGACGTTCCCAAGTTATCAAAATTCTGCTGGAATGGTGGTTTTTGCGATTGTTTCCTTTTAAAAATGTTTGGCAGCGTTCATTTAGATTCTCTACTAAATAACATGAAACCGCTAGTTCAAAATTTGAAGATCGACCGGGCTGCGGGGCGACTACTCATCACGCCGGCCGGCCGGCTGACTCACTTATACCTACGTTATTCGATTCGAAATTCTAAATCGTCTAGTCAATCAAAAACTATAGGTGCTGCAAGAAAAATAAATGAAACATAATTTAAGAGTGTCTAAATATACATGTGACATTGATGTGAACTGGTTCTTAAGCTTTGAACATTGAAGTTATTAACTGATAGTACATGCAGCTTCAAACCCCACCTTATCTCAAATAAAGCAGGGTTTTAAACTACATGCACAAGTCACGAACAATTGTATCGTATAATTGCATTGTAATTAGCAGCTCTTGCTTATCGGGATTGCCGGCAAGCTTGCCACTTATGCATTTCATGCTTGTTTTAAGGAAATTGTTTGATGTGTGATGAAGTTGACCTAACGATGCTGGTTACAAAGCCGCTTGCGTCCGTCCCAGCTTCGACCGGTCGGTTTTGATTGCGACGGGCGTCGATCCGGCCTTGAAATAAACCATGTCTTAAAGCATGAAGTTTCTAGTATCAACAATTTCGCAGATGTGGTCGGAAGTTCAACGTGCCCCACGGTTCAATGCGTCCCATTCTCTTCTACTTGATTTAAAAGGTGACCAGTGAAGTGACATGGGAGATTTTTATTAGTAACATTATTAGCCCAAAACATTGCTCAACTACAATTATCCCGATCATCGTGAGAAAGTATCTAAACAAAAACAAAGAAAAAAATCTCCTGAAAAAACATTCTTTGTTTACCGGAAATGGCAATCAAATAGACTTTTGTTAATTGTTGGGTATCTTTACATTAATTCCTTTCCAGACGAGATGTTGATAGAGAAGCAGAGCTCTGGACAGTTATGATAGTAGAATGACCTTTGTCCGCTCTCTTTGGGAAATTGAATGTTGTCTTTCTGCAAAATTCCTTTGTTCTCTGAAAATTTTCGTTAATCAGATAACTAAATTTCTTGAATTTCGTGCAATATAGCAACGATGACACGAAAAACTGACTAAGGGAGCAAAATCAGCCACTTCTGTTCCTTGAAAAGCTCCTTTCACACAGCATATTACACTGAAAACACAAGCATTTAAATGCACGCTTTGTACATTTGCAGTTTTTCAAACAAATAGCACCAACTGACCAAACAGGAGAACTAATCAAGATGACTGCCATTAGGGTCTACTCCCTCTTTTAACAGAGGATTCAATCTCAACATTTATTGATCTTACTATCAACTACTATCCTCAATTTCAAATTTTTCGCTATCGAAAATTTGCGTTTTCGGAGTATATACAACCAAGGTAGACTAAACTTGAAGTATAAGAAGTATGACATCAGAGTAATTTTAGAAAAGTTTCCTCATCGACGTCAAATTTAGAGGAATCAGCACAACGGATTTTGCACGAATTCCGAGAAGGCTGTCTGTGCAATTGTGCATTGTGCTGTACTTGTACCTTCTTGTCGAAACAGTCTATTGGATCCGAAAGAATTGTATTTAAAATGCATGAAAATGTGAAAATAATTCTTTTTGAACTCTCTTTGTATCGACACTTTCAGCTACTTGCCAATTTTCAATTCAGAGCTTTTAAACCTTTTTCATATAATCACATTCATGTGCGTCAATACTGCTGTAAAATGACTTTAATAAGACGATCACATTTAATTAACTCTTGAAAATAAACGCCTTTCACAGACCTTGAAATTAAAGTAGATGATTCGGCCTAAGAGTATTTGTAATGATTAATACATTTGACACTTCTTACATAATACATCAGTTCTGAATGTGTTGGTATACTGTAAGTAGTGGCTTCACAATTAATCATAATTTCTCAATGATTGACATCAACCTCCAGAACATGCTGATGCTCATAGATAGATTTCCAAATGGCTGTAGCCTATTTCACAAAACAAGCTAATTATGGCAGCTATAGCTAATTATTGCTATGTCGGTTCTATTCAACAACACATACACACAAACAAAAGTGCGAGTATAACGAGAAAAGCCATGATATTCTTCACAGTAAATATAAATTGTAATTGGCTCTTCGCAGACTGTAGTGTTTATATGTCTTTCTCTTTAAAAAAGGAGTATATCTAACACAATATGTAGGCCTATTTGTTATTCTAGAGATATTGACTGCGTTTATATATACTATCAACCAAGCACATTTGACTAAATTCCATTTTATACAGCAGTGCCAATTATCTAGCGCAGTAGGCGATACATCGTACATTCGAAGAAGACGGTGAATTGAAACAGCGGCAAATATATAAGCAAAGTACGAAGTGGCTTTGTGTTGATCATCATCTTTCATCAGAACTGCTATGCACTCACTCTAATCACCAAACGACAAGCACTCACAGTTCTTAGCATTTTTTATGTACCGTGCTTGCGTGCGAAAGTGAAATGCAGAATCAAGGTGACAGCATCCTATATTAGCCATGCAAGAACCTAAAGTTAAGTCAGAAAAAATTAAAGTTGGGTTTTCACAACATGTTCGCATGAAATGGCTATACATGGCGATACATCTTGAGTCATCAACAGAACATAGATTTTTGTAAACAATTACATGTATATGGTACTGACAACGAGGGAATTTTGGTAGGAATAAAGATATATATAAAAAGTGCGACACTTGGCATTTTTGCTTCAAGTCCGTCCGTGCGACAGAATCTTTCCAACGAATGGAATAGAGAAAAAGCACTTGATTCTTTTCATGTTCGATTGGTAGCCAAAACAGCGTTGCGGTGTTTGTGAAACGCAATTTAATTTTAGAGTGTTTGATTGTAGGGATTTTCGATGAGGGAGCTCGCAGTTCTATATTAATAAAAATGATCACATCTGTCCAACAAACGCACATACATCCATCTCTAAGAAGGCCAAACCACTTTCAAGAGCATGCATATCATGTGCATTTTAGAAAACCAGAATGAAATACGAATACTGAACTTTATTTTCTCAACATGTTCGTATTAATTTTATATATCACGATAAATCATCGGAAGTCTGTCCAACACCATATTTTTTCAATTCAAAACAGGTCCTGGAAGATCATTTATGTGTCATCTAAATGACATCGTTCCATCATTGACCCCTGTGGAGCCCCTTGGTATACAGATTTCCAATCAGAGCAAATCCATGCGGAACAGCAAGCAACTTGGAGGCGATCTTTGAGATAACTATCTCTAATGACAATCCTAGAAATATACAAATCTTGTAAATGTAATGTAAGCAATGCTTTCTTTAATGCATTGACTTCTAGATTTACTATTGCACACTAATCGCACGATCTTGTCGATATACGAGTATAGAGCAATATTCAGCAAGTATATGAATTTCATACCATAGAGTAAGTATATTAGGTAGAGTGGCAACTCCGCATTTATTAAATCCCCTATGTGTATACACTTTCGATTTTTTTAAATGAACTCAAAGGGATACACTCGGAATTGTTTCCAAATGTGAGATATGCACATTTATGCAGTTTTGAAGAAATTACAACGGAATTGAGTGATCATGATGGCACAATGGAGAAGGAAATGATATTATTTTACAGATCGTCCGTGTCATGACAGCCTTGATGAGGTAATAATGTATGTTAAATTGGCAACTCGATGACTTGCTATTGCTTAATTCATGCTGAACCTCAAGAGAATCTTCCTAAGCGTGATCGTCTCATAAGCAACTTGCCACAGAACAAAGACAATGATTTCCATTAACTTTGAAAGTCCACATCACCATTCAGATTCAAGAAATGAAACATTAATTTAGTGAATCATAAATTCATGACGATGAAAATTGAATTAATATATGAAATTTCAGCCACGACAGTACAAATAATATCGCGACTTTTTCATGAAGACTTCTAGTACAATGCTGTCCATTAGATTTCCTTGATCATCAGGATAGTTTCCCCTTCGTTACGATGCTTGTTAGCGAATGTTCATTCCTTTTGATATCCAACTTGTTTCATACTACTTATAACGGGGCGTCGTGTCGGTAGTATCTAAACTGTAAGAATTTAGCATTTTTTCTGCTCTAATAATGTTTTGGACTGCAGGAACGCAATCTCCGCAAAAAGCTGAATCTTTTCATATAAAAATTTTCACTGTATACAGATTTTTGAGTCGACACTCTACCTATATATCCCTATTCTACGTTTCATACTATTTCCACAGATGCATAACTCAATCCATCAACACTCCTAGGCCAGGGCAAGCGACCTTGGCGATTTTGTTTGCTAATTGGACAGTATTCTTGGCACACCACTAAGACCAGGCCTACTTATGAATCCTACCCCCTCCCATCTGCAGTCAAACGAATCAAGTCTCTTCCTTTAACTCAATGTCATACAATAGTGATTGAAGTCATTCGAAATTGAAAGTCAAAGCATTAATTTGTGACTGAAATAATGTCCGACTTAGTTCTTGTTGTCGGATTGTTTATATTGGCAATATATGACAATACAAATTTTGGTTGATATTGAAAAAGAAAATTTTACTTTCAGATTTGAATAGCGGCAATATCCTAATTGCACTCACTGCACATTTGACTTGCATGTCTGAATCGCCGCTTATTCTATGTCTGCGATTGGAGACAGTGGAAATGTTATCTCTGAGACGTCTTATTGCATATTCAACAGATGAATGAAAGAACTTAATTATACGATCACAAACTAAGTACGTTTTAATACATGGCTTTAGCAGAACTATGTTGATCACATGAGAAGCTGTTACTATCATCGGACGCCGCGCAGACGTCGCCTTCTGTAGACAAGTTGCATTTCTTTGTTGACAATTACTTTTCTTTAGTCATCTAATTACAAGCTCTCATACTAAATAATACTGAATGAGCATGTTGCATGAGTTTAGAGTTTGAGTAATTACTCTAGATATAAGGAAGTCATAAGAACAAGATGAATGTAAAGTTTTTGTTTGTCCCTAACTCACAAACAAGTCTGGCAGTTGATAAAATTTTCTTTTGATAACAGACCGCCTCTGTGATCAAATTATATTTTGCATTAATATTAGATACTTCGGCACTTAAAAATGTATATTGACAAGTTTCTCGGAATACAATCTCTTTACCCAATTACTTTGATCATTGCAAGTCTTCGAATAAGACTGCAATCGTATAGGATGTTAGTAAATAAAAATATATTGATGATAAACATTGTTTATACAGTGAAAGAGAAAGTCTTTTGGAATCAAACAAACTCGATTTTTGGTTTCAAAAAACGCATGACTGTACACTGTAAACCGTAAATATCCGTTATAATTGACAGCTAAAATTAGTTTCATATCTTTTTACAATCTGAACATATAAATATATGCAAAAAAAGACGTTCGTTTTATCTGATATGAACGGATTTTGACTGTTACGTCATCACTCATCACGTTGTGACGTCATCATTTTAACAGATATTTACGGATATTTTCTGTGAAGCCTTTCTGCAAGTTTAACGGTTATTTTTGCTGTTTTTTGACGGTGTATAGTTTATAGTAGCATGCATCTTCATTTACAGGTACCGCAAAAAGTTTAGCACCAAGTCATGAAAAATGATGTTTTTGTGTTTGTAATTTCGCGAAAGATTTAGCATTCTTGTGCATCCTTGTGCACAAGGACAATTTGTCCTAAATTGTGCATCCTTGTTCAGGAGCATTCCCAGCCGAATGCGCGAAGTCATTCATAACAGGGACTATCCGATTAGATATTGAGAAACAAATTGTGATTCACGAAGCACTTGTTTCTTTATGACATTTATCGTTTTGAAATAAAGTAAATTAAGCTTTGCACAATAAACAAAATTTCATCAGAAATCAACAAGATAAACGTGTACTACTCGTAGCAAGAATTCAGTGAAAGTGAAACTTTTCCTATTTATTCTCCTCTAAGTTTAACGACAAGCATTCTGCCTCTTGCATGCTATGAAATATATTATTAATTCCTAGCGACAAACATTGCACATACAACAGCGATTGCATTCCAGAGCCAAATAATTTAATCACAAAAAATAGATCATGTTAAGTTAAAAGTGAAAAAACATGCCGACCTTTTTTAAAAAAATATGACAAATAGCAACAGCTGTACAACGACATTAAACCTTAAATGCAGTTGTAAAAATTGATGTTTAGTTAAAGGATGTACTACGTCTGGTTTGCGATTTAAACGCACGTGAAAGTATAAAACTAAGTAGTAAGTCATGAAATAAATATTTAAATGATGCATCTGCATATTTGTAATCAGTGAATTATTTCACTTGTTTCGCTTTATTGATTCATTTCATCCGTCTATTTGCCGTAAAACCTCTGATTGATGCCAAGACGGATTATTTTTTATTTCCTCTGTTCAGTTGATACCAATAGAGTGTCGCAGTCTACTTTTCAAGTTTCTTCTAGTAAAAAGTTGACATTGCATGCATATTCGTTTACGCACTACTTTTTAAAACTGTTATTTCGCAGGACGCCCTTGAATGCCAGTAGGCCCACATGAATGTCATAAAATCATTTACATTAATTTGCCATTGGCCTATATGTACATCTAATACAATATTAGATAAATGCATGTATTTTACTAGCGCAAATAGCCGAACTGCAAAATAATAGATAAGGAGGTTGACGTTATTTTAAAGGGTGGCATTCTACCAGATGCTTTACGGTATATTCATTATATTGAAATACAGCAAATTTTCGCGAGTTCATGGTCGTGTTACGTTTGCATTCGAAAACGCTGATTAAGACTTCTCATACACCGTCTGCAAATTAGGTGGGATAGCGATGGCCGAACTTCGCATAAGTAGAGTTTCAAAGAGAATTCTAAGAAATTCTTTAATTTCACTATGTTTTATGCCTTATTTATTGATGCTTTATTCATACTAGTATTTTTATGTTCCAATATCAATACAAGCACTAGAATAATAGTTTGCTGGCAAGGAATTAACATTTAATAACATGCATCCTAACTAAGCGGAATTTTAAGCGGATTATTAAAGAAATTTCATGAACTGCATTAAAATGCAAGTCTGCATGGAGAAGTTTCATATATTGCCTCTTGGTTGAAATTTCAAGTTTTTCATTAATATTTCATGATTCACTAAATTCATGTTTTATTTCTTAAATCCGATTAAACCCATTGACATCTTTAAAAGCTTATTATGATCATTGTCTTATGACATGATACATTGCTCTTTCGCAGGTGGTTAGTGACATGATCACGATTGAGAAAATACTCTTATTGACAAGGCTGAGCATTAAAGTATTAATACAAGTCACCCATCGAATAGCAGATTTAGTAAACATTACCTCTCCAAGGTTGTCATGATTAGGAGGATTAGTAAAGTACTCTTCTTTCTCCTGTGCTGCTATTATGATCATTAAATTACGTTTAAATTTCTCCAGTGTTAAAATTTGCATACCTCACCTGTGGTGTTGGGTCTCATGTCAAGTTCATCTAATAAAATCGAAACTGCATGCACATTGGTGATTTCATTGGTACTGAGTTGCTACTCTACCTAATATACTTACTCTATGCAAGGTTGGGCCAAAACTTCTATTGGGTATACCCAATGCATGTTATGGGTCAAAACTTGGGTCAAAACAAAAAACCCAAGCCCAAGTTTCAATAAATGAGTAGGCCAAAATTCCTATTGGGCCCATGAGAAGTATGGTATTAGTGGGAAGCGATTTTTTATTATAGTAAATGAAATTAGTAGCCTAAGTACATGTATTGCGTAATAAAGCATTCCTTTGATTTAACCTACACTCATTGAAGATCTTTGATTGAATTATGATTGAGCAACTGCTTTCACTTTATCATTCAGAAAGATAAACAGACTTAATAAATATTATAGCTGCGTAGTGAGTTCATGGCTAAACGTATTTAGAATACGAGGTTGGAATGAATTCACTTTTCGATAAATGTCGACTATCGCAGACAATTTAGGGGTGCGAAGATAACTGCAAAGATACAAAATACAGGGTGGGCGGAAAGTTAATACCTATTTTAAATTGTCTCTAATACGTTAAGTACACTTCAGGTTCGCATTATATTCAAGCATGATTTGTATCAAGCCTTGCCATTTTTCTCTTCAAAATTTTATAGTTAGATTCTTAATACTTTCAGATTTCTATGATTAAAAAGCTAACAGTTTTTATAAGATTTTAAAAACTCAATTGATATAGTAGCACAGATTTTTGAAGATAAAGCTTTAAATTTGTCTTTACTTGAGAGGCGTAAATTTTGATCCATTATCGTCAGTCATAATCGTATAGACGGACCATGACACTCCTATTGATTATGGAGCGCGAATGCTCAATTGGCATGAAAGAAATCAAATTTTTTTTCACAACATTTTGTGGAGCGACGAATCAGTGTTTCATGTTAGTGGCTTCGTCATTCGTCACAACCGCCAATACTGGGCAGAAAACGACCCTACGATTCGTGCAGAGAAATATCAATGATAACCGAGTGTGACTGTCTGGTGTGGTATGATGGCAGATACCATCGTGGGTCCTTTCCTCCAATGTGAAGCGATGAATTCACAGAGGCTACAGGAGAAAGTGTGGCCGGTTATTAGCACATTGAAAATATCAACGACCTGATTTTTATGCAAGACGGTCCTCGCCCACTTGGTAAGGGAGTGGCTTGATGGGCAGTTCTCAGGGCGCTCGTTAGGTCGCCGAGGCCCTCCCTCATTAATGGCCGATCACAAGTCCATATGTGACTCCATGCGGCTTCTTATGTTGGGGATGGGCAAGGGATGAAGATTATCGTTCAAAGCCAGGGACACTACCTGAGCATGAGAACAAAATCAGATTGTTTCATCTTTTGTGCCTCTGGAGTTTCTCAGGCAGTCAGGGTACATCATGCCTGATCGACTTCGCACCCTAGTAGAGCGATTGGGTGTTCATATTGAGTTTTAGTATCTAACAATTTTTCGCATTAAATGTTTTAATTAGGAAATTGACTTTTTTCAGTTTATTGGAACGCATAAAAAATTAGATTTGTGCATTTTCATGTAGCAAAATTCTTGCATCTTAAAATATTTTCAAATTAAGTCTCTCAAGTAAAGACAAATTTAAAGCTTTATCTTTAAAAATCTGTGCTACTATATCAATTGAGTTTTTCAAAATCTGATAAAAACTGCTGACTTTTCAATCATAGGAATCAAAAGTACCAATAATCTAACTGTAAGACTTTGAAGAGAAAAATGGCAAGGCTTGATACACATCATGCTTGAATATTGTGCGAACATGAGCTGCACTTAGCGAATTAGAGACAATTTAAAATGGGTATTAACTTTCCGCCCACCCTGTATATATAAAGATTCAATATTCATGTGAACTTATGGCAAATGCAATATGTACAAAATTTTAATGCGCGGTATTGTTAAGACCAAGTTAAAATAAGTATTTCGTTCTTGAAATATTCTGTGAATTGAGTGTAATTTTTCAATAAAAGGTCAGAACTTCATGCTCTTATCACAAAGTTCTCCTAAGGTTCAAATCAAAGTATTAATTTTTATAACTTGATTTATATATATGCAGCATTAATAAAAGACCCAAGTTTTGTACCACTTACCCAAAGTCGACCCAAAACCCGAGGTCAAACCTTGCCTATGTCCACCACAATCCCTGATTTTTTAGATGATTTATATTCAACTTTGAGGTATTATCGGAGTTTCCAATAAACATTTCGAGATTGTCAATTACGCATATAGTGACTCAAACAGAACACATTTTACCTGCTCTGAACAAGTTTCTCAAACTCATGTTGTCAGACATCACAACAAATTCAAGTCTTCCTTACATTCTCCTAGACAAATGTATTTTCCAACTTCATCTACATTTGCCATAATTAGTAACATGAGGGAATAAGGAATAGGAGCGGACGGATGAAACCTCTTCTTCACTTGCATTCGTTTTGTAGAGAATGCCTCATACTCTAATGCATAGACATGAATGTTGTTAATGTGTAGTAGAGAATGCTTTCTGTTATTGAGAAGTAATGGTTTAATGCTGTCTGATATGAAAATGCATTTCTCCTACCTAAACCAAAGAGACATGGTAATGCACTTTTACATTTCATGCAAAGATTGGAACAGGAAGAAATTATGAAACATCAATAGCATGAGGACAAATTGTACGAATTGACGATGAAGAGGAGCGACAAATATTTTTATCATTGTATTCCGCAGAGACTTCTTATTTCAAGCGATTCGTCTGGAAGTACTTCTGTTTTGCGGGTTAAACAATCAGCTGGCAATTATGGTCGAGAAAATACGAAGACTGTGGCGGCAAATGCTTTGATATCTATCGGTGAGTAGATGAAAACCTTATAGGAATTCGTGGTTATTCAAAGGTACTTTTCATTAAACATCACCAGAATTCGAAATAATATGATTCAAGCTACAACAACGACACGAGTTCTGCCTTCTATGGCCATAGCTGGAACCGGGCGTAGACCAGGCTTAGGTCTGTGAATGGGAAACTGACACGGGCCAGGCCTCGGGCCTAGAACATTGGTGCATGGGCCTGCAATTGCATCGGAATATTCACTTTTTAATTGAGTTTTATCAATTGACTGCGAGTAAGATCCTAAATCAACTCGGTAGGTATGTCAAAAGAATCAGAATGCCATCAATAACAGCCACTTGAAGAGATTTTCTATCATGTTCATACACTCTGTAAAGTTAAACACGTAAAGTTAAACGCAAGCATTTTGAGCAATTTTACTCCATTTTAAACCACATTTTCGCATACATTGCCGATCAGAAGCATCATAATAACACATGCACATCATGGGAAATCATCAGAAGACATTCCATTTCAAAAATGACTCTGGGCTTAGTATTTTCCTCTTAATCAAAGAAAAAATAGAATATTTTATTTTTTCAAGAAACGTCAATCTAAGTCCCATTGGATTTGCATGCATTTTTCTTTGATCGTGTCTGACAAGAAGAGGAACCAGGTAGAACTCGGCAGATACGCAGATTAGTAAGTAATGAGGCCATCATTTTGTGAAAGTCTCATTTTTGGTCTCGCTTCCTGCGGAAAGTGGTTCTGGCTGCCCGACTTAAGTCACAACTCAGTTTGTGCTAAATTCACATGCACCTACAATTATGAAACTGAAGAAGATTTTAATTCCTAAATTATACATCACATTCTATTCTCATTTATCTTTAACGTCATTAAAGTATTATGCAAATCAATGAAACCCAATATTGCAACAAAGGCCCAAGGAATGATCGAATCGATGAGTTTTTTCTCTGAAGTAACATGTATTCGGAGAAAGTAACATGCATCGATCAAATTGTGTTCGGGACCGACAATGAAAGCACAAATCACACACAAAACCTCTAGAAGAGTGCTGATCGCAGACAAGATCATTGAATTTTCATAGACTCCCATTGCTCGATTTGATCTTAAGAGGCTCTTTCCCTTATTTTCTGCATTCTGCATATTGTTGGTGATCATTAGATGGAGTTATGTGAATTGGAGCAATCCATGATTGGAGCTGGTTCGCTCAATTGCAATTGTTTTCACTATTCGTTTTCCCATCCATTTCTTTTTCCGGCCGGATATTCTAAAGTTGACTACAATTGCTCCTCGGAAAAATAGACTTACCGCCTTTTTTCTTGCCCCTTGTTCCCTACTAATGCTCAGACTGAAGATACATAATTATTGAGATATCAGAGTTTATGGCGTCCAGTTGACTTTATTAAGTCTGCACTTATTGCGCAAATCTGTTATTATTTAAGCTGTACCTTATAGAAAGAATTTATTCTGTCTCTCTTTTTAGGGAGAACTAAGTTATAGTACTTCACTTATTGACTTTTCCGGCAAGTAATTTAGATTAAGGCGGGGGAATATCAAAACAGCGCGGGTCTTCAAATCGATCATATGTCGATGAGGCCAATCGAGCTTGTCGGTTAGACAGCTTTCTCCATCACTAGTCCTTTGACTAATCGTACGACGGCTGCGTATGGACATGCCAAGTCGGATGGAAGATTGAATTTTGTTGACAATGATGTCCAAAAGATTTCGCAGATGGACTATCATTCACCTCGGGAGGTTCATTTTGTTGCAAAAAACGTGCCATTTTTTGGACCACATCGAGATTGCGCTCTTTGTTTTGCTGTGGTCGTGCAATGATGCCCGATTTCATCGCATCTTCGAACTCAACATTATCTGCGTCATGGTGCAAGGTTGAAATCATGATCATTTAATTTAGATTTTAGTTGATTATTAAATTAATTTTAATGAAAAGAATCCATTGCTGTTCAAAAGACAAATTGAAGAAAAGACATCTCGGCGTTCAAGTTATATTGGAGGTCATGTCAGTTCTCTTCTGCATGGTTCCTATGTAAGTCATCTTGTACTCTTGAATGCAGTGAATTGCGACTTCTCAAGCATTTATAGGCAAAAGCATACTGTCACCAAACGGATAGCTCTCCATTTAAAAATAGGATTGAAACATTGAAATGTGACCAAATTGTTTAACCGTTGGGTCTCAGAGGATTATTAACTGATTGCGTAGCCTAAATGAAGGTGCAAATAATAGATGGCAGAATACAATACAATCAAATACCATACAAAAGTGATACGTGGAGAATAATCCCGTTATTCTTTATTAGCCCTCTTCTATTTATCTAAATAAACAAACGTGCGGAGCTACAGTGGTATAGCAGAATTAATTTCTAGCACTAAGAACTGAATTATTGCGCAAAATCAGGAGGAAAAGGATATTGTCAAACAACAGACAAAACTTCTTATGAGCATGAGATAGAGTGTGACAACTGCAAAGCAATTTATGTCGATGAAACATTGAGAAATGCAAGAAAAAGAGGTAATGAACACATCAGGCAGTTAAAGAAAAAGCAAAAATCATATGTATTATGGAAACACTGTGAAAGCCAACATGAAGGAATTGAACTAAACTTCAACATGAACATTACAGAAGTGCATCATAATAACGCAATGGAAAGGCAAATCGTAGACGTAATTATTAGAAGTTAAAGTGAACAAAACATGAAACTGATTGATAACAAAACAGAATGGAGTCAATTAAATTTACCAGCATTAAGGCAACAACAATAAGAGGATGCGTGCTCAGTTTACGCGGAAATGTGCTATGTATAGGATATCAAACGATATTTGAATGCATTATCAACATAACAAACGACGGCCGCAGTTTGTTACAGGATAATGCTTAAAAATAGTTTTACCCGCATTTCGGAGTGTGATATCTGATGGTTTCCGCTTGTTAAGTACATAATACACGGAATATAGGAATATACTAGGCAATAACCATGGATTTCTAAAAGCCATAGAAATCCATGTAAAAGTCTATGGAAATATCCAAATTCATTTATTTCAAGTCGAGTCATTTAGCGCATGAAGATGGCGTGAATGACATCCATCAAATCCGTTTATACTACTACATCAATGGTGTCAAATTATTGTTTTCTAACTTACTACTCAGATCCCAATGACGGGCATGGAAAGCAAGACAATCTTGAATCTTGACATTCTTGACATATAGCATGACAAATTATCATATTCAAGATAGCATGACTAAAGTTTGATAAAATGCATAAATTGTTCAATGGCCCGTGTAATTCTGATGTCGTTCAAAGTTTGTCGACTAAAAATTGTGCATTTATTTGTGACTTCCTCTCTGAAGAAGAAAGAGTGAACTTACAGCAGCATTAAGAATCAAAAATGGCCTTCGGGGTTGCTAAATGATTGAAGAGAATTCTGCGCCATTTAATCAATACACAAGACAGAAATCTAGAAATATTGCTGTTGCAGGTCATGGAGCATTACATACCACCAAGCAAATTCCGCACAGAGTAGGCCTATCAATACCAATGGACCGTAGCAGGTTGCAGTATGCGCTCAATTAAGATGGAATTCGTCGATGGACCCTATTATAAGAAACAAATAAGCCTCCAATCCAAGCTTCCATTTCGCGAAATTTTTAAACAATTTTTTTATGTGCCTGGAGACACACTAACAGACCTTTTCCATTGGACCACAGCTCTTCAAACTATGTATGTGTGATATTTAGTCATCTAAGAATTCATGAAAATTGCCGTGTGATATTTTTTTACATAATGCATTGTGTTTAGGTTCGTATATCTTCCCATGTTAAAATATTGAACCGTATTATGCCTGTTTAGCACATTGCGGTTCAATCATAGATAACCTTGACATCATGAAATTGCAATTCAGATCTCAGAATCGTTTTCAGACCTGACGGCCCTCAGCCCTATGGCATATTGCGGCTCAGATATCTGAACTGCAATATTACATTGAGATCATTGGAAGACCAGAGATGTCTGCACTAAACTATGCATTATGTTGACTTCATTGTCTTTGACTTCACTAACTTTCCCCATGATATTTTTAATACTAGACATTTCCAGATTTGATTTTAAAATCAAAGTCCTTGTTAGATGAGATCACTGTAAATTAACAATCTGATTGAGAAGGGCGGTTGACCGAAATGCATGTATATTTTAGTAATGCAAAAGAGAATTATTATCTGTGCGTCGAAAGATTAATTTAATTTTCTTTAATTAAAATGTTATGGCAGAATTATTGAAAGACAATGAAGATTTCATAGTCATTGGAATTTTTGTGTTACCAATATTCGTTGACAGTAAAAACTTTAAAATCAGGGGTATGATAAGGAAGTCATAAAAATTAACTGACTATGCAAATGATTATATGGGTACATTAGACACTTCGAGAACTTCCTTTCTGAATTCAACACAGAAACTGATAGAAATTGACATCATTTAATCCAAATAAGTAATTTATGGAGATAGAATAAAGTATTTCAGATTTCCCATTTAATGCAGAAGATGGAACCGCTATTCATGATCGCTGAAATGAACGGTAACAGAACCTCATGAATGCATTTTTCGAAAATTGAATTAAAGCTGGACAACATTGGAAAGTGTGATGATTCAGAAGACACCCCCGGTTAAATTTCCATCCAAATGAGAGCAAAATGTTTGACGGAAGAATATTAATGCAACTATGAGCGCGATAAGCACGTGTATACTAAATCAGTTCACAAACTAAATCCCATGTACTGAAAGTGTCAAACTGGCATTTAAGCTCTGCTTCGAAATTCCCACAATAGAATATGAATTGACTTTTCATTTGATTGCAGTTTGGTATTCCATTTCGTCGTATCTGCAAATCGCTCTCATGAACAACTTCTTTTTTGTGTTGTTGTTGGCTCGACAAAGGTCATCGAAACACTGCCAAGTTCTTTTCCGATCTTCGAAAAATGATGAGATCAGCTTGTACGTAGCAATTAATGCCAAATTATTTATATGTAATTTGTCCCACATGCAACGGATTCTCGTTACTTTTCTCTCTTTTTCACACACTCATTGCGGTTCTCACAAAGATTCAATCAATCGAACCGAAGCACGCAAACTTCATAATCTACGCTACGCTCATCCTTTTTGATAATCATCAGGTCCAAGCACCAAAAAACTATCCCATGAGTTTGAGGTGTAGGTTAGAGGTTACGTTCACATTGGTAGATGCGATAAATAATATCTCCGTGACATGAATATACTTTATAGGAGCACGAAATGTGAATGAAAGAATGAGATTAAACATCAAAAAGTAATCAGGGAAAGAAATGCCGCTTTGAATACAAATGGCTGATAGCAAATCGCTGCGACAAAGTAAAATGACAACAATGCTATTTGGGAGTTCAAAGATTGATCCGCGTATATCATGGCTTAGGGCCTGGTGCAAATTTCATATAATGTCGGATAGACATAATTCGTTGCTTCACAGATAATGAAATAGAGACTGTAGGAAAATGCCAATCGCGTGACTTTATAAAGCATGACCATCACATTCAAGTCATAGAAAAGCTATCTGAAGATAGCTAGCTGACAAATGACAGTGATTTGCGGCCATTTCGAATATGATGTCGGAATGGCGGTAGAATTTCGACTTTTTAACTTTTCTGCTTTAAGTCATTTTTTATAAAAGCCTTTAGTAAAATAGCATAAATTTTCTTTAAATCCATTCAAAACAAGTTAGTCGTGAATAATTATGGTGCTTCTGTACTTCCCGAAATGCATTGGTATTGCTGTAGTGGATTGAAGACAGGCCTATTGCAATTACAGGTGTGTCGGATGGATAAATGCGAATTTTCGTACAAAGTTTTCTAAATTAGTTGGAACTTTTGTGGAAGAGTTATCTAACTCTACTGCACCTGACGATCGCAAAAGTGAGCAAAATTGCTGATCAGAGTAAAATGAATTGATTTAACGACGCAAATTTAAAAAATCAACTGATTAACACATGGAGATATGAGTTTTGTCCTGTAGAACGTTTCACAATCAAATATTAGAAATTGGAAGTTGTAAAACGTGTTGTTTATATTGTGACAAGTAAGACATTTCATAAATTAATAAATCTGATAATAGTAATACTGACAAAATATTAATAGTTAAATATATGCATAGTTAACGAGAATGCGCATGTTTTTTTTACATGACAGGATATGACCTATCTTAACCAGTTTCTGTTTTGGGGTTAATACACATGACTTATGCTAATATAAGTATAAGCAACTTATTCATCCTCATTTATTTTTGAAATTTTGACCGAAATTCAATGTGCGGACAAAATGTTGCGTGGTATAAATGAAAGACTGAATTCTTCTGACCTTTTACAACAAGGGTAAGTGACTCACCATTTACAGACACGGAGGAAGTAATGATGAGCATCTGCATTAGTAAAACAGAATAACTATCGACGAAGGTGGTGCAAAATATCTAATATGGCGCCCTGAAAGTTCTAATTAATAAAACTGAACTAATGAAAATTCATAATTATTTTATGATGCAACTAAAATTCACAATTCAAAATAATTTCATATATTGCACTAAAGCGTTCTCTTATTAATCAAGCCATTTTTAGTTTAAGGCTTATTTTATTCCAAAATTGGTAGAGAATTCCAGAAAATACGACGCTCTCGGTCGACCATGCATACAGTAGAATTTGACATATTATGTGAAACTCAAGTTTTGATAAAAAGTCTCCGCTATCAAGCAATTTTTCATAAAAAGCACAATTCACCCAGATAATCTCTTGCAAAGTTAAAGGGATTCTAATCGGTGTGCATCTTGCTCTACTCCATATTCCCTTGCTGTATTCGTATATCATACAAGCTAGTTTGGACAGATGTACTGCACAAGACATATTTATTAGATGATGCTTTGTTTAGATTATGCATTTGTAGTGTTTTTCTGTCTTAATGATTGCTATGAGAATGATTTTGCAGATCGAATGAATGGTTTCAGGAATTTGATGCAAGTCCAGAAAGTAGTAGTCTATAAATCGACTGGATCAATTTCGGATGAAAAACTAACCACGATCTTTGCTACCGATGATTCTTTCTTTGAATTTTGACGAACTTCAAGATCCTTTTAACTGTTCCTCAATTGAATACGCGCTCTAGTTACCCTTTATTCACTTGGAAAGACTCGTTGACACTGTTTTATGTCAACAGAAAATTCGAAGAGGCCCGATGTGCCATTACGAATTAAAGAGTTGACCATAAAAACGGACCACCTAAATTAAGTCGACATTTAAATCACGCACAGTATAAGATTCGGATTCAATTGAGGAAGCATGACAAATTGAATCGATTTGATAAAAATAGCACGTTGTTGGATCGAATTGACGAAAATACTGCGGATCTGGAAGCTAAGACTCGGATCTGACTATCAATTCTGGTCAAGCCTACAGGAATATCCGCTGAATGAAATGTGCGATATTTTCTTTTTTATCAAAAGTTGCTTCCAAGAAAACTCACTACGAAATTAAAACTTTTTCATCATCTTCTTATTTCATTGCGTTTTCAAATTCCCTGTCTCAAAATACATGCATTCTAATCAAGTCATGACAGCATGCACCCTTGACACAATTCTGCTTGATTTGACCCAAGTCTAATCGGATTAACGGTTGAGCAGATTATGTCACGAAAACAGATCGCCTGGTATGTGAAAATCTGAGCCTCTAGGCGCTTACACCATTACGTATAACCAAATACTTATCGGAGCAAAGACATTTTGCACGAAAAAGCAAAATAATAACAAAGGACTTTGATGGGATCGGAACTTTATCAGAATCCTTTGATGTATGAAATAGATTTAATTCTATTCTTTCACATGACAGGCTTCGAACGTAACTGACATCAGCAATGACCTGTAAAACAGCGTCACGAATTTACTCTAATCTAATTTCAACTGCACATTTTAAAAGTTCTCAATGACTCACTCGTTAAATACTATTTTCTGTTCTTCGTTTTCAATATCGAGAGACGAATTTAGCCATGAAAATCAGATTTGTTGAATAGATGTTTTAGAACTGATGGTGTAGAACAAATTTTTCTCAATTGCTTCTGATTTAAGTGAGCAGGTAAGTAAGCAAGGCGTCTATTCATTACAGATTGCAAATCACACAGATCGCTTGAAACATGAAGATAATGTATAAAATGTATATGCAAGAAGCAGTTATTCTAAATTTACAGGTAAACATCCTCATGGAATAAATGTGTGTTGTCTTCTTTCAGTTCTGCGATGAGGCAAACAGAAATCTCTGTCGTTCAGGAATCAAATGATGAAGAGGCTGGTCAACATTCAGCTCTCATTTTCTAAAACAATCGTAGAATCGATTGTAGCTTTCTTAAAAACAAGCGCAATGCTTTCGACATCGGTACATTGGCAGCGAGATTTTCCAAATCAAAGTTTGTTCTTCGTTTTGTAAACGTTCTAGCATCAAAATGTGTTTTGGATAAAGTTTACCATAAATTTGACATCCGTAAACGAATAGTAATAAAATCAAATATTTGCGTAATTAACAACATAATTCGTCATATAACTTCAGAAATTCGGAATATACCGGTACACCATACGTATACGATCCTATCCACATCGGACTCAGCAGCACATGGAAACCCCGGGCGATATTCCGCCCACCTATCTTCTACGAGACCGCAGTGGACCATCGTCTCATTGAGCGCGAAGGTCGCTCTCAAAACTGAATTATATCTCCTTGCATGTAGACACAAATGTTGATATTATGCTGCAAAGTTGAAGCATTCTAAGACTAAATAATTACATGATGATGCATAACGGCATGGATCGGTTCAGGCAAATATGTAATAGATTGTTCTTGAACAATCTGTTACATGGTAGATTAAAACAAAAAATAACAAGAGCTTTGATATTTTGCTAAAATACATTTATGCATACAATCAATCCATGGAAAAAAAATTATTATACGATGATATTGATGGACACAGCCATTGTACTATTACTTTAACAAGAAGAATAACAAATCGAATTGATGGGAAATATTAGCAAACATGCGAGCACTTTGAAATAGGCGAGTATATTCATGGATGAATACTTAATGAATAGCATGTTCTTGATTTTTGCCAACCAGAAGAGAAAAGTCGGATTTCGCTTGAGAAACTTTTCCACGATTGTCAGTTTCTAGATTTTGCTAGGAATTCTATATTTGTGTCTATTTTTGTATGTTTTGCTCATTGGTGGAAGACTCCAATGTGCGATGTGACGCTGATGTTTCGAGGGTTGCAGAAGGAGAGTGACAAGGTTGGCATGAGATCTTAAAGCTCCTTCATCCAGAAGTATTTCTGGAATCAAGAATTTATCAGATTACGGTTCCAAATCCACTGATGGATTTATTATTTACATGCATGCTAAGAAGCTTGCTGTAGCCGATGGAGTGCAACTTAGAAGTAAGTATTTGAGACGTGGGATATTGTCTTCCAAACAGTGCTGTGCTGGTCAATAGGGCTGACAACAATTAGTATTTGAAAAGGATTGATCAATCGATTGATTAGTTGAAAATTCACTGTGTACATCGTTTGCTCCTTGATATTCCAATCATACATGTATATATATAGTATGTCACATTTCTTCTTTTTTCAGTTTATATGATGAAGTTGAAACGAAAAATCTGCCAATTCACAGAATAAGTGATAGAGATGTAGAAAAAACGTGAGAATTTATGAAATTACAGGCAAAGATGTTTTTTAGTGTAAATTATGCAATCACAGACGTAGTTATTTCCCACCACTACAGTGGTATCATTATTCAGCTCCATGCTAAGCGAGTTAATTCTAGAGAACCATCGGCCTGTGTCCGTCACATTTCGAATTTACTAGTTGGTTATGCATGTAGATCTATTTGAAATCCAATCATAAACAGAAATTAATTTTATTGAAACCTAATTATAATCTAATTGATATCTTTGCATCTGCATATTCACACAGGCCAGTTTTTCAAAGAAAGTCTATGGATTTATGGGGGTCTGTTTCTGAGTCTGCATATTTCATTTGTATTGTTTTTACAAATATAATTGACATCTGAAATCTTTATTTATTTCCGAATTAGCGGATTTCGAGTACTATGTATATACACATTAAGAAAAACAATACAGATGCTCCTTCAACTGGAAATGTTTCTGACTACACGTATTTTATAACATCTTTAACGATGGACATCATATTTTACAATAAAGCAATATGGTTTATGTACAAATTAAAAGATAGAGGCAAGCGGCTTATAATTGCATGTAGGCCTACAGGTCAAGATAAAATCAGTTCGGCGGCAAAGTTCATATGTTGAGGCATAGAGGTACTGATCTGTTACGATCATTAGACGGATTGTTATTGCTTTTTTTCATTAGATTATATTCCTAAATCAACGGATACTTTAACTGACCAAAGACAGTAAAAATTTCTGACTTCGGTGTATGAATATGCACAGAGATTTGTAGGACATGGATGACTTTTTAAATGGACAGTCCTTTGAGCACACATGTATGCAAGTATGTATGTAGTTCCATTTCATGAGAGTCAAACGGGAATATTGATTGAAACTTTATGGTGCAGACCAGTTTGGATCCCCAGGAACCGGCGATGTCCTTAAACATGAAATCAATAATACATCACTTTAGATCTAAATCTGAAGCCTCATCTGTCCGTGAGCTCCTAATGAGCACTAAAGATGCAAAGTCCATGAGTTTAAACTGTCATACTTAAGATGGAAAAAGAAAAGGTTTTTGGAATTTCCAACCGATCAAGACTATACAACATTTCATTCCCTTCAAAGAGTATTATATTTCTTTGGTTTTGTTTTTCTTTATCAGCATAAACGCTGCGATCTACTCATGACTGTGTCTGATATCAGACCACTTGAAACTGGATTTATGGAATTAAAAACTTTTCGCTAGGTAGCTTCCGCAATACGCTAAGCATCAGCAACCACAATCTCAGAACACGAATTTCAACGGATAGTTTTGTGATAGACATGATCACCATGTATATATGATCATGAATGAAGAAATACGAGAACTAATAGTCAAAACTCTTTCATAAATAGAATTCTGAATCTCAAATATGTCATCAATCATCAAATCTGTAAATACATGACACTGCAAAGATTGCATCGTCAAAAGATTTTGAAGCTAAAACAGGAAACCGAAATGCAAACAGGAAAAGCAGAATATCAGAAACACAAACACGCATATTATTACGCTGGTACAAAATCTGTTTGAACAATTTGATCTGCTTGAAAGCGGAATGGCGTTAGCAAAGATGCTGTCTCGGCTTGATTAAAAGTGACATCCCTTCTATTATGTGAGACTGAGATGAACGAATATATGAACTGGAGAATTAGCAATTTCAAACGACGTGTTGATTTTCAAAAACATGCAATTATGTGAAGTCTTTATATATGTGTCAGTGAGACATATGTGAAGAGGTTAGTTTAATTTAAACTCAATGTTCACATGTTTCATATAACTAGACAAATGTTGATATCTTCCACTTTATAGCATTAATATTACTTGTATGTTAAAGATAAGGCTTCACAATTACATATCGCGATAAAATTCACTAACTCAATTGTCACATTAAAGAAGTGGACATTTTTAAAATCTAATTAGAACAGCTAACAAAGTATGCTGAAAATTGTATATTGAAAAAATGGAGGAGCATATTCCATGAAAAGTCTTTCCATCGGTTATTTGAAGTGGTTTCTGAATACCTGTTCTCAATTATTACTTATTACTTTAGTACAAGCTTATAGGCTACATCTTTCTAGATAAACATTCATTGATAGCACCTATACATAATATTCAAAATTATTTTAGTTTGGTTTGCAAATGATGTTTTCAAAAGAAAATGAAAGCGTCATGGAATCAACTACAAATTTGCAATTTTATACCCTAACTCTAACAATCATTTTTATGAGAGTAATGCGACGAAATCTAGGAATTGCTCAGAAAATAGCGCCAAATGAAATCATTTTAGCATGCTATCGCGCAATGGAATGAAAGTGTGATTAGCTATGGAATTGAATCGTATTAAGGATTACATGATCAATTGATCGAACACATCACCGATTCAAATGCATGTGCTCAAGTCATAACCAGATCACCTTCAATAAATTTCCCATATCGAGCTTGAAGCCTGACAGCCGATGAACATCAATTCCGGGTTAGATGGAGCTGCTGCTTACATTCAATTCATTGGTCAACCGAAGATTCGAGGTAAATGAACTTCACATCGTAGTGCTGTGATCCAAATATTACTTTTGAGCAACCTTTAACCACTTGCGAATTTGGAGTCAAGTACCCCCCTGGCAATGAGAAAATTGGAACCATTATTGCATCAGTAATTATCATCAAGTGTATATTATCAAGTATATATATATATATATATATATATATATATATATATATATATATATATATATATATATATACCGTAATTGAAAAAAACAACTTGTACCGGTACTCAGAGTTTCATGTATTGTGTCCAATACAATCGTCAGCCAGATCGTCAGCTAAGCTAGCAGGCAGCTAGTGAAACCGGTCGGGCAATTTCAACGGCTAGTTTTTCTTGATTGGAAGCGGGATTATTTTATTATTATTTTTATCCATCTCTGTTACTTTTTTATTGCTATATATATATATATATATATATGCATATTTGAGAATTTGATCACAGTTTTCAAACCTGACTGAATATTAGGAATATTGCAGTTTAGTCAGGGAAAAAGTACATGCAAACTATGTATTGAGGTACCGAAGTTATTTTATTTATTTCAACAACCTCATGATCCCAGACAATGGGGTAGGGGGAACTCATGTCGAGTACAATGCAAACTGCGAATGTCAACAATTAACAATAACACACACGACATTCATACCATAGCATCAAATTTTCGCCAAGAAGATATGCAATGTCAATGTCGCACAATCCATGATTCCACCACTTTGTTGACAGTCCTTTTTCATTCTTCTCTATGTCTTCAGCCGTTGCCTTCATATTCTCCAATCCTCCTGCGTCTCTGTACGTTTCTTTCACTCTATCGGTGCATCGGATTATTGGTCTTCCTCTTCGCCGCGCACTTGTCTCTTTATTGTGCTCCACTCGCCTCGGCAATCTACCGAAGACGAGCGATGCACATATTTTTAGTGATATTTGGCGATGTATTTCAAATCACACAGAGAAGTCAGTATTGCATATATGGGAACCACATTTCTGAACTGTATTGTGCTCACCGATTTCATGTGAGGCAAATAAAGAATTATCATTATTTAATGAATATTCACAAATTTTTAACTTATCCCGAATAGCGTTAGATTGTCTATCTGTCTGCGACTACCAGTTGTAGTAGTTTTTAATACTGACCATTTTGAAGACTCATCTCCATATGACATCGCATATGAAGGAAGCACTTACATATTGAGCTCCGCAAATGAAGGTTAAGATGTTCTCAACTGTACTTGGAAAATGCCCTGACTAGCCATTGCGTAATAGTTGAGTCGGAAAGAGTCAGGTTTTTAAAGATGTTAATTATTATTTTTCTATCGTACAAAATTTTTCGATCGCCATCCAACAATCATCTTCAGGTACAAAAGATTAGAAGTTAAAACTATGAGGAATTTGAAAATTGATTTTCAATTTGATATTTACAATGAGATGACATGATGATTTACAAAGATATGATATGAAGGAATGTAGACTTAAACAGGTTGTACTGGATTACATATCTTTACCAGTAGCAAAAATAAATTAACCTGACAGGATGGATGAATGAATTCTATGTTAGATGATGTAGTGAAGAAATGATAAAATTGTTAGTAAAAAAGGAAATCACGGTAGCTGTCAAGTTCTGTTCTACTATTTATTGTTGGTTAATATTTGTTTATGATGAATGTTTCACGTAATCTCAAATTTGTAATGTCATGATCGTGGGCCAGAATGTCAATATTGATGTCCGAATGTTGTACTTTGCACGTTTGAATATGTTTAAACACGAAAGATGAAGGGTTTGTGGTATGTTCCTTGAAGCGGGCGTGGAGAGGTCGTGCGGCACTGCCAATATAAAAGTTATCACATTTGTTACAGTGGATCTTGTAGATAATGTTTTTTTGGTTGCATAATTCTTTGTTTTTCATTTTGCAGTTAGCAAGAGAGCATAGTTGTGTTGTACCTACTTCATTTCGTTTCAGTTGTTGACGAAGTGTTTTATTACGTCTTGTAAGTCGAACATTAAGTTTGTATTTTTGAAAAACGCGTTTTATCCGTGAGCCAGTATTATCTGAGATGTATGGGAAAGGGAAATATAGAACATTTTTATTCGTCCATTGATTGCTGTTTCGTTTTAGTTTTATTGATTTTTTCTGTTGTTGCATTTTTGTCTCCCAAGATTTTATAATTTGTTCGCTATATCCATTTGTACGTAAAAGATCGTCAATATCCTTCTTGTGCTTCATGCGTGTTGGTTCGTCTGAGCATCGATCAGAAATTCTCTTCTTTTCATTTATGATGAAATTAATTTTAGTCTTAGTTGGCATGTGAGAATCAGAGTGCACAAAATTAGAGTTCTCAACTGTGGCACGTGTAACTGACACTGTAATGAAAGTAGCACATCTTTGGTTTAAAGTAAAGTGACCATAACTGACATTGACCTAAATCAGAGACAAATGGGACTTAAGGTTTAATCCTCAAGGGAATCCTGAAATAAATTTAGGTAAAAACGTTTTCGTGTGGCTGGATTACATCTCCTCTAACTATTTAGTAACCCTCCTTTCCATGTGAGTCCTATCGGTATTAAGTCATGATGAACAAAGACCTCATTGAGAATACATGAACTGCGCTGCTTGATGATTTAACTTTTTTGTCTACAACCTTTAATAAGTACCTTGAAAAGTCAATGTGAATTATTTCGGGATTTTTTAATCCGATTAAAGTCAGAGACGTAATCACCGGACACTCATAGCATTTCATTCAAAGATATTTTGTATAGCACTTCCTCTGTGTACCGCAACTTCTGTCGTAGGAAAATTTAAGGATTAATCAGAAGGGATCGGCGCCTTGCATGCGAACGGGTTTAAATAATGCAGTTGTCTGCGATACCAGATGGCGAACTGGAACCAAACATCAAATCTGATTCAGAAGTTGACTTTGAAGAGAAATTCGAAGAGTTATTTGAATAGTGTTTGTTCCCTCTAACTGCACTAAGTGAAGCAAAACGCCATGTAATTTTGTTCATGAAAACACTGGTTTATTTGGATTTAAGCGAACAGTTGTTGCTGGGCTTGTGATGAATGACATACATGTAGTCCAGCAACATGTACATAAACAACTTAAATTATAGTCCGGCAGGCAGATCGAGTTTCTGCCGGGAGTGAGACCGAAAATGAGATTTTCACAGAATTATGTTCCACGAATCTGCGAGCCTGTCGAGTTTTGCTCAGTTCCTCTGCTTGTCAGACAAGATTAAACAAAAGCACACATTAATCCAATGGAAAGCAGATTGAAGCTCCTACCTACTATCTATCCAAGACATGCCAGTTAAGCGAATGCGAAGGTTTGTTTAAAAACGTTCAAGAAATTGAGTCGCTGTCCGCAAATATAAGTACTATGATATAAAATACAACATAATGCACTTGCCAATAACAACATGTTAACAAAAATCTGCGTCAACTATTCTGCAATTCACGTTTCTTCTTCGTGTGCAGCTGTTTCTTTCTTCCTTTCTTTTTTACGTTAAGAATTGTTTATTTGACTCCGACCCTTTGTGCTTTCTATGATTACTGCAGTATTACATTCATAGCTTTGTAATTGCCTATCATTGCACTATTGCGTTTTTCTGCTATATTCATTCATTTTATACTTGCAGTTTTCGTAGCATACCTTGAGTGTCTTTTTTTCATTATTTTTGCTATTTATTGTTTACTTAGTTATTGATCTTTTGTTGGTACTGAAGAGTCTTACTATTTTGTGTAATTTTGTTTTATGGCTTCCTCTTTTGTCAAGTAATTTTTCCACTGTCATTGTAGTAGTGTGTTTCTTACTAGAGCGATTTCAAAGAAGAGTTCATCGACTCATTCGTGGGTACGACCACTTGTATGATTCATTCTCCCCCCTTAAAGTCGATTTTTAAAGAGCGTGGACTTGAATTTTTTAAAAGCTGTGAGGATCATTTGACTCATCCGCTATATGACATTGTTCCGATCCGACTTCCTAATACTGGACACCTTCGAAATCCTTTCTCATCAACCACTAGACGTTTGAACGCTTTTTTCCCCTGGATCTGAGGTGCCTGTAATGGCACAATTTGCTAATTTTGATGATGCTTTTCAAGTACATTACATGTACATGTTATTGTGTTTTCTTTCCGAATGAGTCGATCGAGAATTACTTTTTGTATTCTTGGCATTTTTTATATTTTTATCATTGTGTTTTAAACTTTGCTATATTTGGACAATCAAACTTCTGGTCTACATGATTAATTTGTTAAGTGACATGCATGATTCCTATTCACGAAAAAATAAACGAATCTCCCTCTCTCTTCGCACGTGTCACATGTGTAATGATCGGTCTGCCATTCATATTGTAAGCATTTATCTACGGTGATTGAACCTGCATCCATCCCTAAATGTGGCCATTTCCGTTGCCCGGCTGAAGTATTAATTTAAGAATTGCTTCTTTCTATGCATCTAGAAATGGGCAACAACAAAGCTTTGCTTATTTGCATTAGAGATATAAAAGTACGAGTATACATATCCAATTTCATTCATGTTCAATCCGTGAAGGATTTCATTTCATTGAAAAGTCTTGTCATTCAATTTGAACCATTATTTTCCTCTAAAAGCAAGAAATATTGCAAATTGTAAATATTGATTCTGGAGTATAATGCACCACTACCTATTGGCATGAGCAATCATAACTCAAACGAGATTGAGAAAATACGCCGTAGAACTCATCGAATAATCTGCGGTGATGGATGTCAATGCTCAGCGTTTACATCTTTGGACCTTCGAAGACAAACGGCAAGTCTAAAATTGTTTCGTGAACTGTGTGACCCAAGTAATGTGCTCCCTTCACTTCTTCCTCGTACTTTGCCACGCTCTAGAAAACTTCATGTACCATTTTCACGAATACTAAATCGTCAGAGATCCTTCGTACCATTTTGCATCTCTCTTTGTAAAAAATTGTGCTCACATAGTATTTAGCAATGTCTGTGTTTTTTGTTTTCCGTTTATTCATTGTCTTTTTTCTCTTTTATGTAATCTCGTGCTTTTGAATAAATGATATTTTGTATGAAACCTGTGTGTAGTATACTTATTGTAAAGCTGATTTCCACTATGACAAATATACATCTACTACTGTTGCTACTATTAAGTATGAAACTTACCGCCTAGATGATGGTATAACCATTAGCGATGGTTAACAAAATTGTTTGAACTCAATGGACGAATGTATTAGATGGCACATTGCATCTTTTTGCATGAACGGTATGTTGTTATTTGTGTCATTTTTCAAGCATCTTCTATATGTAATTATTAAAAAATTCATTCTTTGTGATCCTATAGTAAATATAATAATTAGACTTTCATATGTAATTGGAACTATTTGCAGTCGCTACAAAAAGTTAGGAACCAGTTGGAAATGTACATGTACCAGCAACTTCATTGGATGACAGGATTAAGCAGAGAATTGCTTTCTGGTACATGCACACACATTTTGCGCGGAATGCAAACGCATGAGTAAGTTTCTTCTGCTTTATCCAGTGTTAAGGGGAGAATTAAAATTTTTATCTGCAAGACGACTCAACCGCTACTGCAGCGCTCATTTATACGTGTCAACCTTTTAAGTATACTTTAAGCATCATCACTAAACGTCTTGAAGAAATGCGCTCAAACTTCTCTTATCAGGACACCTTGGGACCGAGAACTGCCGGCACTACTGCAGTTTAGTGCACCCTAAAATGCATGTGAGAACAACATGATTAAATCAACAGAATGAATGCCGTTCGTTCTTCCCTATAGTTATAAATGAGTGTCTTTGTGTCTTCGTGTGTCTTCGTCTTCGTCTTCGCACATTATGCCGAGCGCGCGCTTCGGTGTAATGTGCGTAGTCATCGTTTGCGGGAGAATGCGCCGTTGTTTTAGGGTGCACTAAACTGCAGTAGGCGCGTTTCCGTCTCTTTCATAGAGGGTGCACTAAACTGCAGTAGTGCCGAACTGCCCGCACCTCAGAGTTGTCTTCATCTAAAGAAATGAATATTGTGTGAACTAACAACATCCCTCATTATTGTTTCCATATTGATACTCATACAAAATATGCAAAGTTAATGTATAGAGTAAAGCATGTGCCTAGAAAGAGCAGTATTTCTGTATCATTCTTTTAGGTTCATTCTTTTTCATGCTCTCTTTGCTTACACGAGAATCAGGGCATCACGGCAAAAATATGCATCATAGCATGTATGCCTTGAAGCAGTTTAATGGAATACCTTAGACTTTTATACAGCACCATTTCATAAGTCTTCTGTCGTGACTATAAAAAATGATTGCTTGGTGTAAAAGTTGTCTGACTTTGACTACACCACTTATTCAACATGAAGCTAATTAACAATTTCAGCTTTCTTTATATCCAACAATCCCAAGGCCATAAATGCTCCAGTTGCCGTGACTGATCTTTCGGAAGTGGATTGCTGTTCTTCATTAGTAAATGAATAAAGCAACATCTATTTTGCTTGCAGAAGATGGAGAATCTTTGTCCAGTATTCAGGGCTGCCCTCAAGTCAGGAGTTTGAGTGTATATGAAAATTCAGTTGCAAAGAATAAAGAATTAAAATAGTCCCTTTTTGGCATGACAACCTTATAAGTAAATTAGTAAGATTACCATACCTTCCGTCTGTTTTTCTTTATCAGGCATGTTCTAATCTCTACGTCATATAGCCGTCTTTAACTTCAGATTGCTACACGTATATTCATTCATAGTCAATCAACTTTATGAGACAACTGGCTTAATAAAAGCACAATTATTAAGACTACTTTATTGCTCGATAGTGAGAATTTTATGGAAATTATAGATGTTAATTGTTAAATTTATTCACGATGAAAAGTCATTACAACATATCAAAATTGTGTTCAGAATATTAAGTTGACGCCGATAATTAGATCACATTGCGTCCCCTATTTTAGAGAGTTCTTCATTAGGGATTTATTTAAAGAGCATAAACAAAGCTGTCAAGATTTTCTTTTTATGTTGCAATGCTACTGTTTCCATACATAATTATTATATACAGCAACAACACCTGACGCGTCTAAGTGCTGTCGTTTATCAAGACAAAAGGGAATTACCGAACCATTTTGCTGAAATGTGCAAATGCGGGCCCATTTGTAATAATGTATTTCACTAATGAGTCATACATTCAGTCAGATGTTCATTAGGAAATATTGCAACACAATATGATTTCGGCTCTTCTCAAAGGGAAATGTACATGTTTCTATTCATTTTTTGTCATGAAGCGCAGTTTACACAATAAATTTTTCATTTGCATTACAGAATAGCTTTCAATCTATTCAACTTCTATTCCACAACAGCTGTTTGTTAGGAACAAAACTACATGTACTCAAAAACTAAGTAGTCGTATGCCTCGGAATGAGATCAAAGAGCAAACTCATATCTTTGTCTACAACCACGCTTCCTTATGGAATAACTAAGAATATTCAGAAATATTTCTTTCATAAGGACAAAAATTGTTGGCAAATGGCAATTTCACCATGGGATACCTTCCAGACTGCGACTAAGGCTGTTTTCAAATCGCATCGACCGCAAGCTTTACTGATTAAATTCACTGGAGGCTCTACAACTATTGAGCTTTACCCGCGAATGATATCAGATCACGCAATTTAAGAACAATCCACAAATTCATAAAACGCAGAAATTATTTGTTAATTAACACAATTCAAATTTTTCACAAGCGTTATTATTCTCAGTTTGAATAATTTCATCAAACAGCGAGAAAACAGAAAATATGTACAGGGTGGGAACTCTTGAGTACCCAGGGCAACCTTGTTGTTTGGCACAAAGAAAAACATCCGTTGCTGTATTAAGTTTTTCTTTGTTAAGGACTTCGAAATGGGTGAATTTAAAGAAAAAATGAAAATAAAGTAAAATAATTCACCATACAATAACAAAATATAAAGTTAACGAAAATCCCCAAGGACTTTTCTCGCACCCTGTTGTGACACCATCCCTGTTGTGACATCATAGGAAATCTTGAGGACCCAGGGCAACCTTGTTGTTTGGCATAAAGAAAAACATCCGTTGCTGTATTAAGTTTTTCTTTGTACCTAACAACAAGGTTGCCCTGGGTCCTCAAGATTTCCTATGATGTCACAACAGGGACAACATGCGCCGACTAAATGATTGCCCTCCATTCATCAAAGATCACCAACTACTACTTACACTACTTCATAACTTTTAACGATGTAGGTTTACTTTGAGATACCTCCACAAATATAAGGCACCAAAGTGGCGAATAAAATAATTTATTTAGCGCTTTGATATCTCACTTAGACGAATTGGATGCTATACAAGTTACATAATAGCTTACCAATTTGGATGGCGACTTCAGTAGACCTAGATGACACATGTAGGTATATTCTACATGTACATTGTATTTGAATATTAATGAATTAATTATACTGTAGACTTCGTGCATTAAAATTATAGTGATAATCAACTATTGAAACAGAGGAGTGATTAATCACATGTGTCTAGGTAGCAGAACATGGAGCGCAGGAGTTTTGAAAGTTGTCATAACAGAATTTAATGTAGAGACACTAAATAAGCTATGCACAAAATAGTAGTGCCGTAGAATGCGGAAAGTTTGTGATGTGCCTGGTATTATCTAAAAAAATCACTGAAGGTGCGATGCTTTTCCTATATATTGGTGAGTGGTGACGGTATACCAAGTCAATCAATCAATTAATTGCAATTATTGAATCACAGCAATCAATTAACTGCAGTCGTTCGATCAATTGATGACAGCAATCATTAAATTGCAATCAATTAATTATAACTAATCGGCTGAAATAGAAAGATTTCTTTCTATTTCAATTCATAAGGACAGACCGGCGAAATATATTTTGATACAATTCATTGATAAATTTTTGTGCGTAGAATGACTAAAAGACTGAAAAACCATATTATTTCATTGACTTCAAAAAATTATATCTAAGTCTTTGTTTACATGATCTATTGAAATTACTAAAAATTGCAATGAAGTTAATTCTTGGCAGCCCTTGCTTGCGATGTCAGAGCAGGTCTAAAAGGGCATTTAATAATTTAACTTTTACCTTATCAATGTAATGATATTTTTTGTGTCACATTTGATTATTTGTGCAATAGTAATGTGTGCTGTTGTTCTCCCTCTCTTTCTTCATCAACAATTGATACTTGCGAAAATGTGCAAAGTATTTTCAACATCACCAACTAAGTAAGAAATACATCAAAAATTGATGAATTCAACAGCTTGGCTATGTACATGTATATGTATTTTACTTACGCTGATCCATTTATCAACATGATGCTTAAACCAACGATCGATAATATTCTATTTATAGAGCCAAAATTCTTTATTTTTGATAAATCAAGCAGCCGTCTCTTGCTCATAAGGGTAGAATACACAAATTTGCTAACGGTTGAGCTATATTGCCTTTCGTATACATTTCATCATCAAATATGAAATTATGTTTTTATTCGTAAATCCTAATTTACGAAATCTAGCTCATTCGAGGTCCGGAACGATTTTATCAACTTAACGTGGTGTTTAGCAATTTACGCTCCTTTACAGAATCAGAATGGCAACATCAATGGACACTTCAGCATCGACAGCATCTGTCATTTCTATTCAGCCAACAACTCCGGAGAAGATCATCGGACACTGTGGATGCTGCAAGCAATCATTAAAAGAAATCGATCCATTTCTAAAATGTGAAAAGTGCAGCTACATTTTCCATGTCCATTGTACTTGTCTTCCAAACTAGGAACTAATCAAATATTTTAAACTGAAAAGGAAATACTGTTGTGAAACTTGCATCATTAACATATACCCCACTGAGATAAAACATATTTTACACTCAACACATTTATCACAACACGGAACAAAACAACAAAGCATTGCAACATAATCACAGAACACACAAACAGACAATCAGACATCCAGCACACAACCAAATAACACTAAACTCGAGAAAGAAAAAAAGAAACTTCAAGGCGAGAGAGAAGATCTATTGAAGGCCATAAATGTGTACGAAAATGAAATGAAAGAGAAGGATGATAAAATTAGAAAACTGCAAATAAATGCTGAAGCTGTGAATAAAAAAATGAAGAAATAAAAACTCTCGAAGCATTGCTCAATTGTAAAGAAGATGAACTGCGAAAAATGAGACAAGAAATAGAACAACTGAATCTGAAAGCCAGGGGAGAAGAAAGAAGAAGATATGGTTTAGTCGATGAAAGTAGTGAAAGTGAAAGCGATGATGAAAATGAAATGAAAAATGACATTAATGAGTTATTGAAGAAAATGAATATGATCGAAAAAGAAATCAAGAAAAATGCGGAATTTAGACAACAACAGCAAGAACAGCAGCAATCAGAGCATCAGCAGGAAGAGCAAGAACAACATCAACATCAACGATCATGCCGGCAATCGAGATTCAACAACAGAATCATAACCTGCTACTACTGCAACAGAAGAGGCCACAACATGCAAAACTGCTTTCATGCCCCATGGAACCGTCGGAGAAATAACTATAACCGAAACAGATACCAATACAACAGTAACAGAAGATACCATGATGAAAGACAAAGATATGAAAATCAACAAACGCACGACAACCAATATAGAAGTGAAAATGGAAGAAATCGGGAAAACAGAAGATTTGATCCTGAAAGAGAAAGAAGAACACAAGAAGAACGATTTAGAGTGTCAAGAGTAGAGGATGAAGATGGACGCAGTTATTACACACCAACACGCCTCGCACACACAAATACCAGACAACACACACCCATAAGACCTTATCTTTAACGAATCATTAGAAGGAGAGGACGAAATGCAAAAAAATGATGAATTGAAAATCAGCTACATAGATATAAACGGCCTAAGTAAAAATAAAATCAACGATACTGATATGATCAAGGACATGGATAATGCAGCCATAATTTGCTTCTCAGAAACGCATTTGAAAGAGGAAGATGACTTTCCAACTGTAAGTAATTATTCAGGTGAACATACAACGGGAAAGAAGTCACTGAAATCAGGAAGAAACATCAAAGGCATATCAGTATATTTAAAAGACAATTTGGATAACTTAGAATTTGAAAATATCGTAAATGAAAACGGAACAATGATGATCACAAAAATAAATAGTTAAAAAGACGGGTGCTTATCGGATATATAGTTAATGATATGCTATAGAAGCAATAGAGAATCAAAATATAAAGATAAAGAATTTTACCATAATATCAAAAGTCATATTCTTGAATATAAAATGGAAAACAAAATAATAATTGGAGATTTAAATGGCAGGATTGGTAGTGAAAAAAACGATAACAAAAAGTACGGGTTACCAGAAAGAAAATCAGACGATAAAACAATCAACAACTATGGTCATGATATACTTACTTTTTGCAATGAAACTAATTTAATTATTGCAAATGGAAGATTTGAGAATGATGATTGCTTGGGAAAATGTACATTTCACTGCATTCAAAATGATGTCGTAAATAAATCCATGATTGACTACTTGATCATATCAGAATCCATTCTTAATATTTTAAACTATTTTGAAATTGGTAAACCCGTTTTGTATACTGATCATTCACAGATAAAAATTAAATTAAGATTATCATCCACTAAAAAAGTGAAAATATTGAATCCAACGCCTTTGTTTAAGAGAAAATTTCCTTATAAATGGACAAAAGAAAATTGTTCAAAATTTGATCAAAAGATGTTCGATATGAAATGCCTAGAATTATCAAATGAATTAAAGATCAATCCTATGAATGCGAATGAGATGTATAGAGAACTGCTAACAATAAAGAATAGTGCTAATAATCCTGGAACCAAAATTCATAAATCAAAATATTCCGAAAATATAACTCGATTAAGAAAAATTTATAGAAAAGAAGTTACATTATACAAAATGAATAAAAATGATGAAAATTTACAAAGGTTAATGTGCTCAAGGAAAACCTTACAAAAGGAAATATGAAAAGAAAAGTGGAAGATGAAAAATGATAATTTAGAAAAATTGATATTTGCTAAAGAATACAATGATCATAAAACATATTGGCATTTGATAAACAATAATAGAAAACGTACCATTAAAAGTAATTTAAACTCTACTAATTTTTTACACGAATTAAAAAATGCAGATATGCCTGTACAATCGGTAACATGCAAGAAAACCTTCGAACTAAGAACCACAATTTTAGATGAAATTTTAGACAGTGAAATAACAATAAATGAAATTAAAGAGAATTTAAATGCTACTAAAAATTGCAAATCAAGTGGTCCAGATAAACTTGCATCAGAAATGTTTAGAGAATCCGAGAGCACTTTGCCTATACTGAAATTGTTATTCAACCGACTTATGAATGATGTCGATGAAATCCCATTTTCTGAAGGCTGGATAATGCCTATATACAAAAAAGGCAATAAAAACATTACATCTAGCTATCGACCTATAAATTTGAGTTCAAATATAGAAAAACTGTTGACTAAAATTATGAATGAAAGATTAAATCAATGGCTAAAAGAAAATAATATCATTCATCCAAGTCAGACAGGATTTCTAAAAGGATGCTCAACGATGGACAATATTTATATAATTAGAGAAATGTTTCAAATCTACAAAAACGGTAAACAACCTTTATACGTAGGTTTCATAGATTTATCAAAGGCGTTCGATTCAATTCCCAAAACAATACTTATAGAGAAATTGCGTGCGTTGCTTCCTAAAAGTAATTTTCTCCACCTTCTGAATAGATTAATCACAGAAAAAAGATAAAAAATATTATATGATGGTGTTGAATCTGAAACATTTGATTTACAAAATGGTTTACCTGAAGGAGACAGTTTGTCACCAACCGTATTTTCTATATTCATGAATTCCTTAGCACAAGAAATTTACTCTAAAACTGAAGACACAAATGCCGCGAAAATTTGTGATTTCTATATACCATGTTTAATATATGCAGATGACATTCTCCTAATGAGCAATAACAAAGCTGGTCTAATCAAACAACTAGAAATAGTTGACAATTTCTGCTACATCAATGGTCTTCAAATTAATTACGGTAAAACGAAAATTATGATTCATAATGATGTTCATGAAAATGATTTTATAAATATCAGTTTGAACGATCATACAAAACAAATTGAAATCGTTAAAGAATATGAATACTTAGGATTTTGGATTTCAAATAATACTAAAAGGCATTTACTTTCACTTTCTAAAAAAGGCAATAAATCTGCCTATTTAACTGCTAAAAAATTAAAAGAACTTGGAGACGTTAATGGAACAATTGTAGGAAACACATTTGAAATGTTAACTTTATCAAAAATGCAATATGGTGGAGAATTTTGCTTCTATAACAAATTAACTGAATTAAATAAAGTACAGTTTCAACAACAAATATTTGTATACATGGTGTTGGAGAATAGGAAAGCTGATCAAGCGAGTTAATCTGTCATACCTAGATGAAAGCATAAAAACTTTAAACATAACTGTCAGACAATGTAAGAATACCGTTAAGACCAGGTTAACTGCATATTTTAGAGCCGAATGGATAAACGATGCTAAAAGAAGCAGAACTGAAACTGATTATTTGGAATCAGCACTATTCAAGAGCACTATAAAGATATCGCACCATTGTTGAAAATGATGTGTGGAAATCATAATTTGGCGGTAAGAACAGGAAGTTATGGAAATAGGTTAGAATATGAAGATTATGTTATTTGTGCAATGATAGAACAATAGAAACTGTATTTCATCTCATTTGTGAATGCTCAGTTTGCGGAGATATCAGATCACGTTACACACCATTTCTTATTAATGTTTCAAAACTAGATTTCTATGGTATGCTACAAAAGCTTAATATAGGAAGCGTTACAAAATTAAGTAAATACATCAAAGCTGCAAATGACGTCAGAACATTCGCTATTTGCAATCACACAAATCAGATTGGAACAGTGATTGATTAACTGAATGCTACTTACCTACATGCCACAAAGAGCGAGACATCGCATTAGAAATCTCAGTCTAATTTACGAAATCTAGCTCATTCGAGGTCCGGAACGATTTTATCAACTTAACGTGGTGTTTAGCAATTTACGCTCCTTTACAGGCATAGAAATAAACTGTTTATCTGAAGTTCGCTAGAATGGAAATTGACTCAAGGTCGCGGCACATCCGGGGGAACTAAGTTGGGGCATGAAGAACCAATTAAAAGCTTCGATTTACTCATGTGACTGATTCTAACCCAATGATACAGACGTTGGCAGGTGCATCTAAGTGAAAATGCGTGCGATTTATGTGCCGTTATTGTGCATTGCATGAAGCTTAATTTCCATTCTAGAGGTTTTATTGTTGTCAATTTCTATGTTTACAGGTGAGATCATTTACATTACTTTTTATTGATTTGATTCATGTTTTATACGTTACTTGATTACATGAATAAATTACATAATAAATATTCTGTTCCGGACCTCGTAATATTTAGGATTAAATAAATTAACATAAATCATGTTGGGATTCCGTAAAATAACAAAGTTTTTAATAGATTCATGCCGTTTATTACTCGATATAATAGCTGAATTATACTCCATTGATTCATGATAATATAGTAACCATTGAATTGCATATACACCATTTGACTGTCCTCTCCTTCCAGTGTTTTCAATATCTAATGACCATTTATCATTATTCTATCATTTGTAAATATCATTTTGTATCACCGTGTCATCGTACCTTATCATCTCGTTTTTCACTTTTCACTGTACATTGCATCACCTAACGTTTTCTTTGGAAAAATATACGTTCTGATATTCTGATATTCTGAATTACACAAAATCACAAAGTAGCTTACGTTTAATAAAAGCACTCCTCAAACCTAAAGCTATATTTCCATTTTTTAAAATTGATGAATATAAAACAAAATACGTCTACTTTCCTTAAAAGTCTCATTTCATAGTATCGGTAAGTGCTGATTAAACATCAGCGCTGACTAAGATATTATTTCTGCCAAAAGTCAACATTATTATGTACTGAAGCTGAGCAAGATGAACAGATTTTTCTAAACATCGATGACATTTGACAACTAAATCATGAGTATACGAACCTCTTGCACTGGCCTTTTGCCTGTCAAAGTTTTTGATTTTCTAAGTTCAAAGGTGGAGAGCGGGAAAGATAAGTGAGAAGTGTTATGTTACTCAATAGCAGGTATCTTGAAAACATTTAAAGTTCCAAAAAAGCCAGTAGTCAGGGGAACTGCATGTTTCCAAAAAAAATGAGTGTGAGCGAATGAGAAAAAGAGGAATATAGAAAGATTGAAGAGGAAGTGGGGAAGAAGAAGCGTCGCCTTGCCAGCTGCACTGTTTCGCTCAAAAGTAAAAGTTACAAGAGTAAATATGCTAGATTGATTGCGGTTACACATTTGCATAACTCCAGGAAAAAATGTCGGTACATTCATTAATCATAAAAGCCTTGTTCTACACTTCTGTTTCTCCTATAAATCATCGGAAAGTAAATACTATTCCGATAGTTTGACTTGTACAGCGGCGAAACAACATGTACAAGTGCGAATATAATGGTTCGCATCATAGGTGTGCATAATAAATTTCCAGAATCAGATTATAAGTGCTAGGCTGTGAACCGAAGTATACATGTTGATTGTACACCTACAGGGTGTAAGTCTGCTACGAAAAAATTCTCAATTGTCAAGCTGAAATTTCAGAGCATGTGGTAGTAAGAAGTTATTTCATTGATTCAATAATCTTGACTTTGATCTGCTTGCTGGCGGAAAAGTTCATTTAGCCATCATAATACATCTCTCCATAAAATGTAAGTTTCACTCGTACAGCAAGCATAATTAAACTAACGATGGAAAGATTAAAAATTCACCTCTTGCCATTCTCCTTATAACGCAAAAGGTTGAAGCTACCAAAAATCAGAGTGTTATTTCAAAACAATTAAACTGAAGTTATAGAAAATTGCCTTTCTCTACAGCAGGCCACGAAAGCCGCCACGAAAGGAAGACTTTGTTTGCTTTTCACGCAACTTCGTGGTGAAAAGTTTGTCGCCACTAGCGGCTATGAAATACCGCAACATTTCACTATTTCAGCAACAAAATGCCCCTAACGTTTAACCAATCAGAATGCAGTTTGGAAATCTTCTAACCAATGATTATTCTGATGGGCACAAAATCTCATACACTGTAATTGAATCGGCAATGTAAATGCCAAAATCAAAATTAGGGCGTTATTGGTGACGACACATGATATTATTCTCTACCGCACTAAAAAAGGCACTAAACCTGAACTTTTGTAACAATGACATCAGGCACTAAAATATCGATGTTTTGGTAATTATTCAGTGCATTTTTGTGTTTTCAGCTGTTGCGTCATATTAGTGTCTAAATTAGCGCATTTTTAGAGCCTAATCAATTTTAGTGTAGTTGGCGTTGTTCCCTTTTGCTGTCACGTTTCGTGGCGAATTCGTGGCGACTTTCGTGTCCGGGCATTTGCAATGTACATAATTGTCTCAAAACAGCAACTGATTAATTTGTGATGTAAAACCTCTACAAACTGCACCAAATAACAGTTCAAATGAGCTTTTAGTACTCTGACAGCTTGTTTGGTCTGACAAGAAGAATACCCGAAAAGTATTTCTATTAAAACGTTATACGCTAACCAATAGGTCAAATACATAGGGTTAATTAGTTTAAACTCTAAACTATAATCAAGATTGGAACTTAAATATTAACCTTGAACTCCTGAGGTCATCAGCAGAGACTAGGGTAGGGCGATCGTGTTTCGGTCCCTCACCTCTGAACACTCAAACCCACCCTAGCGGGACCCTGCACAAAGGCAGCCTCAATCCACAGTTAATAATTTATAAAATGAAAGCTGCGACAATAAATATATATTAAAAAAATGCCATCAAATTAATCGTTATTAATCAGTTATTCAAATCAGAATAAACATTAAAATAAACGCCATTAGTTCACGCATAAGGACTCTTAATCCTGCTAGCAGAGGTACAGAGGCGGGGAACGAGACCACCTTCAACTCTATACGTACTATGGTAACAATTAAAACGTTATACGCTAACCAATAGGTCAAATACATAGGGTTAATTAGTTTAAACTCTAAACTATAATCAAGATTGGAACTTAAATATTAACCTTGAACTCCTGAGGTCATCAGCAGAGACTAGGGTAGGGCGATCGTGTTTCGGTCCCTCACCTCTGAACACTCAAACCCACCCTATGTTACAGGCGACTTTAATTGCGCCGTCATCCATCACCAAATTTACTACGATTAACTAACATGCTCTGTGAAGCTTAACAACTATTTTCCTCAGTTCATATCGGTTTTTAGTTGTCGGTTTTTTGCAGTATGACATATAGATGAGACATGAAGTGTACATTTAAATGTGCATTATAAGTACAGTATTGAGTGCAAGCACTCGTATTTCAGCGTACATTTTAATACAAATATTTGCATATTAGGAGGAAGTATTCTACATATGTATGTACAAAACTGTACATGTGTGTATTATGGAGTCACGTATTAATTTGATGAAATCGCTTAAGAAGATTAATTACAAATTGAAATCAAACAAGAAAAAAGAGCATTCAAATTTTAGCTTACTCTCATCAGCTCCGTAAAAAACGTTCGACGGCCATTGTACACCATCAAAGCTTTTATGACGGGTAAGAATTCTTTGGGGTTAATCTAATGTTGAATGAAACATAAGAGAAGATACCCGAATCAGCTCGGTTTTTTATCATTGGCTTTGTAATCTCATGCCTAATGACCCAACGAACATTTTTTTGAAGAAATCCTCAGTTTCAAAATCACGGATAGCAGCTTTTTGTCATCAGATAGTCACACTGTAATTCAACCGATTCAATATCGATTTTTTTGGATTTTCTTAACCCTCGAGGGGTTTTCTGGGTCCACGTGGACCCATTTTTCCAGATCACTTGCTGTTATTTATTAAGTTTTCATTATTTATTATTGATATCACTGGACTTTATCTGTATCGATATGTCAATTATAACTGCCAAGTGAAAATGTATTAGCTGTTGTTTAAATAATTGCAATACATCGCAAACCTTTTAGTAAATCTATGGGTCCAGCTGGACCCAGTCACACTGATTCGTTTCATCGGTCGTCATAGCGCAGAAATTCAATCACTGCTATTCCAAATAACAAAGGCCCGTATTCGTGAAACCAGATAAGGATTTCCCGTATCCTTAGCGACGCTATATCTTAGCCTTATCCTGACCGTCATATTCGTGAAGGCAGCTATCGTCACGCGCTCACGATGTGTAGCATTTTTTCTATTTTTAGCCTTAACGCCATGCACTTCAAAGGCTGACAACTGGTCAGATTTTGGAGACGTTGAAATCACAGGCGCACTTGCAAACGATTCCATCGATTAGTTTGTCGATCTGCCCAGGCCGATTGGGCCGCCTCAACTCGCCTGATACAATGCGAAACAGTAGATAATGAAGCATCGGAATAGCGGTAGTGCTTATTGGCTGCACACAGACACACGCACACTCCTTCCCTCCACACAAAGACACACGGGATAACGCAGCTGAAACTTCGCTTTGCTTCAAAGCTTTTGCTATCGTCACTATTGTCGCACGCAGGTGCAACTGTGACGAACTAATGAAATCGATTTTGATGTGATGCGTGAACAATGCTCCCTGCCTGCGCTTGGCTATGAGACCGCGCAGGCAGGCCGTTCTGTCATTACACCGCACTGCTGTTTTATGCTACGAGCGAAGATGGCGGAACGCTCACAACGGAGCTCAAAAGTTGAAGCTTTGAGATTATTGAGGGGCGCGCAGGAAGACGTTCCCGAAGCTTCTTCATCTGCGAATGACACGGAGGACTCCAGTGAATCATCTGGTTCATCTGATATCGATGAAAGTGACAATATTTCACCTTCTGATGACGACGTATCCATTAACCAAGCAATCGGCAATCAAGTGAATATTTCATCCGCTGATGGAGAGCAATGGACTTCTCTCCTACCTCAAGAACAGAGACGTGGCAGGGATCGATGAGAGAATCTGCTTAGACCAGCACCAGGTCTTACAAGTTACTCTCTGCGGCATATTCGCGCGCCAAATACTATTATAAATAGCTGGGAAATTTTGTTTGATCACGATATGATGGAGACAATACTAAAAGAGACAAATCGGCGAGGGAGATCTATCAAAGGTGCAGCATGGACGGACGCTTCGATGGAAGAAATGTTAGCCTTCATTGGCCTGTTATATCTACGCGGCGTGTATCGTTCTCACATGGAGAGTACTGAAGAGCTGTGGTCGAAAGAACACGGAAGGCCCATCTTCAAAATAACAATGAGCCATTCAAGATTCAAAGAGTTACGTATCATGCTTCGTTTTGACAATCCTGAAACAAGGGCTGCTCGACAACTGCGAGACAAATTAGCAGCGGTTCGTCTTCTTTTGGATGGTTTCACGAACAACTGTCAAAAATCGTATGTGCCTGGTGCATTTCTTACCGTTGAGGAACTATATCCTTTCAGAGGTCGCTGTGCATATAAGCAATATATGCCAAGCAAACCATCAAGGTATGGACTTAAGTTCTGGCTGTTGTGCGATGCCAACAATTATTTTTGTTACAATCTACAAATGTACACAGGCAAAGAAGACAATCCCAGTCATCACGGACTTGGAGAACGTGTTGTCATGGATTTGACCAGCTCTCTAGAAAATTCTGGAAGACACATAACAACTGACAATTTCTTTACTTCTTTGAAGCTCGCACGCTCTCTCCGCTCAAAAGGCATGACTTTGTTAGGAACTCTGAGGAAAAACAGACGAGAAGTTCCTCCGCAGATGAAGAATCTACAGGGCCGTGCTGTTTACTCTTCAGATTTCCGATTCAACCTCGAAGATCAAACATGCCTCCTCAGTTACAAATGCAAGAAAAATGATTGTGTCCTTCTTTTGAGCACCTTCCATCAAGAGCCAGTTGTTGATCAACAGACTGACCGAAAGGTTCCAGAAATGATAAAAGACTACAATGCGACCAAAGGTGTAGATAAAGCTGACCAAATGGTGGCGACATATACGGTGAAATACATCAGCCGAAGATGGCACACAATCGTGTTTTGCAACCTCTTGGATTTGTGTGGGATAAATGCATATGTGTTGAATTGCGAAATTGATCCTCAATGGGGAAGAGACAAGCCTCACAAAAGAAGACAATTTCTGCGATGCTTAGGAGAGGAGCTGGTCAAGCCATTTTTGGAGTCAAAAGACGTGCCACGGCCAATCATCGAAGCAAAGGTGGATGTTGAGAGAGCAACACGAAAAAAAGACAGATGTCAACTCTGCGGGTGGAAGAAAGATCGGAAAACGAGAAAAACCTGTGCTCGGTGTGGGAATCACTGTTGTGATGAACATTCGAACTCTGTGACTCGTACTTTCTGTACTAATTGTGCTTGATTGTGAAAATAAATCTTCTGGGTCCACGTGGACCCAGATTTTCACGAAATGGAATAGCGAATTTTAAACCTCCCGAGGGTTAACAGCAAGTTAGCTCAGCTAAAACTTCTAGCTCTTTGCAATTGTCTACATTTGCGCCATTGCGCCATTGCAATAACCAACAATGATCTTAAATGTTTATAATAGGGTCATTTCAATTACTTTAGTCTTGAGCTAATGTTGCAGTCAAATAGAATATTCTGCATGAGTCTCTTTGGATAGGGCAATAGGAAATGGATCTGATGGTAGAGTGCTTATTTTGAAATAACCAAAATCTTTGATTAAGATATAATTTCCTATTAAATCGTGATCACAAACAAATTAGGGCAAGGAAAAGGTAAATTGAGTAATAGAGTATTTAGACATGTAATTGCCACGTACGTGGTAAAGTGTTCGCTGTCGGTCCGGGAGACCTGGGTTGACTCCTTGACTGTTTCAAACCTAATACTTTTAAACCTTTTGCACTCATAACAATAGAATGAGAGTGGGATAGCCTAAATAAAAATCGGTCACATGAAAGAAAAGTAGAGTTTCTCAAAAGTTAATTGCATTGCAATCAATGGGTCGCAATTCATTGATTGCTGCTGTCAAAGGATTTCAATTAATTGATTGGATGATGTGTAATGGTAAGGGCATTTCACTGCTTCACCTAGAACATTGTCACCACTAATCATCAAAGGACAATATGATAGCACCTTCGCTTCAGTGATTTAGTTAGATACGAGTGCTTGAGCTTACTAGACACATCTTATTCACAAAATAAAGGCTTTTCAGGAGACCTATATTTAGTTTCTCTATATTTCTACATAATTGTTGGAGGTCTACTTTAGGTTTTGTTATCTAGGAACGTGTGATCACTATTTCACTTGCTTCAATAATTGATTATCACTGTAATTAGGATGCATGAGCTTAAATCTGTAATAAACTTTATCAATATTCGTATTCTATTAAGAATGCAGTCATCCATATTACTATTGCAAATTTCTATACGGAATGTCACCATCCAAATTGATAAAAAGCTCTTCTGTGATTTGAAAAATACATAGGCCTATGTAATCTGATTCGTCAAAGTGAAACTGATGAATAAAAATAAAAAGTAAAAAAATTCAAAATGGGGAAGTCGATTCATATGATGATAAGTAATTGCAATTAATTTATTGCTGTCATCAAATAGTTGCAGTCAATTAAATAATTGCAAGCAATTGATTGCCTCCTGTTACAATGAAAATCAATTGATTGCCTTGCCAAATCTGATTACAACTAAGTTTTTATGGCTCCAGAGAAAAAGCGTCAGCCTAATGTGCTTCCGAGTATAATCAATTTTTCTATTTTTAGACCCACCACTTCAGAAAATCATTGAATTTGGTAGAAGTCAATCGCCACACAAATATTAGTGAGTGAGTTTACTATAATTGTATTTTGACAGTGCCTCAAAACCATATTCAAATAGCAATATTTATAACAGCCTGACTCATGTGAAGTAGTGAGTCAGTTGCTTTAGGTGGAGTTGTTGCTAACCTCACAGTGCATTTTCTATATTAGATTTTGTTTATTGAAAGTTTCCTCAAGAGTAGCAACCTCATTAATACGTGATGCGCATGTAAGACTTTTGAGCATAGTTTGCAGAAAGCTCTTTGAAATTATATTTCATGCTATAAATACGAGTGTCTGCTGTATACGATAAATCGATGTATATGACTTATTTTTTGTAAAGCCATTTTTATCATGTCAGCCGGTATTGTGTCCAGTGCTGTTTTCATGATGTCGATCTGCAGCTTGACTAAGGAGAGAAAATGATCGAAATCATCTATGATGAGCGGAAGTGTTTTGTTGTTTCCTATAGCCTATATGGCTTGCAGAATCACTTGCTATTCTCGCAGTGACGCCCCTTAATTCTTTACAGCAAGAGATGCCAACGTCCCACACATGGTCTAGTGCAGTGGTGGTCAACGCGTGGCCCGCCACCGCCTCTCATATCTAAAGTAGCCTGCGGGCATTATTTGAATCGATGATGTGAAAATGACTCACTCCGACTTCGACCTTTAGGAGGTGCATCTAGAGGTGAGGGATCCGCTTTAGAATGTACAAAACCATTAACTAGCACCTAAATGAGCAATATTATGACTCAAAAAACAAAAATTCACATTCGAATTATCCAACAATGCTCCTTTCGTAATGAATATCTTCTCGTATAAGCGCAAAATGGTCATCACCTACGCGAGTTTATGCGAAGTCACATAGTATTCGATGCCCTGTTGAACATGTTTCTCTACATAATAAGCCACGCCTCAATGAACCTAGAAGGAGGCTAAATTAATTAGACCTCGACTGCGAATGGAGGAATCCAACTGCAAGATTTTGACAAGCCAACATTTTTTTCAAATATTCTTGCTGAATTTCATTTGCTACTATATATTTTCGTATACTCCATTGTAGCAAACGACTACCATTTGTGGAACCCATGCACGGGCTTTGGAAGCCGTATATGTTTAAGTGGCATGGGTGTACATTGTGCTTGTAGCATAATCAGTAATTGTAGCAAAATCAGTTTTATCTTGTGCGGATTTCTGGCGGATAGTCTCACTCACTGCACTTACAAACCGTTCGTTGTTTTACGATTAAATAAGGTAATGTCGATCAAATCACCAAAATAGTCAAATTACCGCTTAATTACACAAAAGAAAAGCTTCCATGATTTGTTATACGCCCATTCGCTCTTCAAAACTCACATGAATTGTAGAAAAGTAAATTATGATTTCTTAATATTAAACAAATTAGTTGTGTACAATATTGCTATTACATTTACATGCAAAATTTTGTTATGTAATGCGACCACTACATATGCACGTAAGGTACAGCAACCCATATGTGCACTTAAAAGTACGGAATAAAATAATATTAAGCCTATACTACTGCCATTTAAAATTGGTGGCCCGCTTTCCCAACTTGGTTGCCCACCACTGGTCTAGTGTATGAAGACACTGAATTCTGGGTCAGTCTCTCAAATGTTTTGCATGAGTTTAATGTCAAAGTTTCCATTTTTGATAGCGTGTCGTGGCCTACAGGATTCGAGCAGAAGTCAGCTTTGTTAGTTATAAAGATCTATATAGAACGGAGGTACTGCGCTGCATCTGTCCATACTGCTGTTATGGCCGTACAGATAGAGTACTTGTCTGGCTTTTGTAGCTGACTATTGTTCTCATCCTGGTAAGACCCGTTGGGACCGGGGAAGATTTTGTGACGTCTATTTCGACTTAATTTTTGTCTTCTCAATGTTAATCATCATGAATTCAGCAACGAGCAGCTCGCCCAATTGATTGATATTAGATTCTTGCTACACAATAATGTTTACTGCAATTCCTTGATAATGTATTTGGATAATTAAATCCAATTGCAAATGATATTGAATATTATAATCATGCTGATTGCTAATAGCAATCAAAATTTTGTTAATTAAAAAATAATGAATTTATATTACTTAAAAATCCGTTTTTATTATCCGCATTTCGGATTATTAGAAAACATTCAGCCAACTTTTGAGTCGCATTGGTTATCTGGTTGTTCGATTCCTACTCTATACTCACTATCTAACCGGTGTCGTTCGATCAGCAGCCGGTCCCTAATCCAGATTAGTAATTCGAAGTCACATTCTAATTTCCCTTATAATCTGCAGTTGATAACAATCGTCCACAAACCCGATCAGGTGAATGAGTACTGAGTATCGTTTGGACGAAAACGTCTTGTGTGGAAATGCAGTCATAAATGCTGAATTAGCACGTGTCAGTCAAAAATTGTCATGCTCATCAATCATACAGCGTCAAAATACATCAACTGGCGGCATGATATTTGACAGAGAATATTATTATTGTATTCAGTAGAGAGTGTTCATTTACAGAATTATGAACTCACAAGTGTCAAAATGATCACGTTTGATTGTTATGATACTCAATTGCATGTCTATAATCAAATTTTTGCTCATGTCCGAATTCTGTTGGCTCACTGAGTGAGAAGTAATCCTGGAAATCTCTGTCATGGAGAAATTCAATTTTGGTCATCGCAGACTCTTCTCCACCAGTTAATATTTAGGTCATTCATTTTTTGTTATCTATAAATTTCTCTGTATAACTAAGTAGTAACAACCATATATTAATAATTGAGTAAACCTCATTAGCTCATAGTGTATCCAGTCTCTTTCATTTGACAAGCATTACAAGGAATCAAACAAGAATCACTCTTTGTACAAAACAGTCCTACAAAAACATTTTAAGACCGTTTTACATAATATATAAGTTCAAGAATCAGCGCCCGTGTTATGTACATAAGTGCCCCAAGTACATAAGTGCAAATGACTTTAATAAATTGACGAATACTTTGACTCCAAAGCTAGCAAAATCCATTGCGAAGTTTCTCCAAAAAGCAAGCGATTTCCGAACGATGACTAAAGCAAACACTAGCCAATAGGTATGAAATCCGGAAATTCATATTTGATAATTCTCCTCACCTTTCTGTTCGGAATACCTTTTTTAAACATGACCGACAGCGCGCTGTTTTCGAGATGTGTTTTTCAAGTTGTGTTCTTCATGCATATGTGTTTTCAAGCTGTGTTTCTTTCATGCATATGTGAGCGTACATGCTCCTGTTTTCCAATGTTCTTGGAAATAAACATTTTTGACTTTTGACTTTACAATAAATCAGTTAACAAGTTTTGAAATGCTTGCTAAACAGGTGAGTATGTATTAAGCATTACAGCAAATTATTTTAAAATGCAGTATCAGATACATTTTTAACTAAAAACGTAGTCTAGACTAAATGGAAAAATGGTTCAAACTGTGCATTCAAATCTAATATTTAAGCATAATTTAATTACTCAGAGGATCAAAATTTTCAAGCTGCAATAATATTGTGAATGTCGACCGTAGAATAAAGTTCTAACATCCTATGTTTAGAGCAACAGTTAAATACTATCAACTACACTGAACGAAGCGCTGCCAATTTCGCTATCCCTTTCTAATCCTGAAATGAAAGTAAATTTTATACTATTTTTATAGCTCATAAACAATCAGTTTACAAGCGTCGAGAGCGTAAAGTGGAGTCTAACGGACATCATTGACACGGTTAGTGTAGTTAAAACTACTTTGATGAATCCATATCCGATTTCGTCAATTTAGAGCTATAATTTGATTTCACTTGGTGCTAAATGGCATTATGCAATGCTGTTTTGATCATTTTGCAATTCTCTCATAGAGGAGAAATATGATGAGATTTGAAGAAAGATACTACACAGTACGCGCGATCGCTTGATGATGCAGATAGATTTGAAATCCTTGTTTTCATGTCTGGTTTTAGCAATATTTGAAAACAGATTTTCTTTAAAGTCAAGCAAAGAAAGCACTCTCGTCTGGCACTCTGCAATCCCTATGATTATCAGCCGCACGCCAAAGCCAGGATAAATGAACGCAGAACAGCCTGCAAGATAAATGAAGGCTTCCCAGACTTCAGTGACTAAGATCTTAGGTTGTTGTTTTTCAGAAGAATTTAATTGAATGAATATACATGTAGATTTCATTATTATGCGCAGAAGCCATTGTTTCTAATGTTGTTATTTAAGAGAGCCAAGTTGCCTTCTAATGTGCATAGATGTAGCTACATGCCTAAGATCGATTCTCATGTATCCATGCTTATCAACACTAGCCCGTGTCACAATTTGGACCACTAATTTCAAGAAAGGATAGGGTTGATGATTTGAGCGAATTCAAATGAACAGATACCGGTGTAATATATGTAGTGGAAGATAGCTTCCAACAACTGTTTCTCAGGGATTCTCAAATTTGGCCGACATTTGTTAATGGATTTTGAATTTTATGGATACGGCTACTGATAGTTTGATTTTTTTGAAGTTTCACGGTTTATCTATTTTAGTACCTCTTTCAATAAACTTTGGTCAATGCGAAAATTATTGAAGGATATATTAAAATATATTTACCCTGAAGCCATTACTGTACTCTTATATCTGGCAATTTCCAACGCTATATAAGCATAATTTCATTCATATCAATAAAATGAAAATAATCTTCATTTTTTAGAAATAAATTTCAATTTCCTAAATTACAGATTTTGCACTATGGACTGCAATAATAAAAAATGAAACAAGAGATTTTTATCTTAAGTGATTTCTCTGAGATGACTTTACTAGACTGATTTTTTATACTACATTGCTGTATAAATTTTAATAATATATATTCAACATATCTAAAATAGTGGCTCAATGTGAAAACTCTCTGCTGACCTGCATACAAAATGAAGCTTAGCTAATCATATATGCTGAATTTTATAAATGCTTTGAACTTAGGTCTGCTTTGAGGTTACGTGTCAATTGAGATCTGTACACGCAACAAAAGCAGGTTTGACATTTCCGGCTTCACAGGAATATTACTTTTTTGTAAGGTGTCATTAGCTATGTCCTATCAATGGAACATTGTTGACAGTGATGGACTGACCACACATGTAAGCCAACAGTGTATCTAAAATCAATAAATAGCGTGATAAACATAAACTCTTGTCTAATGTTTTACACAGCGTCGGTCCCACTATCATCGATCGTAGGGAGGCACCGGACGCAGAAGTCCCGTCAGTTGTGATTTACATATTTTAACTTTAAATCACTGTCGACCAAAAAATTTGAGGAGATTTTTCTTGATTTTCCGGCTGTTTTAAAGAAGTCACCTCCCGACGACTCATCAGTTATGTTTTACAGAACACCATTGCTGCAAATAGATGAAATTTTTATAACAAGATGACAATCAACAGATCTTGCCGTCCTCGCCTTTTTACCGGTAGTAAAAAGGAATAAAGTTAACTTAAGCTCGCCTCAACATACCGGCGCTTATCAAGCATTGACAAAAAATTAAATGCTTGAAGTACAGTAAGTATCCGGTTATGACGATCAACCATTTGCCTTCCATTTCACTGGCAATATCCTGTCTGTTAGGTAGCCATCAGATTGTGTAATCTACATATCTATCTCGACATTTTTTCAAGTTGAAATAATTTTTGTTTAGCCACTTGGCAACTAAATTATAGCTGCATACCATTAGAAATATCGACAAAATTAGAATATCCCCAAAACCTAATTATTCTCCCAATTGTTAGCTCACTCATATAGCAGACTCTATGAGCTAGATAAGTAGCTTTCCACGAATCAGTGGCCATGGAAGTGTGTTTGAAAGGATAAATCCTGTCACTGTTAAGATACAGCACAATTTAAGTAGAGAAAATTATTGTCATTTGTTTTAACAAAGTCATCTCTTTTCTTAGCTGACGATGATGGAATTATGATGAGTAATGACAAATCAGTTTTGTAGAGACATCTGCAACAAAAAACTGCATTTTTGCGACTGCAACTCGATGATGACAAGCATACTAAAGAATGAAGATCTTCAAATAACGGACATCATAAACCTATGATTCGACACACAATAGCAGCAGGAAAATCTACTTAATCCCAAAAATTCAATAGTCCATATTTTATATTGATTTAATGAATCCAAGTTGATAAATATTTTTTGAAAATAGTATTGACTTTCAGTTGTATATATCATGCACTGTCTAGCGGTGCTTCCATGCATTCTCTGGTAAAATGCATGGACTCTAGAGAAAGGCAGCAGAATATGGACTGATGAAGCAGAACTGATCGTTTCCTCACGAAATGAAATGTTATCAGTTAACATCACAGTCTCAAATGAATTTCGTCTTTAGGAAGCGAATCATTAAATACCTATAACGCTAGGTTTGCCTTGATCAGATTATGGACTCTGCAGAAAGAAAGAAAGATGTCGCTGACAACCCAATGAAGAACTTTCAAAAGCCTCGTTCTTAGTGTGCACTCCTATATGGTTATGAGACATAAACTCCGTTAAAGCAAATCAAGCGGAAAATTCATTGATTTGAAATGTGTTGCAGAGTCAGTATGTACCATTAACAACTGTCAAATGACAGTTACAATGGTTGGGACACGTCATCAGAAGAAAGCCCGATGAATTGACAAAGATCTCCATGCTTGGCTTAGTTGAGACCTCCTGTATTAAGAGTATTTCAGACCCGACCCGACCCGCGGAACTGATTTATTACAAATGATGTCAGTGGTCGATAAATCTATTAAGAATCGATTATTTCCATCTCTTTTACTCGAAGGGATTAATTATACACATTCGCTGCTACAAGGTTATAGTATACAATATTATTTCTACTATGCACACCTGATATTCTCTTCATTCTCTTAAATGTGCTATCCATTCCTGAGCACAAAATCGTGTGATAATTCCTAAAGTAACTTGAATATTTTCACTTGTCAACAAATAATTTGGATGTTCGTGCAAGACAAACTAATACTTCTGTGTTAGATGAAATGGATGTACATGATCATTCTTTATTACGTGACCTCTTTGTAGGTAGTCGACCTTCGCCCAACTGAACTGCTTTGCCAAACGCGCCCCACTGCCCAGTAAGGTGAAGGATGAGAAACTCAGAAATCAAATCGTAAATTCGAGTACATTTCAAAATCATCACACATCGTAGCAGCATAAGAAGAGAGAGTTACTTTTAAAGAAAATCGATCCTTTTCGTTGCATCATTTTGATTGATATATCGCGTGAAAAATATTGATAGAGAAGTTGAAGTAAAACTGCAGAGACCAACTGGCATAATCCAATGAAGGGCCATGACTGCAGCTTGGTGCTCCTCAACTCAGCTTGGATGATCAAAGACATAAACGAATATTTGACAACCAGCAAATTATCTAAAGTAGGCCTACTCGCCAGTGTTTCACTTACTAAGTACCGGGAATTGTAAAGCAATCTATAGAGGTTATTTTGTAGTCGAGTGAAAGTATCTGTTCTTATTCAAGGGATGACAGCTTATCATTCATAATTCAAAATATCTTGCTTAATCATTGTGGACCTAGGGGCGAAATGATTCTTTGCTATTTGACAGGGATTAAGAAAAATATTATCGTGAGAGACAGGAGCGACATTATCTTAATTACGTAATATTATTATGTCAAACCTGCAGGGCGACCCGTGGGTCCTCGACCCGTTTCCAACTCTGGGTTGGACCTCCTACATGTACACTAAAGGAAACAATGATATTAAGAACAGAGGAGGGGACGAATGCTTTAGATCGATCCTTATGAAGGAGAGTTATCTAAATTCTGACTTTCTCTCTAGCTTGTCGGCCGTTAATCGAACGCTTGACAATATTATATACTTTCCTCTAATGATCAACTTTCTAATGACTGGACGAATTTTCGTGGCTGCCGGCACGACCTCGGCCGGCCGGTTTTGATCACGCCGGTCAGGCCACCAATAACCCGGCCGGTTCCAACCCTGTATCATACTGTGATTCTTTATTCAATTCCTAATACTTCTCGAATTAGGAATGTGTTTCAAGCCGCTCCTGCCGCGGCATCTTGTTTGGCTTCGGAGGCCAGCAGGGTTATACGTATAGTAGTTTGCTATATCAGAATCGCAGGCGCCGAGGAGTCATCGCATTTTTGGCATTGAATTTTTTGACGATCTACGGTAGACCGAAAATTTCTATGATCCCTTTGAAATAACAAAGGTGATCGAACCCGCGAATTCCCATCTGCCATATCTCGAATAGCTAGCGGTTTGACGCTTTCTGACTTGATTAGTTGGTATGTTAAGCACAATTTCTAATTATTTTCATCGCAATTTGGTATACAAGTAATCGGAAAAGAGGAATGGCTGATTTAAGCCCTTCATGCAGACAGTTCATCGAGAAGTGTGCTTTTTGAAAGTAGCCGACAGTGATCAAAAGCAGCTCTTCATAAGCAAATGATAGCTAATCAAGCATGCCGCAATAACTTACGTATCTCAATGATGCATTAGACTTCATGTACTCGTAGTTAGTTGCTTGCTAATGCAATCATTCGGATAGAAATGCTTTAGCAAGGCGGATATATTCTTGGAAGACCTAGATGTAGGCATGTATAACAATTCCGTGATTGCATTGGTGAGAAATGCAGAGTTTTGACGTAGTTGACAGTTTTGGCCACCCTTGGTATTATTTGGAGAATTATGAGCACCGTTATTTAAGTGCTAAGTCTTTTTTCTATTTAGATTATAAATAATTTGTTTTTTTTATTTTCTACTTAAATCAATTGTTTGAATACAAACTTCTTTTTCTGTACGGGTAAAGCCATGTACCAACAAAAAACACGTGCACTATAAAACGTAGCATGTTACATAACTGACATACTTACGCAATCAATATAGCAAGCAGGTCATGCGCCGAAGCAAACTCGTGAGTTCGTGGCTGATGACTTATACGACATGTGTTTCTCAATTCTCAAGCTCAAACATATGCTTCTTGACAGATTTTTCCACTTCGAGAACCTTCTCACCTGGAGATTGAAGGACTCGATCACTCAAATTGTTTGTTGAAGCAACTTATGAGTCTTCGGTATTGTCATATCCCGTTCTTGTAGTACCAAGGATAGATCAGACAATTCAGAAAGGCAATCATGCAATAGTGCTAAATCTAAAAGGGACTCTTCGCTAGACAATTTCTCCTTCAGACCTCTAAACCTCTCTCTGTCTCTCTTTGCAATCGCGTTTTGCATCTTGCGAAGCAAGCATGAAATTTCCATTCAGAGATTGGAATGATCACCACCCTGCAGAAACAGTTCGAAAGCTGCTAGAAATCCATCTCACACTAAATACTCGTCGATCCTCATCAATTCAGACTCCAAGTCTACTGAAATTTCTTTAATCTGTAATTGGTTCTTTGATGACTTACTGTATACACAATAGAGACTGTCCATGAAACTCTGAAAGTAATTGACTTCTGTCACATCTCGCAAAACATCACCGACAGACAGCTCAAACTTATGATTGAGGCAGTGCCACACGAATAGATTAGAAAATTTCATTTGAAGTCTGGTTGCGACTCCAGATCGCGTTCCCATCATCACACTTGCTCCATTGCTGACGAAGGCCAACCAGTTCTTATGGAGATCCTCGGTCAACCCGTTATCTAAAAGAGTAAGGGCACAGCATTAGATTGTTTAATCGCATCACTTTGCTAGAAGTGCAAACTGATTCAAACAGATGGCACATGCAGGAACTTAATAAGTGGGCAAGAAGAAATTTTTAATACCTTGCAGAGATAGGAAAAATAGTCGTGCGTCGCTTGCGGATTGCTCTGAATTCCTTCAAAATGCTCCGATCGCCACGACTCCTTCAGATTCGAAGAATTCAGATCATTGCGCAAAAGTTTTCTCGATAATGTTGGGCCCTCCGATCATTTTAAAAAAAGTTAGCAGGCGCATGAAAAAACGTCCACAAACTTCTCTGTAGAACTTAACATCGACTGTGTCTCCTTGCTGTGTGATCCGGTTGATAAGTCACTGAAACCTTGCACAATTTGGCGTGTTTAATGTTGAACATGGCTGCTCATTGTTCGATTGCTATGGTATGATGTCAGTTGATTGTGCCATTTCATTAACGTTACATGTTCCAATGTTTCCTTTCTAGTCAAACAGAAGAAGAGACGACCTGTCTGATTCTGTGAGTAAGGGTGTCAATGAGCACATCAGCATTTTGCGAAGCGAGCTCTACTCATGATAAGAATAAGAAGTCAGGTTTGTCATTGTCCTAGGCAACACAAGTCTTGAGATAAATTATGAATGCGCTTTTGTTGCTCAAAGTTGTAGATTCATCAATGATGACAGACAACTTAGATTTGCTCAATACGATATTATCAATGACTTTTCTTTTCATCTCAGTTGCCATACAGTCGGTAATAGCTGTCGCACTGTAACGTGAATGTAAAATAATTCTGTAGTCTAGACCGTTCAGCTTTTGTAAATCAAACAACGCAGGATGGTCTGAGAATGAACGATTCATCTTGGCTAAAAAGTAAACATTTCTGAATGCGACCTCTGTCTTAATTATTTCTTCATTCTTGAGCTTTCTTACAGCTGCAGAAATGCAATGATTTTTCTGCGCATTAACTATTTTGCTTGCGATCTCATGTGCACGGGAATTCTTTCCTCTGCTTTTCTGTCCTAATATCTGGCAAAGGTGAGTGATTCTCCGCATCAGGGGATCCAATGTCTGAGAGGCATTCTTTACAGCAGTTGCAGAAGAGGCAGTACTAGTGGCCTGATGAGATGTCTCATCTTCTTTTCGTAAAACTGAAAATTAAAATATCGAAAATAAGAAAATGTATTCAAAATAATTTTGTCAAACTTACGGAAATTGTCCATCGTTCGATGTTTCTTTGCTTCAGATTGGTGATCATCACAGCCTCTTACGCAACATTGTTTTTCTACCAGCCAGGAATTAGAATATATCAGCAATTAGGTCCAAAAGTGAGGAAATATGATTCAAACTCTCCCGTGATTTACAACTACTATTTATTTGGTCACAGCTGCAGTGCACATTTTGTGTATATACATGTGTATAGCTACTTTTAAATTAGAATAAATACAGGATAGATATAGGCCCACTATCTACTTTACTCAATCTTAACTTATCTACTTCCAAAGATGAGCCGAACCCCCATGTCATCTCATGCCATAAGCTTCTGGCGAATCAAGAAAACTTTAAACTTCCGTCTCCACTCTCTGGTCGGTCCGTCACAGATGGTTAGACTGATCTGGGTGCCAGCTAGCTTTTCAGACTGTCCAAGTGGTTAATCATCGACACTACACCCAGACAGGTCATCTGAACGAAGTAGGAGAGGTGAATTAAATATCTATTAAAACATGCAGCATCTGGTGGCCAGCCGTCAATAGTGGTATCCTGCTCTTAGATCAGTGGTACACTAAGCCCTTGAGTTTTTCCTTCGGTGGCTTCATTAAGAGAAGCTCTTCCACGTTCCCACCAAAGCCGATCACCTGGGAAGATGTCCTAATAGCATGGATGAGCAAGCCGAAGTAGTCAAATCTGCTATGCCGGAATTGACGCAACGACAAGGCTCCTGGTGCCTCTGACGAGATTATTCTCCACATGCTGCATTGTACCACCGATCTTCAGTTTACATCATAGTACATCATTTTCCATCACATTTGGCTTTTGATACAATGTCCTTACTTTTACAAGTCAATTGAAGTCAACTCGCGAGCATCTTGATTGTTGCATTGTCAATTGAACACGCTTTGAAGGTCTCTGTCATAGTATGCCTATGTTGGACGAGTATAGCCTACTGTAGTGAGTAGAGCGCACGCTAAAGCTCTGATGAGAAAGCATAAGACGGATGAATGACATATCCGCGACTCTCTAAGCACTGTAAGCAGTACACACGCATATGGCAGACAGATCATATGATGTGTTCATATCCATAAACTTTCATAAAAAGAGAAGACGATAAAGACCAGCAATTTATTTTCGACATAGCCTCCATTTACTTGCATCTTACAGCATAGTTTCTTTCAAAAACTCATTTGTGGTGGAGATACGTTCAAGTCACATATTTGTGGTGGGGGTATGGTAATCTCAAAATATTTCGGCGGGGTGCACCGTAGTCCTATTGCCGCGCACCCCCTCCACTAAACCACTGAACTTCTCTCCTGAAGATGATAGTAGGCACAATTGAGATGAAGTATATTGCATACATAATTATATGAATATTGCACATTTTCAATATATGACACTATTATCCTATATCATGATGATATAACTCATGTTGCACATCTTGCAGTGCAGTTTTAACTTGATGCCCCGACTCTTTATATTTCATCTTAGATTGGAGTAAAACCCATTTCAATTTCCTGGCTATAGACATTGTGATTTTCATCTCCATTCAGATAAAATAACGAGAATGCAGACATTTAGAAGACACGAATTCAAAATTACTTGGACGTTTACGCGTCCAAGGAATTTTAGTACATATACATACATATATACATATATACCTGTAAAAGTGGATATTATTCCTAAATTGTTTTCATATTCAAGAAGCTATTTATTGAGGAAACGGGCATGAAGCCCTTTTCCTGATCTACTTGTCGTCTATAGCTATGATGCGTCCATGCTGAATACAATTTCAACACTCAACTACATCAAAAAATACAATGAAGTCGTAAATTGCTTACAGAACGGATCTGGCTAAAGTTACATGTTTATCCTCAGATTGTCAAGACAACTTTAAGAAGATATGCCTCAATCATTTCTCTAACATTTCCTCTGTCCTTGTAAAGTCACTATACGAGTGTACAATAAGTCTGTCAAAATCAAGTGTATCATTAGCGTAACACACTTTTTCCGTGAATTATTATGTTAAATTCGCGTACATGAAATCTGAGCAGCCGCAATTTTTCCAGAATATCCCTCGTATCAAAATAAGTAATTACTTAGCGCTAAAAATCTCATTATGATACCTTGTGAGGAATAAGAAGAGTTAAAGTGCTCATTTATGCAAGTTGTATTGTTCTTTATAGGATGTTTCAGGTTTAGCAAGAAAGTAAGTGGCAACAAATCTTAATGCTCTATCTATCAAAGCAAGAGAAATTGTCAGAAGTTGTGACCAGGACGTCCCAGAAGTTGTCCCCAGGACGGTTTGGTCGCATTTGTCTCGGTGTTCAGAAACTGTCTCTCGGGAGAGATGCGTGTCCCGGCTTTGAAGTATTTACTGTAAGTCAGTGGTGGGCTTCGCGTGGCCCGCCGAGACATATTGAGTGGCCCGCCTCCGCTTCTCATATCTAAGGTTGCCCGCTGACATTATTTGGATCGGTGATGTGAAAATGACTCACTCCGACTTCGACCTTTGAGAGACTTGGAACTTTGGGTGAGCCTCTTTAGAATTTGCATAACCATCAATTCCCAATTAAATGAACAATATGATGCCACAAAAATTCGCATTCGAACGATCCAGCCAGGCAACGTATGAAGGAATCCAACGGCATGATTTTGACAGGCCAACATTTTTTTCAAATATTCTTGCTAAATTCCATTTTTTGCTACTTCACCAATATATTTTGTACTCGATTGGCATTAGCGCGCGATTGTGGAGCCCAATCACGGTTTTTTGAAAGCCGTATATGTTGGGTGACATGCATGCATGTACACGTAGGTACAATCAATTTTGCATTGCACGGATTTCAGGCGGACAGTTGCACTGCACTTACAGACTGTTGCTTTTCGATAAAATGAGGTGATATCAGTCATATGACCAAAAAAGTCAAGTTGCCATTTAATTGCACAAAAGAGAAGCTTCTATGATTTGTTATAAGCCTATTTGCTCTTCATGAATTGCAAAATGTAGATTATCATTCCCTAATAATGAACAAATTAGTTGCGTGCAGCATTGCTGCATACAACTATGGGGCTTTATTATGTAATGCGGCCACTATATACATGCGTATATACATACGATACAGCAGCCGGAATAACCATGGAATAAAAGAATTTCATGCCTACTACTGCCTTTTAAAATTAGTGGCCCGCGAGACTTTTCGCGGGCCAATCCGTGTGACCCGCTATCCCAACTTGGTTGCCCACTACTGCTGTAAGTGCTAAAATTCAGCCTCAGTTTCATTTAGTTAAGTATTAAGTATTATTGCAAGTTTATTGTCCTCAATTCAGGACAGCGTTATATTCAGAAAATGAATTAAACTTGGTAAAGTTAATGTCAATAACAGTTTAAGTCGCATTCCTGATGAAAACAAGCCTGTCATCATTTTTTAGATAAACTGCGATTATATGTTTAATTGCTAGCCCGTCCATAGCAAGAGGAAATGACAACCAGACTATTTGCGAATGCGAAGGGGGTAGTCATTGAAGGATGCTTGTAATGAGGTTTTCGTGACTTCCTAGCAGCTTTAATGAATTTATCAAATCAGTGCAAATTTGTGTCCATCAAAAACATTGTGCCAGCAAGTTTCTTCTCCCAAGACGCCGTACTTGCGGAGAAATTAGTCCCCGAAAGCTCAATGCGCTGGCGGTGATGTGAAGTTAGCACCGCCATCTTGAAAATGGAATGTGCCATTCAGATAAACCTAACAGATCGATGCATTTGGTGTGTGCCAGCATGTGCCACCCATTATTTTGAAAGGATTCCACCTAGTTTAGGAAAAATCGCTGCTCGAAAGTTCGACATGGCAGTTAGCACCGCCACTAAATTTTTTTTCCAAAATACACAATCAAAACATACGAAACACGCACAACAGATAGAGGACCATGAAAAACATTGTGCCAGCAAGTTTCAGCACCTAAATCCCCGTACTTGGTGAGAAATTAGTCCCCGAAACCACAAAATGGTGGTGATGTGAAGTTAGCACCGCCACTGAAGTCTTTTTTTAAAATGCGCAAATAAAACACGCGAGACAAGTACAACTGAGAGATGACCATCAAAAACATTGTGCCAGCAAGTTTCTTCTCCTAAGACGCCGTACTTGCGGAGAAATTAGTCCCCGAAAGCTCAATGCGCTGGCGGTGATGTGAAGTTAGCACCGCCATCTTGAAAAATGCATGTGCCAGTCAAACCTACGGTTGGAATTATTTGACTTGGCTATCATAAAAGACGACCACTGAAATTTTTTCTCTCCTGACTTATCAAAACGGACTCATAGCATGAGCTGGCTTCGTTCATTCCACGCGCATATCGGGTGTTTAATTTTTGTTGATCAACTGTTTATGTCTGAAATGCAGAACGAAGTGGCTTGATTTGTGCATGAAAATTATCTGTGTATAACATCGTCTCGCGTACCAAAGCCTACAAGTAATTTGAAGCATGCATTCCAAACACTAAGCATTTTCTATACTTTATTTCAGAAGGCCTTCGGTTTAAAGAGATTTCTTTGCTCTTATATCAATGCTGGACAAGTAGATGTAGTTACATAATAATAATAATTTTACTCGTTTATTATGAGATTGAAAATCAGACGGTACAGAAGGTGTTTTGAGACATTTATAACAAGAATCGTTCCAATTACGAGACGATACATCGATAAATTTTAAAGTTAAGATAATATGTACACATTCGATATTCAAAGCAAAATATTCTCAGGGGTTGACGATCGCTCAAATCGCTTACTAAGTCAAAGAATTCTTGTACAATGTGTTCATGAATTAGATCTTCTTTGTGTTTTACAAAAGGACATCTCATTATGTCCAGAAAATCGCAGCGTTGGAGGAAGGAATGTATGAAGAGCATGGTTGGCGTCGGACATGGCCGAAAATAATCTTAGTGATTTTTTCTTCTTGAGGCGAGGGACGGAACTTCTCCGAAATCACAATGAACTCCACATATTATGTGATGATATCGCATTTGAATCTTCTCTAATTGCTCAGAATTTTTGTTGATTAAACCAGTGAATAAAGGGTTGCAACATTCCAAGATTGGAAAGACAAAGCGTTTGTAAATGTAAACAAGATCATCCTTTGTCAAAAGTCCATTTCAGGTTCGTATGAAAAACAGATGTCTTGCGGCTTTCTTGTATTGGTTCACATCACCGCCATTGAGCTTTCGGGTTGGTTTTCCACCGGATCTGGTGGGATTTTCTTGAAATAAATGAGTGGCACATGCTGGCACACTCCATCTAGATCGATTCTGACCATTGGTTTGACTGGCACATGCATTTTTCAAGATGGCGGTGCTAACTTCACATCACCGCCAGCGCATTGAGCTTTCGGGGACTAATTTCTCCGCAAGTACGGCGTCTTAGGAGAAGAAACTTGCTGGCACAATGTTTTTGATGGTCATCTCTCAGTTGTACTTGTCTCGCGTGTTTTATTTGCGCATTTTAAAAAAAGACTTCAGTGGCGGTGCTAACTTCACATCACCACCATTTTGTGGTTTCGGGGACTAATTTCTCACCAAGTACGGGGATTTAGGTGCTGAAACTTGCTGGCACAATGTTTTTCATGGTCCTCTATCTGTTGTGCGTGTTTCGTATGTTTTGATTGTGTATTTTGGAAAAAAAATTTAGTGGCGGTGCTAACTGCCATGTCGAACTTTCGAGCAGCGATTTTTCCTAAACTAGGTGGAATCCTTTCAAAATAATGGGTGGCACATGCTGGCACACACCAAATGCATCGATCTGTTAGGTTTATCTGAATGGCACATTCCATTTTCAAGATGGCGGTGCTGAGTGGCGGTGCTAACTTCACACACGTATGTGCTTCATGTAATTATGAATGATTGGCTATCAATATGTTCTCATTTGATTTACAGTCACAACCACAGAATTAAATATTTTGCATATCTGCTTCGGTTTTCTAGAAGTGTGATTAATACGAAATCGCCGGCAAATAGAGGAACCTATTAAGTGGGCAAAAAAGAATTCTTAATACCTTACAGAGATAGGAAAAAGTCGTGCGTCGCTTGCGGATTAATGTGAGCTCAAGCAAAGTGCTTCGATTGCCAAAATTCCTTCAGATTCGAAGAATTCAGGTCATTGCGCACTAATTTACTCCATAATGTTGACCCTTCCGATCATTACTAAAAAAAGTAGCAGGCATGCGAAAATGAGTTCACTTGATGATTTCACCATCGTCTTCTCACCATTCTTTGCTGCATAGCTCACACACTGAATCGAATGTTGCTAGACTGTGTGTGTTTTGGTGTGTGCGAAGTGATATCACAGCACCCACGACGCATCTCTCACTGGCTCTGGTGTTCTCTGCTGACATCTTATTGTTGACATTTCCAATAGCAAGCGATGCACGAATTATCCATTCAAGAAGGAGCAAGTTGTCTAATTGTGTGATGTGCCATATCGATACTACGGTTACATATAGGTCTTCCTTTCTAGGAAACCGAAGCGCGCGCAGATGAATCTAATTCTGTGGTCACTACCCACTCACTTCGGAGTCATCTACAAACACATGCCTACAACCTGTAAAAACAAAATTCATCCGCATTTGTGTTCGTTGTATGAGCGGGCCTGTACGATGAAGGCCACTAGCTGTTCTCCATATTTGAGGTCGATGGTGCAAGGACCAAGGGTCTAGCGTTCGATTCTGTCCTTCTGGGAAGATTCCACTGTTCTCAGAGGTCACTTATAGTGACTTTCTCCAGGTAGAGTTACCAATGTAGGAAGTCTCTCCATCCCCTAAGATGACAGTAGGGCTCTCGCCTAGGGTGGGAATGGGAAAATACAAAAGAATCTGCTATAACTCAGCAACTCTCACAACAATATGACATTTTTGAAGTCGCAAGCTCACCAAAACGTAATAATTAGCCTAAATCCTCAGGAACAGCATTCGAAGAATCAGCTAATCTTTCAATTTGAGTCTCCTGATTTTGAAATTTTGAAAAAATATCCACAATCAAAAGCACAAGCGAATAGCAGCTCAGGTAATTGTGGATCTCATGGAAGTTCATGTTCATTGATATGACAGACTATCAAAAATTCCGTACCTCGGGATAGAATTGAAAACGAGGAAACGCGAACTGTGATCGACAACCTTCTATTTATTGAGAATTATTTGATATCAAAATAAACACGGCTGTTATAAGCATAAAAATGTCACATCAATGAATTTTTCATTTCTCTCAAATTTCATGCACTGGATGTATTTGCGCATTTGATTACTTTACCTGAAGCTTCCAGATTGGACTTTGGCAGATCTCACATGATATCCTTATCAGGAGACCTCCAGTAAGAATAATTCGAGATGATTGCGTTTAATAATAGATGATAGAGGGAAACTGCATAGCATACTAAATATTTGATTCTCAAAAGATTAAGCTTAGTTTGTGTATACATGTGACCGTTTAAATACTGTATTAATGACCTTCTCTGAAAAGAAGATCATATCAAAATCTTAAGACGGCTGTCCTTTGAGCACATTCAATCAAGTTAGTAAACATGTACTTATTCATAAGTACAATAAAATGCAATCTCATGAGGCTGTGGGTGCTAATACAGCATGGGTCAGCGGGTTTGCATTAAGCATCAAAATACAGCTTTAACTCCGCAAATCTAATCTGCTGCTCTGGATGTTTACCATCAATAGGCGGATTACTTTCATTGAGTTTCATAGATACTAGAATCAACAGAATTTGCATCTCCTGTCATTTGATATCGGCATTACTTTCCGAAGATATCTAGAATAAATAGAATTTGACATACTACTCATTTGGAATGGGTTTTCTGTCAGTATAGCGACGTGATGACAGACCGCAACCAAATCCGAGCTTAGATTGCTATCCTCCCTGACCATAAGCTACTTCTAAAGCATAGAGAGAAGTTGCCGAAGCTGTAGGAACAAACCAGTCAACACCGACTCCTCAAATAGTTAAGATGAAGAGAATTCGAAGGACAGCGCAAGAAATTTAACGATAGAGACATTCGCCACATTCGTCAATTGTTTGTGAAAAATCCGGAAGCAACCGCGAGAGAAATTAAGTGGGAGCTTGGAAAAAAGTGACGATGTGAGGATCTCAACTATGAAGAGGGTGATGAACGAGGCTGGTTGCATTGTTCGAGTTTCAGCAAGGTGACCATTCTTAACCGACAAACACTGGGAAGCTCGATTGAAGTGGACAATCGATCATCGCGAATGGATTACGGAAGATTGGTAGAAGACAGAATGGAGTGACGAGACCATGGTGTACGCAGGCGATTGAAATGCCGTTACGTTCGTGTTTTTGATGAGCATCCCCTTTCCGACAAACAATGCGAGTTGAAGACAAAATTTCCAACCAGAGTCGAATTTTGTCGTGTTTTTCTTTGTACGGAACCGGACAAATGCACGTTGTTGAAGGCACGTAGCCTATCACATCACACATGTTATTGAAGGAAAAGTGACTCAACAAATGCTTGAATGGTTTCTAGATGGCTCAGGTGTATTTCAACAGGACAATGCTCTTCTCACAACTCACGAAGAACCAAAGCTTGTGTCGATATGCATAGCCTCAATGTCATGAACTGTACTGTCCAATCCCCCGATTCACCAACCTAATTGAGAATTTATGGGCATTGTGGAACTCAGAGATCGCAAATCTCATTCTCGACGCGAAATAACATCTTCGTTAGTGAAAATGTGGAATCGAGATGGAGAAATTCGAGAAATGTGCGCGCTTCTGGTTGAAAATATACCAAGTCGAGTAACTTCAGTGATCGCTAACCGTGGTGGACAATAAATATTAGTAACTTAGAAAGCGTCATGTTGTACTTTCATGTTTGCTTATCCTCTACAATAAAATTCTAAGTAATCACGAGTGGCCAGTTTCACGAAAGCGTGTTAGCCAAACACGGTTTTAATTTATGTGGTTTTACGCTATCCCTTGTTTCACGAAGCTTCTATCACGGTGATAATACTATCACTCAACTCTCTTAACACGCAATATTTATACCTCCTCGTAAGGAGTTATAAGAAGGTGGTTTGCATAGTTCTAACTGATTTAACAGTTCAACTCCGTGGCAGAATGTCGTTCTAGATATCAAATTCTTTATGGAAACCGAAGCAAAAGACGAGAACGAGTTTTTCGTGATCGCAGCAATCCCTTAGACGCGTATACTCTAATAAGGATTTGTATGATCGTTGTCATTTTGACAAAGATGGTCTCATCTATTTGAATGAACTTCTCAGCGAAGACCTGCGACATCCAACAAGAAGAAGTTGTGCTTTATCTTGACTTCAGGTCAAAGGCAGTGATTCGATGACAGAGTAAATAGATGATGTTTGTAGCTGAATACGTCATTCAATCGTCAGTACGTCGGCATGACCAAAGACTTTGACATTGTAGAATAAGAAATTACCACAGGAATTTATTACTCAACGAAGATATCGGAGTCGCCAAAAATTTTCATAGTTTGCCGTCTTTATAATCTCCATAGTCTTTGGGCATGACATTGTCCTAAACACGGTATTAAGTTGGTGATAGTTATAACTGGTTATAACTAAAAAACACGCTTTCGTGAAACGGTTGTAAATTGAGTTATATGAAACACCGTGTTAGCGAATTTATTACCCACATTTGCTCTTAAAACGGTGTTTGGCTAACACGCTTTCGTGAAACCGACCAGAGGAGTGTTTGTTTTTATTCTGATTCGAAATGGTTATATACTCAAAATTCGCAAATTTTAGGCTTGATGCAAACTTGCTGAGCCATACTAGTTCTAGCTCTCTTGTAAACAAGTTAGCAAATAAAAACTTACTTCTCCCAGGAACACCGATGTACGCTGAAAATTGAATGTACCGCGACTTTTGAGAGTACAAGAAAATGGTATCTATTTTCATTCTTTGTGACTAAGTCTGAAGTAACACAACTATTTTGTGCCAGTCACATTCATAACACTGCAAGTATGTAGTAAATGAGTCTAGTAAGCACTTAACAGCGACTAGCATGTTTTGATCCTGTTGGAAGCTCCATACAATGATAACAAATTTTGGTGTGACCTCATGATCATATTGTCAAAGATTTCAGAGTGGAATTCTGACGGGGAGATGTGCGAAGGCACAGTTTCAAGCTACCAGTATGTGCTTGATTTCGTCATCCTGGACGATGCTTACGATTGGTGAAAAGGCAAGCATTTTGCTGAACGCCATTTTGCTGAAGCATTTTGCATTAAGCAAAATAGCCAATTGTATCATGGTAGGTTTAGATCATGAAGTGTTTAAAACATGTTTTTGGTTCAAAAACTGTTTTATATTTTTTTGTTCTTTTAAATTTCCAAATAATTACATCCGATATAGGATTTCCTCATACAAATCAATAACTATTGGCTCTAATAGCATGTTCCCAGTTTCATAAGTGTTTCCTTGAAGCACTTCCTGTCTAGATGAACTTTAAGTCACCAATTGTACATTAATGTCATAATGCTCAGTTAGTTATCAGTCAGCCACTAGCACCTAACATAGAGTAGGGATATATAGGGGATATATTGGGGATTTAATGAATGAGGAGTTGCCACTCTACCTAATATGCCTACTCTATGGCACCTAATATTACTCGAATCTAATTAAGTTAAGAGTAATAGTACCAAATAATGGTACCGACTAGAACCGTCGGTCGGCTTGGCTCTAAGGGAACACGAGTTCGCTCTGTTGACATCGGTTCGGTTGTTAAGTCAGATGAGTGCGTTCGGGGGAATCAAGAGTGTTGGTTTTTAGAGGTCTTTAGTGTCTAAATAGTTGTCATTCTCTTTAGATGCTCAATGTATTACAACAGATCCCTGTTTCGCTGTCAAATCAAATCAAAATATTGTTACCCACGTTTTGCATTCTTGCTACAAAATGCGTCCATTTAAATTATAAAGAAAATGGGCTCAGAACTTGCGAAAAAGCATGCCATTTTGAATTTACACTTAAATGGTAATATGGTCCTTAATTGCAATATTTTTTAAAGATTAACTCTTGGCAGGTAATAAGCAAAAAGGTCTTAAATGAAAACAATAGCTGCATTCCGATACATGACTCTGCAAGTCATTCAGGACTTCGTAAAAATGTTATTAAGATCTAATAAATTGTTAAATGCAGATTATGCCTACTTACTTTTTGTCAGTAGAATTATGCACACTTTTCAATTAACATGTATCAATGATTCATACGTCTACATGCCAACTAGATATGTAATTTCCTACAACTACTTCGCAGTCAGCAGCATCCCTGGTTGAGAATCAATGTTTGTAATGAACTTGAAATATGATACGGTATACGCACAACGTAAATCGTGTAGACACTGAGTCATAATCGTTTATTGTTGAATAAGCTAGATTTTTGCTGACAATCCTGTTTTTATGAAATTAAACCTTTCTTCCGCATATTTATAAAGCACAGGTTATCTTCCGATAATACTAACTTGAGCGTGATGTACACTGAAATGACACATTTATTATTTGAGAATTAAACTTTTATGTTTCTGATGACCCTTTCGTAGTCATTGAAACCGGAAGAGAAATGGCATTATTTCTGTGAGGCTACTTTTAGTTTCCCAATGTGTTATCAAACATGTCAGATGGGACAACGCCCAGAGGATGTTGAATGAGATTCAAAGTTTATTTCTATAGTAGATTTGAACAACTCGCATAATGGTAGGCTACAGGATAAATCCCTTAGTTTATATGACTAAGCGCAAGACTAAGCGAGAATTTGCTTTTAATTTAACATTTGAGATTTTATCACTCATTTGCCGACTGCTATACATGAAAAATGCAACGGATATCCTCGCCAAGGTCGGAAACGAGCGCTGCCCGTTCCAGACCAGTCGGCGGCCGGTATTTGGAATGAATAAATGAAAGCTATACATTCATGAATTTAAGAAATATCGTGTTAGTTGGTGAAGCGTCATTTTGTGATATTCGTGTCGGCAGAACATTACCGGCACTGAGGGTTCATCAATATTTAAGTGCAATTATTTGATAGCAGTAATCAATTTATTGCAGTCTTTTATTATCATCTTTTCCTTCTTCTTTATGTTGGATTCTCGACTTTGATGTTCAACTTTAACGTATCAGGAGAAGACAATGCTTGGTACATACAGCTTTACAAGCGTACGACTTGTCGCAAAATAACTTGATGTCAGCTTTTACAGAACTGGGCAGTGAGTAGTAATGTGGAATGCATGTAACGTTCATGCATCATACTCATAGCACGATTAATTGTTGAAACACGTGAGAAATCACACGGGTCTAGGTGACAAGTAGAGTTGAGAGATGACAAACAGGTAAAGTTGAAATTTAGGAGTCATTATACAATTATTGTGCATAGCAAGATAGATATACGAAGTAGGTTATGTGCCAAATAGGCTTGCCAATGCCACAGAACCCTGAAAGTTATTAGTTTGTGTGAAAACATGCATAGCAAAATCGCAAAAAATCACCAGTAAAATATGCTGTGGGTTAAAAAGGAAATCTTGATATGACAATGATAAGTTTAAATTGACGCCAACGCTCTTTGCAACCGGACTCACCTGATCAAGAAATCGAACTCAAGTCCGGTGTTGCGGAAACGAGCTCACACCATGTTAACTAGGCCAAGTGGTACAATTGCTCGCTGATTCTTGTAGATAAAGCTTTCGAGTTGAAGTGATCTTTGTGCTATTTCTAACTCATGCATTCTTTATTGAGGAACATGTGATTTTCATGACGAATAATTTAATTGTTCAAATAGTTCGTGAAATGTTTTATTAATCAGTTGGTGAGAAACTTTTTCCTTGCGGATAAGGTGGCAATAAAAAGTTTCACATATTTCACATTTTTGTCAAGCCATAGTAAAGTCACAGAGATTTGCTGCAACTTTGGGATTTAGAAGATAAGAATTCTGAGTACAATGATGATGCTGTGGTCCCTCGCATCAAGTTAAAATAAAGTCAACTTGTTCAGTGATAGTCAACAGGGAATAAGACATCGAGATTGAGTAGAGTGCATTTGGTGAATCGCACAGCACCATGACAAATCGCACCGCCCAGCACTGCACACAGTCTTCATGGACACTCCACTCCAGCAGGCCTATGAAGCTGTCGGATATATTTCGCCTGTGCCTCATTGTACCAACTGCTAACCTCTTCTTGTTAGGTATTGAGATGCCCGGAACAACCTTTCACAGCATTCAGTAGGATGGTACTGTGTCCTGAATGTCTAAAAATATATTTACGTTTTGGATAACTTGATCTTCTAAATATCGGGACCACAAGGGTTCTTCATCGGCACACAGTTATACACAACAAGCATCAAATTAATTAGTAAACAATATGCAGTGATGAATGCCATAAGCTCTTAAATCATCGTTAAAGGGTCTGGACTTGAAACGTCGGTACACAAGAAATCTTTGGACAGTCGAACTGCTCACATACGGATATCTACCATACGGAGTCCCCATATCCGCAGACAAGAGGTCAATCAATTCAAGTTACTTGTGCTGGCAGAAACCGATACCACGATTGGAACGAACATGGGCCAATTGTGTTGGACAGAGTAATTAAAGGGGCTTCATGATCACCCGAGTAAAATGAGTCTAGATCTAAAGGCAATTCTCAATAGCGACTTTCGTTACTCCCGAAGTGCGTATAGTCTGCAGTCAGCACTTCGTCTTGTGCATACTCTACATGTACGTGCAATAGATGACTCAATGCTAAATATGAATGATCGCTGTGTGAGTGCGAATATGAAACCCGCTCCGGGTTTTCAAAACTTGAAATCGCCCCGGTTAAATTGTGTGCTAAGCCTTCAATTAATTCAAACTTCTCTACCATACAAATGAATCGATATAGTCGAAATTCTTTGATGAACGTTAATTTAAGAAATCCTAATTAAATTAATTTCTGCCTCTTCTTTAATTGTTAAAATTTCATGACACAATGGGATGCTTGCAATTGGAATTTTTTGATAAAAGTACACGTTAACCCCGTGTCATAAGTCAATCCGGAACAACAGCGATTAACCGTTGCCAAGAGAAACATGTATTCAATGCATTTTAAAGGACTCAAGCGTTGATAAGTTCACTGAATGGATGACATTGTTACACTGTTGGTAGTGTCAGCGAGAGCAGGGTTGTTAACATTTTGAGTTCACCTTGATGCCATAGATGACAGTTCAATTTTCTACTACGTACTACATTTCATAATCACTGTTCTAACAAGGGACCAAATTTCACGCGTTTTCTGCATAGAAACATTTAGAAATACATCAATGATTAGAAATTTGAATAGAATTCGTCCGAAATATCTCCCATAATCACAGATAGGAATAACAAGTAACATTTTGAATGACACCTGTGAAGATCTCACTACCGTCACTACTTATGACTTTTATCAGAAATGTAAGCATGTCGTGCATCAATTTCACTTATGTATCGGTCAAAAACATCTCAGAAATGTTATCTGGAGAAGCCTGTAGGTCACGAATGTCTATGTGAAGCAGAAAATGCCGTTCGAATTTTGTATAGATATTTTTTTCGAGAGTCTACGCTGTGACCTGAAAACAATGTAAGAATTATACCACCCACAAAATCAAAAACGCTGTCGAAAAAGTGTAAAGATCTGTCATTCGATTGCGACATTAAAAGTCCGAAGGGTGGTAATCCCTTCCTCTGAGGCAGAAACGGCTAAGGCTTGCTACGATATAGCTACTGCAAAGGGAACACATTAATGATCTTTGTTAAAGACATTGTCTTCCATGAATAACAAAGAGAATAATGACAACTTAGTCTCTGAGATATAACGTCCTTGATTTCTCTACCGCACTCGTTCAACTCAATCAACAATTCAACCTAAGCCCACATTCCGTTATTTACGAGTATGACATCGTTTTGTCACACCATTGTATCTCTAATTTAGAAATTTCAAGAAATCTTTAGTTGAAGAATTGTCTTACATAATACGCTTTAACAAAGAACGGCAGTTTGCGCTTGTACTTTTAATGACTTTAAAGATAGCAACTTACTCAAAATTTGAAAATGTGAAATTTTAACAAGACGATGATGACACATCAGAATAAGATGATATAGATAGATGATTATTGCAAAAGTGTGGAGGATTGTCATGAGACTTTTGAATATTACAAAAGACTAATTGCTATTACTTCATACATTTTTCATTCACGTGTCCATGAATGATATGAAGTGCACAATAGTTCAAATCACCATGCAAAAGACGTGCAGCTGGTATGACTCGAACCGACGGTTAGCTAGACCTGTAAGTTGTAGGAACATGATGATAATTAATAATTAATGATAATGATAACTAATAACAAAATAATAATAAATAAACACCTTGTCTCTCAACATCAAGAAAACTAAAGGAATGATAGTCAGTGTCAAAACAGACTGATAGATCGAACCAATCGTGATAGGGGACACTGTTGTTGAACAAAAAAAGACCATCAAACTCGTAGGCGTGACCATCGACACTCACCCGACGTTTAGACATCACGTCGAAGCTTGTAGAAAGAAGGCAAACCGTAGAACATACTGGTGCGAACCTTCAAGAGATTTTGTCGATCGGAATGAGGCCTCAGTTATACCCATCCAATATCAGATGCATCTTCGGATATGCCTCGGCCCAGCATGGTTTACCCATACCACAAAATGTCACAACAGATCATTGAACGAACGGAAAAGTGCGCTATCAAATTTGTCTTTCCATCTCTCTTATACTTAGTTGTTCTCAAACAAAGTGGTCCGTCCACTCCCAATCCTAGCGCATCTTGAAAATTAGTGCCTGAAAAACTTGATCAAAATGACAAATCCTTATCATCCACTTCATCATCTTCTCCCCACTACACAAGGACAAACAAGCAGCAGAACTATCAGATCCTCGAAAAATCTTCGTATACCTCGGCATCACACTAAACTTCGCAGGAAGTATTTCATTGTTACCACCTGCCAGAAGCATAACTCGTAGAGTAGTCGTAGCTATGTAACTTCTTGCTAGCGCTGAGCGAAATACTCAAATGCATCGCGAATTTCTGCTATGTATTAACCACGCATGCTACCTTGCTTTGTCATGTGGGAATAAAATCATCTCTCTCAATTATGACTCGGGATAATCGATGTGATATAAACTGCACAAAAGTTTCGAATTACTACATGAAAAATCTTGTCCCACGTGTGAGCAGATATGTCTACATAGCTTACAGGAGAATTTTGCTGTATCATAAAGAATAAATAGTTTCCATAAAACGAACTTCTTTTGATCAAAATCTTTTCAGTCCATCTTGCCTGGCAGCTTCGTCTCAGTATTACTGTCAAAAGATGAGACACTTGAAATTTTATGTCCAGTATGATCGTTTTTCACGACATATAGGCCTACATGATTTAAGATTTCATGGAAAAATGTTGGAAGAGACGCTATGATTCATGTAGAGCTCATCTCATTGGGACGTCAACTCTACCGGTATGTACAACCATGCATGGCACAGTTATTTCCATAGGAAATTCGAATCCATGACACATTCGAGAAGATATAATTTCAGTATAGCCGTTGCTTACATTTTTTAATAAAGACTGAGAGAATATACACAAATGAATTTTAATCCTGTTTCGACCAGAGCTTATCGTCAAACCAGAGGAGGTTTTAACAACCACCAACTGTTGATTTGGTGCACTGAGTCTAAGGTCAAAGACGCGTCATCATGCAATTTGGCTTCTCAAGACGACTACACAAGTTTGAAGATATCCTGTGGCGCTCTGGTATCCTCTGCGGAATCATGCCCATGTTTTGAATTTCTCTATCTACATGTACATGCTGCATTTCTTATTTCCAGCCAAGTACAGTGCTTCGAATGCGAGAAGCATTATTATTCTTTTTGCCATGGTGTGGCTCTGATCTGCTACTTTACATGGATGCTTTGGCGCCGTCAAAAGTGCTCTTCATCAACAATCAATGAAGGTAGCATGATAAGCAAGCAAAATCTAAAGACAAGGAATTAATTAGTGCCTGTACTGAACTTTACTGTGTACTTCTACCATTTGTTACTGTACTGTGTGCTGTATCAAGTCATCCAGTTACTATTGCATGATCATGGCAGACAAGCGTATCAAAGACAATGGTAAATGATTGCGAAGTTGAGATTAGTGAGCTGATTCGAGATAACGACAATGATGAAATCAGAGCTAATGCCTTAACTGCAATGAAATCATTCGATGATTCAAGTAATATGAATCAATAATATCGTCATTTATTACCTTAGTCATTTCTCAATAATGAAGTTGATGAAAACGGAGATTAGATTTAATTGATGGCTGCAGCAGTCTATAATAAAAAAGTTGACTGCTAAGAATTGAATCATTGAACGGTTTGTGCAAAAAAGCTTATTGAGCCACTGTATTTCACAAATAATATTCAAAAGACATTATAAGAAAGAATCTTGATTTTCTTCATGAGCTCTTTGGAGGAGAAAAGCGGAAAATTCGCCTTTTAAGAATTTTCACTATTTTGATATAGTGCATTATTTTTCATGTCTTCATTTTTCTGTTTTTCCATAGTGTAAATCTTGTGAATGAGTAAGGAATGACTGCAAGCATTGCAAGAGTGAACATGGAACGTGCTGCAAGCATTGCAAGAGTGAACATGGAACGCACTGTCAATTGCATCAATATAGGAGCTTCCTGTAAATAAAAAGACGGCGACCATCCGTAGTAGGACAGTCGAGGAAGTTCGGTCGCTATCATTCTATTTGAAGGATTATCAATGATGAATGGAAAATGGAGTTTTTGAGTTTAGGACTGCATGTGTATCAGGGTTTTCTCTTTAAATCAAGTGCACGAATGGCCTTTTTTATCTCTTCTGACCAGCAATAGATCAATCAAAATCTCAGGATGCAACTTTAAGTTCGTCATCCTGTCCTATATAGCTAGTCAAAGTCCAAATAATATTGAGATGAATAAAAAAATGAGATTATTATCAAACATAAATATCTAGCTTGCTCTGAACAGCAATGAAGTGTCCCACTTGAATGATTCTTCCGTAATCATTAATAATTGCAGATTTTTAAGTAATGGGATGCTTCATTACTGTTCAGTGCACGTCAGAATAATGTCATCCCTCTATACCAGTGTTTCGGGTAGCCGAAAATTTGGCAAGATTTCGAATTCAGCTAAATTTGATATGACGGTTTCGGTTTCAATTAAATTTGCGGTAAGAAGTTCCCCTGCGCTCCATTGAATTACCACCTCTTTAATTTCAAGTTCAAAAGTTTTAAAATATAATTCAGAAATATTAAAGTCAATTTCAGAAATAGCAAAACAGAAACTTTAAAATCAAGTTCAGAAATTTTAAAGTCATATTCAGAACATTTAAGATCAAATTCATAATTTTAAAATCTATTTCAGAAGATTTTTGCATCAAAAAACACTCTATTTCTAGTAGCTAAACACAAAAGGATCGTTTCAACCGCTTGGTTGACGCTTACATTGCTTCAACCGCAATTGTTGACGCTTGCATTTCAACAATAGGGGTCAGTTTTGTTATTCTATCGGACAACTTCCATGTCGGCCATGTTCTGTGCAGCTGCAAAGAAAGTCAGATTCTGTTGGCAGCAGCGGGCACAGTTCTCACCAGTCCTGCTGAGCATCTCATTTTTTCCACTTATTGCAGAACGTTGTTGATCTCCAAGATGGTCGCCAGGTGCGTTGCGTTGGGCACAGACATACTTCGTTTCACATTTCACGTTTCTGCTCTGCTTCCAATGTAAAACAAGCTCTTGATTAATAGATAAGTCATTCATTTAACAAGCTGTGCATTCATTATTTGTCTTAGCACAAATACAGTCCGTTTCATAAAAAGTGGATCATCCTAAAATTTGACTAAATAAAACATAAGTATGATACAGAAAGCATTTTTCATGTTATTTCATGTCCCTAATATATTTAAATGTCCTTATATAATCTGATAAGCTATGACACAGTAACGGTTCTTAAGAAGCTAATATTTTGTGGCCCTATTCATATTGTCAATGACATTACCAATTCGTCTAGGCATTGATTCGATGATATCGTTGATTTTTGACTGATCTAACTTTCTCCACTCTCTTTTTAACAGTGACGTAAGTTGTGATACGCCATCTGTAGGTAGCAGTGAACGACGAACATTACGTTTTAGAATACTCCATACATTTTCTATGGGATTCAGATCAGGAGAACGAGCTGGCCAAGATAATGTCCTAAGCCCTAATTGAGACTTGCATAAGTTGACTCTACTACTCCTGTGACACGTAGCATTATCATCCATAAATAACCAAGTCGATGGATCACCAAGTTGATCTGTCATTTGGCCAATGTTCATTCGTAAAACATTCACATAGCGTTCAGAATTCATGGTTCCTTGCTGTATGTGAAGTTCAGAGCGGCCATTGGTCCAAATGCCAGCACAAATCAATAGAGTCGCACTACCTTGTACCCGGGGACGATGTAAATGTCTCGGAATTTCCTGATCAGATTTTATCCATAATCTCAATCGACCATCAATATCCTTCAGACGGACTGATGCCTCATCAGACCAGACAACCCGATCCCATTGATTTCGCCAGTGACAATGACTCATTGCCCATCTGAGACGTCTTTTTGTATGCTGATCTGATAATCGATCTGAGAGGGCCTCTTACAGCTCTTGAAATTCGACTCAATAAGTCTTCTACGAATAGTGGACTTAGGAATAGACGAGTCTAGTGCAGCCATCTCAGTTAACGAGAGACTTGGATCAACTTTAACAAATCTCAAAATTAGGCGGTCTCTACGTTTGGATGTTTTGCGTGGACGGCCAGAGCCCTCTTTACGACAGAGTCGAAAATCATCATTATGCCATCGATGCACATTTGTGTAAGGGACATTTAGTCGCTTGCTTGTAGCTCGCAAAGAAAACACTAGTTCTAGCAAGGCTGACACTCTGCCTTTTGTGAATGCGATCTCGTTATTGTTCATTTGTGCTTTGTATTGTTTTCAACCGGTAAGAGATAGATTTCTAGCTGAAAGCAATCAGGAGTGCTGCCAACACCACCGCAACGAAGTCAGGAAGCCATGGAACATGAAGTCCAGTTAATCACATGTAGCAGTTACATTATTGTTGATGAATAATGGTGCTATACTGGCTCTGATTGACCGATTTTCTTTATTTTTGTTTTGCTTGATAGCTTTTGGCTTGTTGAACAACATATTACATAACAAAGGAAACAAATGTAATTTTATAAGAGTGAGGTATGATTTTGTGTAACATTGCTAAATGAAGATCAAATTATCTACTACTTTTTTATCTATAACAGGAAAACAACTCAATATTCATGCTTGAAATTTCCAACAATGATATTAGTAAGCACAACTGACATATCTTCCAAATTTCAGAGAAATTCGTTCAAGTTTGGCGGAGTTAGACAAAGTTGAAGTTAAGGCGATGTTTAAGGGTGATCCATTTTTTATGAAACAATCTGTACATTAACCGCAGATTTGTATGGCAATATTCAAATGATCGATTTGCCAGTGAATGGTTAAGTGGAGGCATTATTACGTTCTCTGTCGTAGTTATCAGCTTGCTCCACATCGAACATCGGGTATAGTCATGTCTCATCGAGGAAAATACAATAAAGGAAAGAAAGCTGATAGGGATTATCATTGACGTAGTTGACCAAGCAGCGAGAGAGGTTAGCCATTTTCCAAAGAGTTCAAGACAGAACAAAAGTATCAGGACTCTCTCTCGGTAAAACGTTTATTGGTCTATCATTTTAAGTTAAGATTAAAAGAAAGACAGGGCCTTCGGCGTCCAGCGCCTTCTATTGGTCGATGTAAGTGCTAAACAGCAGCCTTTGTGAAGGTTTATAAAGAGGTGAGTGATATTAAGAAGTGTGTTGTGCGTCGAATGTGAGGTGATTGAAATGTGAAGACATGCTGTATTGCGATAGTTCATGTTTTCTATTGATTTTGGGCTGAAGCTGTGTGATTGCTTTTGATTCAGTAAATTTTGTGTCTCGAGTGTTGTCGAGTTTAGCAATTAAACCGACCTGAAAATCCCCGATGTCGCCTATGTCGCTGTGCTTGCCTCTAATATGATCGTACAAGGCACTACTTATCGATTTATTATTTATTATTTATCGCCCTTTTGTGCTCATTGTGTCTAGTAATAAACTTGCGAGCAGTTTTACCGATATAAAATTCGTTACAGCGTTGGCATGTGTACTTACAAACTACGAATTTATCACCACAAGAATATTTAATTAATTGCGAGCAAATGTTACAATCACAATTATTCCTATATTTCTTATTATTGAGATGCTTAGCTGATTGTTTGCCATTGTCGTTGGCAATTTTAGTAGGTAAATCATATTTTTTAATGGCTTTAAACGCAATTAACTTATTGCATTTACCGCTTATGTATGGTACTTTAAGCGTACTCCTATCAGCATTATTATTTTTGTTTTTATCTTTCTTATTTTTCTTTTTTTTGCGCTTACTGTCACCGTCGTTGTAACCATTTTCTTTTAGTATCATAGAGAACGTTGTTAAACTGTCTTGAGTTATGGACTCATCGCTACAGCGTTTTTCTATTTTTTCTATCCTATGCTATCTGATAGGGATGGATGCCTAATTAACCCATTAATAAACGCGGCTGTGATTTCTTTGAATTTTTCGAATTATATCAATAAAAATAGCTTGAAACTTCACGAGTCATAAATATTTTCACATGTAGAATGGATACGAGTCACATCGGATCGAATTCGAAGATGGCATATATATATATATATATATATATATATATATATATATATATATATATATATGCCATCGCGTCCTACCACTCCTAAAAAGTAGTAAATTTTGGTTGTGACAATAAAAGGCAAAATTGAAGCACTGAACTTTATAAAACTGCAAAAAGAACAATTTGTCTTGTGCGAACATCTTGCTTGTGCATTTCAAATTTCATTTTCCACATCTGTTATTCATATCAACTGCCTTGATGTATTATTCAATTACATGTAGGCGACATGTAAATCAAATTCTTAAGAGAGCAATGTATAATTTATAATTTTTACTTGTAGTTTTACTCAAAAAATAATTTGTGTCATTGTTGCATGATATAAAAGAGATCTCACAACAGTGCGTAACAGCTTCTAAAACTCTCTTGCAAATACACATACTTTGTACACATGTGCTTATATCAGTAATTTTCGCTTTAGTAGGCCTAATTTGGTCTGTAAAAAGACTATCTTGCTTATGTGTATACTCGTATGCTCAACAGTTCATGTCGTCATTAAATAAGTCACCAAATGTGGCATGCTTTGCAAAACTTGTCGCACAATCCCACACCGCATTTGTAGCATTTCGTTCGTGAAAGATCTTGGCCCAAAGCGCAGCAACTGCTTAGGTGTACAATGGTTTATAGGCCTACCATCATTGCGCATTGCCACCGACATATTCTGACATCCAGCTTCTCCAATACAATTATTTTTTATCATTTTTAGATATTATAATCGTTTTCCTCATACTATGATGGTTAACTTCAGTGGGTGCCATACGTTACTATTCTAAAGTAAAAGATAATTATTGAAAATAGCTTTCGCATGCACCGTGCATTTTTCAAAATCATGCTTATCCTAAATCACTACGAAGCTTCTTGAGCAAATAGTGGTGCAAGTGTGGTCAGAGTGTGTCCATCGTTTTCAAACCATGGGTAGGCCTACTCAATCCTGATCTTACACTTCGTTAACTTCCTACAATACTTAGCACATGATTTGCATAATGCAAGATAATGGAAGAGCCAAACAAACTGATAGCTCACAATTTTGCTGCTAAACAAGTGTCGATAGACATGGTTATACGGTCGATAGACATAGACTTATGGTTAGCATTCGATAGACATGTTTATACTGTGTAGTAGGTGCATGTACAAATTAGGCCTACCTGATATATCATCGTCAAAACCATTTTCGTCCTCTTTACCGCTGTCTTTGTACTGTCCTTACCATCTCATAACGAGGGCTACATCATAATATCATCCTTTCCATTGCTAAGTAGATCATGCAGCGCATGAATCGCTGAGGTACTTTTGTCTGAAAGAGATACTTTTTCTGACATTCACAGTAGCGGATTACGCGATTGCATATATATATATATATTCCAGTACGTATTGCTGCATTGCCACTGAACTAAGTCGAATTTGAATATCAGACTGGTGCACAGGGCTAGAAAATACACCAAATGAAACATGCATGGACACGAAAAGATTATGAAAGTTCATAATTGAATATTTTGCTCAACTTACCAAAACGAAGAATTTCTTCGCGCCATTTTGAAAAACAATTTGAATTTCCCGCCAAATGGATGAAATTGAAAAAGTTATTTCACACAACAAATCTTGAACATCATTCTAAGTTATATTTTGTCAAAAAGAAATGATCCGAAAAACGAGTTTTCACGGTTAAAATGAAGCATAAATGGGGGAAAATTACCTGGCATGCCACCGCGTTTAATGGGTTAAAGCAATGACCTAATGCATGATTTCTGCTGCACGGAGTACACGTAAATCAGTTTCAATAAAATCGACTATCTGAGGTTTTATTGCGGCAGTGAACATTGTGAAACCGTTTCCTAATACAACTGACATCGCACGAAATGTTGGTGACTTGAGAACACCATATTTTTGCATATCTTTACTAAGAAGGCTGAGTGATACTCAAAAGATCAAATATATCGGTCAGCTACAAGTAAGCATCATTATTATACATAAAATTAACTTTTCCAATGTTTTGACATCAATTTAATCAGGCAAACTAAGAATTTATAAAAAGGGTCCACTGGACTCCGCCTCAGGTCCCAGAGGGTGTGGAAAAACTAGGGTCTCTGGGGTTCAAGCAAATTAAGCTTATTATATGCAATAATTTATGCTTATTTAATTTAATAGTTGTAGTTTTCAAAGATAAGTGCATATAGGTGCAATGATGACATGATCTATACATAGGAAGATTCATCTGACAATTTTCCAGCATTCATGATTATAGAGCCTAAATTTGTGCCTCCGCTTCGGTCTAGTTTCCATTTACCGAATACTCGGTCAAACAATTTGAATATCGGCTTAGGTCTCAGTTTCGGCATTTCACAAAATTGCTGTTGAGGTTTCGTTATCGGATTCGGTCAAAAATCGTGATTTATTTGTGTAAAGCGCATCGATTTCCTGGGGGCATGTCGCCACCCTCCTTGACTTAATTCTAAAGTATTGCTCCGAAACACATGAAATTCATAATATGTTTGGTGTGTGAACTTTCTGATGGTGATATTCATTTCACGACCTCGCTCATCTCCGTGCTATAAAAATAATCTAAAATTTATAACTGCGCACCAATTCCAGCAGATTTTTGAAATTTTAGCTATTTATCCTATCTCCCAACTCGAACTCAGGGACCGAAGGTTAGGTGGTCCACGCCACATCAGAAGTGCGTCGGAGGTTGAATCGGCCCCCATAAGCATAGGGTTAATCAATCAGGGGAATGCGTTTAACTGCTTATAAATATGTTGTTCACACATTCATTGCTCAAAATGGACATGCAGAAATGATGTTCAATTTAGGTTTCTGGCTAATTCAAGGTGAAGTAGCCTAATATTTCCATCTCGCAGCCATGAATAGGCCTAGATTGCATGCGAACTATGTAGGCCATCAATAGCATTCAGAATCCTCTACTTCATGGAAAAATATGTAGGCCGACATTATATTCAAATAGCATGATAATCATAAAGAGGACAACTCATTTTGCAGATTCGCGGAGAAAGGCGCCGGTCAACGTAATTGAAGGCCTGCAAAAATTACTGAGCAAATGGAAAAACATCAAATAATTGCAGTTAACCCACAAGTTGTAGCAATTTTTTGATTATTTTCAATAAAATTCCTCGATACTGATTTTTGATGCCCTCATCCAAAAATACAGTCTTTTGCGCCTTGCAGTATATCCCTGCTTCAGAAAGCACTCAGCTTCTCCATAAGCAAAGTATGCTGAATGATATGTTTATTCTGATTGTCAATTATTATCAAGAATCATCTCTTAATTATCAAGCCTAGCTATTACTTTCTCAGGTCTAAATTTATCGCAAAACAACCTCAAACGACGGATAATATTTCGATGCTTGGTAAGTATTTGATTTTTGGAAGGTTAAAATAAAGCGCCTTATGAATCAATTGTAGTTCAAGAATTTTTTCGATCGGTTTTGGATAAGGGTCAGTCAACCCTTTATCCAGTTAGGACATGCGTTATAACAATGACAGCATCCATTGCCCGTCACCAGGAAAATGGCATAGGCCTATCTGTTTCCGTGTTATAGGCTAGCAAAGCGATGGAACTGAGCATCGAAGGAAAACAAAGGAAAAATTTGTAAGTCAACTGATGACCGATTATCCTCATGGTTTAATGGAACATGTACTAAAGAGATCTCCTACAGTTACCCCGAAGTCCTTTATTTTTGTTACCCGTGTACCCACCTCCCTCGGTTGATTCGACTTTGTTATTCCATTTTATAAATGATTCCCCTTCATGCTCTCATGACATCTAAATTTGTAGATCTGCATGATATAGCCTATGTCCTTCCATTCCTGCTGAAGGCTAAGAGCGGTTGACAGAGTTTTATCAGAAACCGGTCGAATACGATCTAGAACAAAGTGATTTATGCGACGTTTTAACCAACCAGGATCACTTTCGAAATGCAAAGCCCATTTAACTCTGATACTAAGCCGTTTAATAATTCAAACTGCAGGAGTCAAAATTACTTACTAACCATTTGCTGCAACCCCGAATTGGTTTAATCTTATCTTCCTTTTCATCGATTTTACTAAGAAACAATCTTTGGCATTGAATGATAATCAATATTGTTTGAGCTATCGAATGATTTCATCGCAGCTGTCTCAAATATGCAGTTTTGTCTTCCACTGTTTTTGATCCGTTTATAGTAAATGATTTATTTAAATCTGCTCGAATACGGGCACAAAAAACATCCGTGCGACGAATAATGAAAACGAATGAATTATATTCAAATCGGTGTTTAAGTACATCTACAGTTCTCTTCATGTACAACCAGACACGTACAAAACAATAGCCTTTGGTTCACGATGCACAAGTTACGGGAAAACCCAAGTGAGCTTTGGGGAATAGCGAGACTGGTTCGTGGCGAATGATAAAAATGCATCGATATTCGATAACGTGGTTCAATTTCGAGGGGCAAAGTCAGGAGTGTTCTCACGTAAAAAGGACGATAGAAAGATAGTAATACACGAAATTATTTACAAAGAAAATGAAAATGTTGTGTTCATATGACTTCACAGTAGAAGACGACTCATCAATATACATATAAGACAAACGGAATGGGATGGGAATTGAAATATCAATGGAGAAAAAGACATTTGTGACGTCACCAGGATTGGAAAGAAAACAATGTTGGTCACAAGAATATTCCCAAAAAAGGAACTTTATTTTCTCCAGTCTCCATCGATATCACAAGATATGTCACTCTCAAAGCACATTTATTTCGATCAGTTTTTTAGTGTACAACCGCCAAATTTAGAAGGGCAACGCTTCCGAGGCGGCAGGCAGGTAGGTTGCATACTACGGAGTTCAAAAATCTTCAAATTTCATCTGTACACCTTTAATCATTTTGTAGTCTCGCCTAGATGAGCGCGGAGGACACCACATTGATCAGACATAAGTAAGACGTATAAAGGCAATGTATGTCAGTGTTACTACCTGCTTGTACATTTATATGATCTCTGTGACAGACATAAGTTTCCCATCCGTTTCTAAAGCTATAAGAAACCAATGCGACAAAGGAAACTAGTGCAGCAATCCATAATATTGTGTAATTGAATGAGGGGCTCGAGCGTCGTTTAGTAATAAATACTGCATGAAAACTAGTATTATCTTTGCAACTTCTAAACCAGGCCTGCATTTTTCCTAAATTTTTAATACCAGCACTCGACAGTACTGTGCTATTCACAAATTTTCCCTTAACAAAAGGTTAAACCAAATGTAGAAAAGATAATTGCCATGAGTTTACTGATTGTGAATAAAGTTCGCACACCGAACATTCCTACATTTCAGAACTAAAATTGCTTGTTATCAGTCGGATACGGATGCCAATCTGATACATAACCCGTAAATCAGGACTAGGGCGACAATTCTGGTGTTTTCATACAAAATCTCTGCTTCTTTAACGAGTTTTACAACGAAGTTGACACTAAACCTGCAAGTTCCTATCTATGAAGTGAGAAGATTTCATGACCATGTCACCACAGAAACGTTCATGTATAAGCCACAATGTGACACAGTCAAATGAATTCAATGCGCTATTATTCGACCATTATTCCGATTTAATTGTATTACGAAATGACAGAGAACATGCACGCAGCATGTATCACTAGACTTTCCTCAAATTTATGATCCTACTTATATCTAATCGAAATCGTCCACCGCAGCTCATCCTCTTGACGTCATCGCAGGAGGGAATATAGTGTCTAAATGCGACGCCTGGCAGTCTCATATCGGCGACTTCAGAATTGCACCTCATGTTCTGTCAGCGGTGCCAAACTAGGCTGAAGAATGGGCTGTAGAACTTGAGGCGGCAAGTCAGTCAGCAGTGGTGGCGGATCGTGGTCATGATGATGATGATTTACATTCGATGATGGCATCGCTCTCAGCGGCGCAGTTACCACCCCCGGTTCGTCCTTCAATCGCGCTATCTCCGAGAAGACCTGAGCCAGCGGCTGATAGCTTGGTGTCCAGTTGAGCAGGTGATCGAGGCGGAACTGGGCGTCATCGATCGGGGCCTGGTGTGTAGGACTGAGCGATGACATCATGCGCGCTACTGTTGTGGGACTCTTCATCATCGGCTCTTCACGTCGTTCAAGTTCTCTTAACGTTATCTCTTCGCCACGTAGGCCTAAAGGTGTCGAACCGATCGTAGAGAAACCTGGCCCAAAGAAAACCGTTCCACCGCTGCAACTGTCAGAAAGTGAGCTGGTGCCACCACCACCTCCGCCTATACCAAGACGCGCTAAATAGTCCACGTGATTGATGGCTGGTGGTGAATGCAACATGGATTGCTGCGAACTAGCATCAATGTCAGAATAAGAAGCCATTTGAACGCCTGAATCTGGCATGCCATTGGTGCTGGCTATTGTGGCCAAAAATTTGCTGCTGGATGAGAGGGAGCTAGAAGGTCTATCAACAGTCCGAGTAATCATTCTCAGCTCCTCATCTGCAGCCACATCAGAGCCGCGACCACTACCAGTGGCACATAGAAGTCGGGTGGCGGTGTTGTTGTTATTGGCAGCATCATAGAGACGTGGAGGGAGCGGCGGTCGATGCAGCGGATCAAAAGTGGTCTCGTAGATGGGCGGGGAAGGTGGCAAGCTGGATGTGATACGGCGAGGAGATGTGGCGACACCTCCGACACTTTTCTCCGGTTTGAAGGGCCGACAACGTCGACGCGTGTAGAAGACGACGATGAAGACAATGATGGCGGCCACGATTACTGAAACGACTAGTACCAGGACGAGGAGAGTTCCACTAAGACCCACGACTGGTGGAGAGTTAGGAAAATTTGTGATAAGTGGATAGTCCATTTCTAGAGTGACGTCAGCAACAGAGGCAAGAGATCCAGACCTAAAAATGAGAAAATAATTTGGTTAAGAACTCAAATTTACAATGCCAGAGGGAAGATGTTCACAAAAACACAAAGCGTTGAACTTTCATATTTTATGAAAAAAGTTTGATTATTTGAACATGATGATCATTTTATCAATCAAACGAATGTCGTTTAGTCGGATGTAGGTAGAAACGATTCACCTAAAACTAATCGGGTTATTAGTTAATTACATCAATATCTTCATACTACAATCCAAGGAATATCAGTGTTTCGGAAGAACATAGTACTATGATTCTTTCATAAATAATACACGCCATAACGATCGTACTAAATTAAGTAAACAAGAAATCTCCTAATCCACGTCACTTTGCTTATATAACCTTAAACCCATCGACTAAAGCAAGTTTCACTACAGATTCCTTTTTATTTCTGATCACTGTAATGTATCTCGAACAGTCCAACGATCGTCATAAAACGGAACGCATCAATCAATAGATTTCCGATGGGCCTACTTCTGAAGGAGGATGGTAATGAAAGACACACTCAAAATAGAATTGGAAGTCAAATACTTCACTCGTCAGTTTACATGTAGGCCTATGTGCTGTACTGACTGCTGATTTGTGGTATAATCACCCATTGCTACCTCCTATAACCCGGATGCAAGTAAACTTGCATAGAGGAGCTGCTGATAGACCAAAACAATGTCACAGTCTTTTATTCAGTGAAAAGAACCCCGTACAGATTATCATTTATACATACTTCATTTAATGGAACATTTGGGGTTTACGGAGACCGCTGTTGAGGTGGTGAGAAGGAGTAGCTTAAGATGGGTTGGTCATTTCCTGAGACGAGATGATAGTGACCCGCTCAAGAAAGCATGAAACTTCGAAAAGGAGGGAAGACGAGAAAGATGAAGACCAACTACGTGGAAGAGCATGCTGAATGTAAAAAGGATGGTCTGAAAACAGAGGATGCAAGTGATGGAGCGAGAGGGAGGAAAAGTGTATCGTCGTGGTGTGAACATCAGTAACACCTCATACGAGGGGAAATGCTCACGAAAATAAATGATGATGATGATGATTGAAACTGAATATATTTCTGAATGTCAATGAAATTTCAAACTTCGCCCATGCATTTCAATTTCCTTCTTATATTTTCAGAAAAGTTAATTTTTTCTAAGCTGAAATATATTAAAGAACTTCAATTTAAAAAAATGAATTCTTTTTGAAAACAGTATCTATCTACGCAGAACAAATGAAACAAAATTTTGACAAATCCCTTATGCAAAGATACAAGAGGAAACAACATTTTCTTGTAACATCATTTCAAGTGTTCTCTTATTACCAGAGTGTGTTTTCAAGTCTCGTCATCAGTATCTGAATTGAGTGTTATCTCATCATATTTTCTTCAAAATGTATGTCCTGTCACGCTTAATTCATTGACAATCAAGAACTTCGCTACCTTGTGAAGACATGGGTAATCAGGGCACTCTCCCTCAATGAAGTAACAGAGAAAGCTCCGGTAAGGACTTTCGTATTATTTTCTTCCTCTTACCATTCAATCTATCCATCTCCTACTCCTGACGTGACCGAAACTCGCCTCTCATAGCTTCCAAACGACCACTTCACTCGCACTGAGAGGCGCCGCTCTTCTTCTCAAGGAGACTTCCATCTCGGTCTCTTTTCTCAGGACAAACGGAAACCGTCTTCTCAAAACTTGGCCACTTCTCAGACGATACTGTAAGCGCGCACAGCTTTTATCATTCTCACAAAGTAACATCGAAGTCGAAACCAAGAAAGCAGCAACGCTGATCGAATTGTTTGTGTACCTCATCCTTCTTTTTGTAGTTATTTGAGAAATGAAGAGTTCTCAATCATATTGTGATGATATCTTGCAGTCGATTTTGTTCAAAGATACAGTCATGAATTGAAAAGCATGTATGATAGGTAGTCGCCATTATTAATTATTCTTGTCAATATGACATAAATGCCAAAATATTGGATAAGTATGTGCAGTTCATCTTTTCATCTAACCCGAGGTGGACATTTGTAAAAATTATAGATCTTCCAAAATTCCAGAAAAATTCAATCCGAGACTGACAAGAAGATTCACACAAACAATGACTAAAATAGTGCTTGATCTCCTCTTGAGAATTTTTTACCGTGATGGGGTCAACAAAAACTACGGGTCTACTACAGTTTTATTGCATGTATTGCTGGTTGTTTATGCTCATGCTTGGCACATAGTCATCAAAATTTCTGCTACATTTAAGTCCCGGAAATATGCAGCAAGGGCCTATCCAGTGATAGATTTTGGAGGAGTCTCTGTAGAGAAGATAGATCAATCATGACACGCATTCGCATCCTTAGTGTCGTGCGCATATTATATTCACTACGCTACAATCATGTGCTTGCATGTAGGCCAGGGTTTTCATCCTCTTCATGTTTGCGTATGATATTGAACAATGAGTCAATTGAAAATTGCGCTTGAGATACATGTGCCATCCTTTAAATACTTTTTGTCCATCACGCTTGTCTAAGATCATTCAGTTAGCCTACAATGCTGAAATTACCACACTGAAACTTTAGCGCCACTACTCCTCCATGGTAGGGGCTTGGGCGGTGCTGTTCAGTCCGGATACTATTCTTGCCGACTTCCAATTACACTATCGAGGTTGGACGTCATGCCCAAGAGATCGTTAGGTCAAGCACTTAGCCACTGTGCCAAGGAGACAGCATGCCAGTAGGACATCACGTTTATTGTCTAATTGCATCAGCATGTCATGTATATCACGAAAGGAATTTTTGAGACTTGAGATTTTTGAGAATTTTTGGGAGCAAGTTCTGATGGGAATTGACTTTCATCTTCGTCAATTACAATTAGCAGGAGTCTATACTAACAAACAGTTGAGGTGTCACATATCTATTCACATAGATTGTTGTCTCACTTCCCATTCCGAGAGGATTATGCTTATGCGTAACTCTGTCTGCTGAAGTAAAACAGAAAGAAGAAAGAAACAAGTTTTTATGCACATAATTAGCGAAAGTTCACATCACATGTTGCATACAAGTATAAACTCTGAGAGGGCAACAGCATTGCATTTTTTATGATGATTCGAAATTCGTTTTTCAAGAAATGGCTTTGATTAGAATTATTTCGTTTCTATTTAGAGACAATTGGAACTTATACATTAAAGTACTTCATTTTCATTTGTGTTCATTAGAGTTCATTGAAGTGTTCACTTATTGTTCACTGAGCTGCGAATTACCGATTCACTCGCACGTAGGAAAATTCAACATTTATTCTCATTACATTGAATCCGCTTTAAAGCTATGCTCTCAAAGTGTCCTTTATCAAGAATCCCTCACAGATTCTTTCATCAAATCATATCTAATCATCCAAGGTTATATTCGAACACAAAACGAAATAAATAGCCTGCAATTTCTTATGACATTATGTGCTCAGTTTTGGTAACGATAGAAAAGTTCTTTCATTCCGACTCATTTAATTTGACCAAATTGTGCAATTTAAAAGACTCTCATCTTCATTTTCAGTGGCTTATATAGTAAAACGGAACAAATCAAGACAACAAAAGGGCGACCTGACAAGAGCACTTGTCACGAAATAAAAAGCTTTCCGATGAAGAAATTCGTTTTCAATGTCAGTGAAAAACTCAGAGCTAAAAAGGTTCTGAACAGGACTTTTGACAAGATTTTCATCGTTGTCCCGGGAAAGCCATTTCGTAATAAAAGTTGTTTTCCATCAAGAACCTCTTGAAAATCTCCTAAAAATCTTTATTCCATGGTGAAAATCTCTGTTACATAATTATATGATTCTATGAACATGAAAACTTGCACACCTTTGATACTATGATCATTACCTGAAGCTATCTCGGATATCAAAATGTGCCCGAATTTTTTAGGTCAATCGGCAATTTGGATTAACGAGAAAAACCGTGACTCAGAGTAAATCTTCGAACTGTGAGCAAGCTATCGGATAATGATGAGCAATATGTAAAGTACATGTACAAGAGAGTAAAGGTATACTGTTTATTTGAAATTTGACATCAAGCCGATGAATCAATTGTCAATCTCCACTGATGTGTTTGATAAGAATTCGATCATCATCATCAATCTCTAAATTCATGGCATCATTCACAGTCATTACCTATGAAGAAATGTTCAGCTGGACACATATTGAGGTTGAGTAAGAGCAATTTATTGGTGGGCACATAGGCCTACTGGAAAATATCAGTCATCTGATCTTTACCTCATTTAACTCAATGATGAATTAGAAGGCGAAATCTTTCATATATATTCGCAAACATCCTATAATGTCTTTCCCAGAGACATTTCATTACCATTTATCATCTGAGGAGACTTTTCTCTTGTTGGTCATAATGGTCAATATTGTGTATCTTCGCAGCAGTAAAATTGTAATATCATTTGAAAATGAATAAATTGAAGATGTAAGGACGAAAATACGTGAATCAGAAACATGCATATCATTCTACTCATTGCACACTACTGTCAGATTTCAGGAACATTTTCTGTAGATATTTTACTATTTATAGCTATTTTGGAATCCAACTTTCTTGGAAAATGATCGACGTGCGAGGTCGTACTCTGAACTCCAAGTATCCGGATTTTAATAGTCCAATAACCATCATCCACGAAGCAGCGTCATGATTAGAAAAAAATCTTTATCAAAATTCTCAAACGAATTCAATATTGACTATCATCTTCAATGTCGGCGACCGAGCAGCATTTGATTATTCTAATCACTAAACCACTGCGTCTGTCACCCTCGCTTTTCTCATTTCAAGTCGCGTGGGAGGTCGCCAGTTTGCGATTTCTTTTCTCCTACTGCAATACTTGTCGCCGGGTCGGCGCGGTAACTCCCGGTCAAAGGAATAACCAACAAATGAACTTTTCACAACGACGACAAAGGCGTGGGAACGCAACGCTAATGGAATTACAATTATTCTCCCTGTGTTCGCCTCTATCTGTGTGTACTGCGAATCAGTACGCTGTTCGACGAGCTGTATAATTGTTCCGTTTTACTATGAGAATCGAATTGTGCTCAGCTGGCGCCGTTGCTGCCACAACGCTTGTCCGAGTGATGGTTGGACACAGCGAACTGAGCTCGAGGTTATAATTAAATCATTGTTTGTTCAGTGGTTGCTCGCTTGTTCACGTCTTCGAAATTGATGCTAAACAGGAAGAAGTGAAAAAAGCACAGGTTGATGGTAGAATGAGTCAGGGTCATGCACTCGTCCTGTGAGCACATGTACGAGGGTGGAAAACCTCAACACGTGAGGGATTTTGAATGTGAGACTTTGAAATCCCTTAAGACAGTGCTTTTCGGCGTCTGACGCCTTCCATTGCTTTGAAGGAAGGCAAAGAAGGTCAAATAGAGGTTTGAGAAGACGATGAATGAAATCATGTACAAAATTTATTGATGAATTAAAAAATTCAAATGAACGACTTCTCAAATAATTGAAGCAATGTCTGTCGTTGACGAATTTGTACACCGCAAACACAACTATTCTCGAAATCATAATTTATTGAAAGTTAAGATAAGTCAAAGGAAAAAAGTTAACACCCGAACGTTTTCGCCGGCTCTTCTCAAGGGTGGACACCGGTTAACTGACAATAATGCACTAATGCAATCGACACTGACACAGCGAAATGACAACAACTCAAAAGGACGGAGTGACGGACAGAACTAACATAGAAATCTACCAAGGCAAAGCAAGAGAGAAAATGAATTGTTTCTGGATACACAAAGCAGGTTTGTACAATTTTATCAGTAATGACTCCAAAATGCTTAGAAGAAAAACAGAGTCAGAATGAGCCAGTACAGAAAAATGACTGACTGGAGGAACAGACTTGTCAAAGAGGTTGCAGGACATAGCATGAAGAAGCTGAAGTCAAGAGGTCTACTTTCGGCTTCGCTAGCGAAGAGCATCACCCCTTCGGGTTCAGTGACACCAAGACTTTATGGTCTTCCTAAACTACAGAAGGATGGCGTACCTTTGAGACCAATCCTGAGCATGACTGGGTCTCCGGTTCACAAGCTGGCACAGTGGCTTGTTGAAGTTCTCACTCCGGTTCAACAATGTGTGAGCAATCATTGTGTTATTGATTCATTCGCTTTTGTTGATGAGATTAAGAATTTTCCTCTTGTGAATAACGCATGTGTTCTTTTGATATAATAGCACGAATATTTTGCACGAATGTGCTACTTTTCGAAACAATAACCATGATTGAGTGTATTATTACTGATAATGATTTGCGTCTCCCTATTCCCTTTGTTGAACTGAAGGAGTGTTTACTTTTGTGTACTGAAGACATACAGTTCATTTATGACTCCAAGTATTTTATTCAACGAGACGGAGTCGTTATGGGTAGCCCACTTGGCCCGGTTTTGGCCAATATTTTTCTAGGTTTTTTGGAAACCTACAATTTGTGCAATTCTTTCCGGTCATCAGATGCTCCACTGCTATACTACCGCTATGTCGATGACATTTTTGCAGTTTTTTCTGATGAGAAAAAGTTGAGAAGCTTCCTGGACATTTTAAACTCACTCTATGGAAGCTTGTCATTTTCTTGTGAAGCAGAATCCGATGATAGTCTTGCTTTTCTGGATGTTTTAGTGTCTAGAGACTGTAAAGGGAACACTGTGACCTCCACTTATCGAAAGCCGTCTTGGAGCGGCTTATATTTCATTTTTTGAGTCATGTTCCGATGTCTTATAAGAGAGGATTGGTTCGATGTTTATTTGATAGAGCCCGTCGAATATGTTCTGATTGTTCTTGGGAGGCCGAGTGTAGTTTTTTATTTGATACTTTGAAAGCCAACGGCTATCCTGAGCAGTTCATACTGAAGTACTCTACTGCAAAAAGGAACTACCGACTTTTGGTCCCAAATGTAAACCTGTTTACATTCGTGTTCTTTTTCTGCATGATAGGTTTTCCACAGTTTTTTATAAGAAATTAAGTCGTGTCACTAAAAGTGTTTGTCCTGCCATCGATCCTGTTGTAATACATAGCACGAGATCTATTTCTGTTCGTTCTCTGAAGGATGAGTTGCCCTTCGAGTGTAAGGCCCGTGTTGTGTATAGGTTTTCTTGTGGTTGTGGATGCAGCTACGTGGGCCGCACTCAACGTGCTTTGTCTGCCAGAGTGTCTGAGCATCTACCAGCATGGATATACTCCTGTGGTTTTCGTCCTCGCTCAAAGTCTTTGCCAGATAGCGCTGTTACCAGGCATGTTATGTCCTGCAACCTCTTTGACAAGTCTGTTCCTCCAGTCAGTCATTTTTCTGTACTGGCTCATTCTGACTCTGTTTTTCTTCTAAGCATTTTGGAGTCATTACTGATAAAATTGTACAAACCTGCTTTGTGTATCCAGAAACAATTCATTTTCTCTCTTGCTTTGCCTTGGTAGATTTCTATGTTAGTTCTGTCCGTCACTCCGTCCTTTTGAGTTGTTGTCATTTCGCTGTGTCAGTGTCGATTGCATTAGTGCATTATTGTCAGTTAACCGGTGTCCACCCTTGAGAAGAGCCGGCGAAAACGTTCGGGTGTTAACTTTTTTCCTTTGACTTATCTTAACTTTCAATAAATTATGATTTCGAGAATAGTTGTGTTTGCGGTGTACAAATTCATCAACGACAGACATTGCTTCAATTAATTCAAATGAAATCAAGGCGCATACTTCAAGCTGGCCATGAACCAAGAATGACTCCTTTCTGCATAATTTCCATCCCGCACATTTTCAGAAATGATTTTTGTGTTTTCCAGAATGTTGAGGCTTGTAATGACGGAGTTCGATGACGAGGTCACATTTGAAATCTGAGTGAGGTTATTTGTGTAGTAGACGTTCTGAGTGAATCTTAATTTCTTTTCAGTCGACATCGCATTTAATCTCATGATTGATTGTTTTATATGTGCGAGTCCATTTGACATCAAAGAAACTATTTTGATATGAAATTGAGGGATATTTATACTTATAACCATTTGTCGATAAATCTTCGTATGATTCTTCTTAAAAAGACATATAGTGAAAGAGAAGTCTATCTCAAAAATATGTGGGAGGAAGAACTGGAATAGAGCCCAGGTTTTGAGATGTTGTGCTGTCTGAGAGCAGTGTCGCTTGCGATGAGGTAGATTTTCGCCCTTGAAGTCATTCAAATACACGGCGTTACTGTCGTTTACGAGCATGCCGTAACGTGCGTAGGAGTAATATCTATGGCAGTGGTACTCGTAGTTTTATACATTTGGGAATTCGTTTTAAATCTTTCATTTTTTGTAATACATTCTACCGTAGTGCAGGTCCTTCATTTTTACCTTATCTTAATGACATATGACGGCATTGGATAATGATCATTATTAATTTAGAAGGATATGCAGATGGACAAACGTCTAATTATACAAACAGACCTTCTTCGCAGCAGTTTTGTAGTGAAAAGTCTCTCCCACTGTTTTTTCCAATAATCCACTTGTAATTCAAAACAAAAGCTAACAACACAACACAGCCTCAGTGCAAGTAAAATCAGAATGTGAAGACCTTCTTCATGAAAGGAGTAAGTGCTTTACAAGTGTTTAATAAAATAACTAATATTTTCAAGGTATTTGAATCTAGCGATGAGAAGTTTGAAGTTCAATATGAACAAAACGAAAAAATCCAATGAATCCGGAAGGAAATGAATAGAAAAAGAAAAAAATGGCTTAAAAACAACTACCTCGGACAATTTCTATACCTGCGCATGTTTCTAGACGACAAAACAAGACAGTGGACTGAATTTACACATTGAATTACAGTTACATGTAGTTTAATACAATCTGGTAAATTTGGAAAATGGTCATCATTTGTATGACAATGTCAACATAGAATTCACATTAGGCTTTCTACACCTTTGAGTACAGAGGTACAGTTTGTTTATGTGCTCTGAACTTCAGTGAATAAATCATTCCAATGTACAGCTGAGACATCCGCTTCGTTTTCCCAGACTTATTCATCTTTTTATTTTTACTTTAGACGCAGAAATATTCTTCTAGGAAGGCTACCTGACTTACATCGATGTCATTCGAGGAGACTGTGAAGTAAGTCTTCCGTGACACAGGTAATAAAGTACAGGAAAGGAAGACCGCAGTATAGCATGACGACAGACAAATTTATCAAGGGTAGCGCGACAGATGAAGAAGCCTCAGTTGAGCGGAGTTGATGATGATTCAGTTGATGAGAATCATTGATCAATGTGAGACACATGAGTCGAGTACACGAACAGACTGATGCTAAGAAAAATATGAATAAATAATTGAGAACAAAATTAAGAAATCAAATAGAAAAATAAAACGATAACATTAATGAAAAATTAATAATGCGATCAATATATTATGTTGAAAAAACCATTGAGTTGAACCATGAAGAGAGCAAGTGGAAAGATCTCGGTGCCTTTCTTGACTTGACTTCTCTTTATCTTCTTCAACTGATTCTTTTAAAAAATATTTTGGCATCTTTCGTTTATAAAACTTTTACTTTTTCAGCAGCTATAGGGAAGGGCTTGGTACCAATCGACAATCGCTTTTAATTGTCTAAAGTGCGATTGTGATCATCTTATTCGAAGATGCTAGCGAATCGAATAATTGGAATTATAGTCCGAAATGTCCAACAATTCTGCCGTTCACCAACTCTACTTTTAGGAGCGAACACAGTTTGCAATGACGGCAAGTATAAGTAAGCTATGCAATCTGTATAAAAGGTCACATCCCGATTTTCGTCGAATCTGAGATAAAACATCGCTCGAAATCATAAAAGTGTGTCTAAAGCTCATCGTTGAAATTACTGAAGCTGTTCTGGGAGAGCTGAGTCGCTTTGAGTGCACGAGCTGCATATACATATATTTTTCACTAACAGTTACATATCAAAAATCGATTATTATCGATCACTTACGTGTACTGACTGAAAGTCATATAGTGTTAGACTTAGTAATAGTTAGGAACCAGTGATTCGATGTACATCATAAAAACATGATGAAAAATGAAGAAAATATGCTAAAGACAAAGACATTGACTGACACACACACTTTCTCAATTAACCACAAAATGCGAAAATCGAGATGCGACCTTTTGTGAAAGGACGCACGAGTTGTAATTGCATAATTACCTCCTCCTACACTCGAACCAATTTGTCACCACTGAATGTGCATGAAAAGTGGCTGCGATTCTTGAGGCTCTTGGTTATCTTCAGATGAAAGCAGAAGAAAGCAAATTTGACATGAAAAATCATACGCAGATGCAAAAAAAATCAACAGACAAAGTAATTTGTCGCTAACTTATTTTGTGATCGCTCCCTTAGTAAAGCAAAACCCCACACGCCGAAGTAATTATGATTTGACGTGTGAGCAATTAAAGCGGTACCTTCAATCGCTACTTCCGGGCCTTAATTTATCTTCCTGGAATGTCAGACGACGGCGTATTTCAATTTGAATGCAACATTCTTGTGTTGGCCTCATCTAGGGACTCAGGTGATGATTTTATCCGTTTCATGAAAGACAGAGTGACGCTGTTGAGTCATTAATTCTCTTCCAACATCCCTGATATTTTAAAAATCAATTATTTAGTAAGAAAGTTTAGAAGTTTACCGTTAAACTAATTCGGAATGAATTATTGCGCAGAAGGCGCACGGGAATGTCATGGTTACTTAAACATCAGTAGATGATGCAGCTAATGTACACGACATTTAATAATGAAAAATGAGAAATATGCGTCAGCATGCGGAGTGTTTGATGTACATGTACTTTGAAAAATTAGATTGCACTTATCTCACATATTAAGGTAATTATGAATTATTGTTCTCACTTTCCGTCTCGGTTTAACAAAGCAATTCACTGAAATGCAGAGCGATTGGATACATGATCAGGGTTTAAAAACATGCCAGGCATTTTGCTTATAAATTTCGCTAATTTAGTGCAACATTGATGCCATAGTATCCTAAACATACACATTTACAGATTCTAAATACACAGGAGGCAGGATAGCTGAGTTGATTAAGGGTCGCACATCTAGGATCGCATTGAGGGTTCAGGGTGTGAGTCCATCTGCCTGGGTATCGCAAGTACCACCGCTATAACTAGAGGTTACTAACCCTAACCTGGTAAGAATAGCCGCTGTAGGGAGGCTGTCTCATCCTTAATTAAGCTGCTACTACCCTTGGAGTAGTACTAACAAAAGTCAAAAAGATGAGTTGCCAGAAGCGCGCTACTTACCATGCCTTCACGTAGATAGTGAAGTTCTTTCTTTCCATGGGTATCGCAGTTGAATTTGGCTCCGGAGGTTGAGTTTCCACTGATCGCTTTCTTCTCTGACCGGTCTGTCCTGAAGAGCCCTGAAGAAGATCTACTGCGAGATAGATCTCGCCGGTCATAGTGTTCACACCGAAGATGTTCATAGTCGCATTTATCAGAATATAGGCCGTTAGACTTGCTGACCCAGCATCCGCATCGGTAGAAGTCACTCGGGCTAGGACTGCGCCACGTTTGGGTACTCCGCGAGGGACATTGACACTGCAAAACAATCGACAATCAGTCATTAACAAACCGGCAATAGTGGCGTGAAATAACCTGATCTTTGTACGAATAACTTGAATAGTGAGATGCAATATTTCTGTGACTAAACTAAAGATTAAAAGGTCACAAGCTCCATTCCTGCCATAAACACAGGAATTGATGAAGAAAAAGGCATGGGGAGTTATGCATTGTAGCCCCTGTGTAGCCTAGCTCTACCGATGATGTCTTCACCATCCATCGTTCTTCATAGTCGATGAGGTATCTCCAGTCTCTGCTCTACGATGGACTGACAAGGATAATTTGCCATGACAGATGGCTTCAGGATACATCGGAATTTTTCACTCTGACTTCAAGGTGATCACACCTGAGAGCGGTCCCAAGGAAGAATTAGACAACTCGCTCCTTCTAGCTTGAACAATCTAATTCTGCGGGCCCTTTTTGAAATGCTGTCATCTCGTTACAGTAAATTAATCGGCCCTCCCAGTTCTTAAGTGTGAGATAGTACCATAGAAATTAATAACAGTAAATCATCTTTAGAATGAAAGGGAAGCTTCAGCTAGGCAATAGCGGTGCGAAAAATCGCGCGAATTTTCACTTGGATGTACTTGTCAACGAATGTATCTTTGGGCTAGACCATGGTTGGATTCAGTCACGTGCAATTACAATGTTTTCATTGGTTATCCATGACCCAACTTAGTTTCCATGGCTGTGCCGCGACCTTGAATCAATTTCATTTTAGTAAACTTCAGATAGACAATATATTTCTATGGATAGCAACTTAACTGATTTGTTCCATTGAAATAAATTTCTAAATTCGGTCAAGTTTATTCTCAACAATCAAGTAGCAGGGCTTCCTTTTTGAAGACGGTCTTCCCGAAAATGTCAATAACAATGATTTTCTGCCCTACCAAATCATCCTGCAGGTGCATTATGACGAGTTGAGGACTCGTTTAATATTTCATCTTTTGGATTGTGCAGCTACAAATATTACTTTGAAATTCACTGTTATTGTGTACAGTGTCTCCCACATGTTAATCAGTTTCAAATATGACATTCTTATCAGATGGAAAGAAAGCATGCAGACGAGTCGTACATCTTCCTACCCGTGATTGATTCTTTGTTTGCTATGCAAAACGAGAAATGAGAAAATAGCAGCTTACACAGAAATCTCTGCGCGCCTTGATTTGAAAGGAGTTTCATGAGCGTATTTCTATCTTCATCTTTCCTCAATTACCAGTATTGAAACGACAGAAAGAGACATTGGAAGAGGTCAAGAGAGTGAGCGGAAGCCAAGAAAAAGTGGAGGTGACGAGGACAGGATGCGAAATGAAGCTTGAGGTCAAGAATAAAAATGTGAGGAATATGCAGGCAACTGAGATAAGTGCAACCACGTTCAAGAAAGTTCATGTTTCATGCAAATCAGAAAAGAGATTTGACTTTTGCAAACGCAAGCTATCAGTATAGGAGCCAGACTGGACTTGCAGCCCGTGATGGTCTGTGTGGTCCCGTGCATTTCTTACTTAGCTTTCCTGCTTACTTGTGTTCGAAGGCTGGTCAGCAAAGAATAAATCTAATCCAAATAAAGCGGAGAATTAATAATTTGGAGAAATACTTAAAGATGTAGCATTTGTGAAGTCATTATGAAGTACTTATCTAGGTATCATTAATTGTAATTCCCATCCAAAACAAGCTAACTGCAGAGTGCAGCATCAGTTAATTAAAATTAAATAAAAAATTGTAGATCTTTAGTCAAAGTGACCCTGCACAGCAAAATCTAGAATATATGGAATTGTGCAAAAAGGTCACTTTTACCGAGTTTCCCATTAGGCCATAAATTGATGACTTTTTTAAGAAAAATGTATATTATCCCAGCCAATAAAAGATTCTAAAAGCGCGCCAGTTATATTTTTCATTCAAAACGCACAATTGAAGTTTCGGTTATTCGCAGCCACGGTTTAAAGCCCTCAGAAAAGCGATAACGTTTCTAATCAGAGAATTCTGCGTTAGTAAATATTATTATAGAGAAGCAAAATGTACAAATTACGCAGCTATTATCATACTCGATAGTGTATAAATTCAATGTATGTGCGTTTCAAAATATCCACGCATTATTCATTGAGAATACAAGCGCACGAGTTTGAAAACGGGGGAAGCTAAAACTCTTTGTAGGAATCACCCTTGAAGTAAGCGATCATCTTTTAGACTCACGGCACATGCGCTATTCAGTTCGATTTACATGGTACATGTAATACGGTAGCCACTTCGACCTGAAGCAACAATTTGAATATGGACATATTGAAGACACTGAAGAGACACTAGAATGACGAAAAAAGAAATTTTGGAAATCATGGTGGCAGACAAATGTCGTTCAACGAAATGATTCTAATCCACAGAACCTCTCCCTTGACGAGATTTTTGGATATCATTTATCAACTCTGTCATGTCATTCGGGAATACTTCGAACGTTATATGGGCTGGAGATAATTTCTCTAAGAGGACCATTTTATAATTAACAACAAAGGACGAGAATTTGCCTGGCTTCGTTTCAAAATAATTTCGTTAATTGTCTAGACAGACTCTGGAAGACTTTGACGTTGATTTTGTTCACAATGTCTACACTAAGTTCGCAAAGTGCTCTCTTAACAAAAAACGAGAAATATAAAACTTCCAATCTTTAACGAGATTAACCCTGCATCTTCTTTGAAATGCGATGAATGGAAGCGCTCATTTCTTCTATAATGAATGGAAGCGCTCATTTCTTCTATAATGAATGGAAGCGATAACCCTTACTATATCATAATGCATAGCGTCAAGATGATTTCGAAGAATAACTCATGATTTGGTGTTGTCGCCATCTTCTTACAACCTTTGAGAGATACCAAATTTCTTCTTTCACAGCTATGATTTATAAAAATCTAAAATCTATAATACAGCAAGGGGCCTCTAATTCAACCGAGTCATCTAATAGAAACCGGATTTCCAACACGTGCAATCGAATGTCTTATGCAACCCATGACATCTAATTAAACGCTACAACTAAAGTGTGGCTAGCTCAACAGCGTCCAAGTCACTAGTGTTGGGAGGACTGACGCAAAAGTTTCATTTATGTACATGCGATCAGCTAATTTCTTCCTCGTTTCATGACAGCATGGTCATCAGTGAACAAGTAGTATTTCATCCTCATCAGTCTCATGTATTTACTCTGTCGGCCTGCGTATTCTAATCATCAGACTGTTTTTAATGTGCAATCATCATGTATGTATATAACCATTTTGTATGGGTATCTCGTATTACCATCAGAAGAAAAAACCTTGAATTTTGAATTTGGAGAGAGAGAGACGAAGTGGGTGCTAGAGACGTAAGTACAGTTTTTTCTAGTTAAAATACTAAACAGGCACATTTGGTACTTTCAGTGGAAAAATCAACAAGAACTGACTTCTCGCCGGGTTGCTATTGAGGTGAAAATTGTTTTGGTTTTCCATGTGATTGACAGTTGAACGCCGATTTCTAAAAGAAAATCCTTTTCGTTCAGGAAAGTTCAGATTCTGAAATAGCCGCAGGATTCACACCTGTTGCCCTCTAACAAACGGCTCTAATCTGCATTGAGAGCTTATCTTCTTCTATTTCTGCAGTACACAGACATTAAATTCAAACGCCCGTGCAGTTCGAAGTGTTGGCTCAGTCAGCTCCTGACGTTGTGACATGGCGGAACTGCGCTTCAGGAACAGCGTGCACCGCTGACAGCGCGCTATTTGACTGAGATACGCGTGTAGGCTCATTAGACATGGCCTCATTCTTTTACTTTTCCTTTTTTTACCTTCTCACGTTCCCGATAGTCTTCCTCCTCATCGTGTATTCTGCGCTTCGCCGCGACGAAGTCACAACGCTGCATTCTCGATACAAATGACAGTTCACATGACAAGAAAATGATGCCGAACCTCGTAACTACATATTACTGGCTTCTTCCGGCTCCACCTTCTGTCGCATTCATATCGAGTATTATGATATACAGTTATCTATTTTTCACAATCTTTCCATCTCCTTCACAAAGATAAACTCAATCATCTTCCCTGCCGACATTTCCTTTTCCTGCAAACATGCTGCTTGGCAAGCATTTTCCATCTTGTCATTCGTCATTTTGCTATGCTAAAATCTCATCGATCCATTTAGAAAAGGTCATCTAGTATCGTGAGTACTAAATATCGGGTCATTTCATTTCCAATGCAGTTGATATTTGCGCACCAATGCTGGATTTTCACTATTCGTAGTTAGTGATGGCAAATTGTTTAGAATCGTGCATTTGAAGTGTGAATTGAAGCATTAAAATTGCACTCTAAATATGCAATTGATTTTCTTAATAAATGCCGATTTTTTTCGCAAATAATCTAGCAACTGATACATGTACATACATCAAATCTCAATAGAGGCAGCCACCACGAGACATACTTCGGCCTATTGAGCCTCATTAGTCGTGCAGGCTCGACCCAGCGACATTGGACGTCGGAGTAAGAAGCTCCTGAATATCGGATGAGGTATTAAGTAACTGCAGAATGCAATCGGCCCTCCACGTGCCTGCGAAATGCAGTGTTTTACTGGCTAATTCATGATCCCAACCGATGGTCAGGTGACCATGCGTTTACAGGTATGCTTACATGTCCTCTAACGCCAAGGTTGCTGGTTCGAATCTCTCTGTGTATATATCAAATGCGGTTCATAGGGAAAATAAGCCACATAATTCAATGCGAGTCAATGTATGAATCAATCAACGTAGCCCCTATTATTTGGTCAATTCATCACAACGAATATATTCTGTGCTTTCCTAACTCAGTATTTGGCTTCTATCAGTCAAGATGGTCAGATAAATTGTACGATTTCTCAACGTCTACACTAACCAATGAAGAGAAATGTAGCGCAGTACCATCAGAAATGCGAAAATTCGTTGGGTGTGCCCATGCTTTCACCCATCAGAATATCTGACAAAGTTAAGATTTCTCCGACACCACAGTCAAAGTGTCACAATGTGATCAAGGTAAGTCGTAAGACAATATTTAGGCATCATCAAAGAATTTTCCGTATTTAAGTGAAAATATATTTTAGGTCATTCAGCTAAAATGTCGATGTCTAATGATGACACACCTAACCAGTGCCGTGCTGAGAGCAGTCAGAACAGCAAGGACACTCATCGCACTCCAAAGAAATTATTTTGGGATTAAGCTCTCATGCATTGTCCGTGTAGTTTTCTTATAATATTTGTTTCTTATGATAAATATTGAAAACAATTAACTAAAAAATGCCTTTGTGATATTCAGGGAAATATTTTTAGGTACGAACGAACCGGGATTTGTTCATGAGACGGAACCGAAACATCTCCACACTTCTGATGGTGTTTGTCAATTAATGTAATATGTTGCAAGCTTGTTAATCTCGAGTCTGTGTCACCAAGAGACAATACTGCTCATGTTAAGGAGATGTCGTCGAAAATGCATTGATGAAGAAGAGTCAGAATCTCCAGAATGCATCATTCAGCTTAGTAACACTGAATCTTAAGTCAGTTTGGCCAGACTTTCCAATTTACCATACACAGGTAGATCAGACGCTCACGGGTTTGACCTGCTGGAGAGGTTGCACATTTGAATGCATGGTGATCGTTCGGTACAGCATCGGTCTATGAAAAAGGAATCGAATGTCTGCTGCAGATCTGTTGGTGGGTTGAACCTAACGGACCCGCATCTCGTATTGGTCGATAGCATCAGTCTTCATCGTAGATTAGTTTCATTATGCGCGAAACATCGCGACAATTGCGATTTCATACTTCAAAACAACTGCTCCGCCTCACAATGACCACTGCAAAGTTCATGTCAATGTGCATTGTCTCGCGCATTCATGATGTAGCTAGACTTTGATGAAGATGTTATCCAATGCAAGGAACTGATTCTTCTGTTTGGGCCGTTCCAACAATAATAAATCTCCGGAATAAGTGCTAATCTCTCTCAGACACACGTGGTCTATCCAACAACATGCATTTGAATCGCAACTTTCCCAGCTAAGTTAAGCCCTCTACGTACCAGATGATACCAAAGACGGTGGAAGATATTGAGACTACAAACTCGAGAGAAATTCGGAGATTATGGATACTTACGGCAACTGACATCATTCAAAGTAGAGAATTAGCAAAATCATTGAGCGCAAATCAACTTGCTTCCAAAAGTCCAACATGCAGTGATATAGAAGTCACTGGGTAATAGCAAGTGTCAATATAATGAAATGAGATGAAGTAATACTAAAAACGAAGCAAGTAACAGCTCATTGGAATAAACATTCATCGTATTAAGTATCACGACGTGTACCGATTTGTTGTTACAGCATTCGTATTTGGAACTGCTTTATCCCAACTAAGTAATTAAAAAGGTGTAGATTGAGAACTGCTTTAAAATTTAGTTCTTCGAGTTCCTGCACACAGGCCTTTAGCTAGCGGCACCACTTCTTGTCAGAGAATATCATATAATTGCTTGAGTATTGTCTAATTGTCTATCCTGCCCTTTTTATCTGATATGTACTGTAGTGTAATTATAATCTACCGACTCTCTTCATCCACTTTCTATTTCTTCTTTCCTCTTCGTCTCACTTCAGAGCTCGACTCGACGGTTGTGGATATCTTTATCGTCCATCTCATCTTTTACTCCGTGTCCAGCTGCAGTAGTAATGAGCTCGATCCCTGCGGTAAAACATTTCGTCTCTATCCGAGCTGGGGGCATTCTATACAATGGATAGCGCTCGTAACAGATCAGCATGCGTGGGTAAACCAATTATTCAAATCAAATCAAGTGCGAAGAGCAGTAGGTTTCGCTACGGGAAGAAATTTGGTACTCCGCGGAGAGAGAAAGCGGGTTAAATGACTTGAAGCTGACGGTAATGTCTGAAGAGCAACAGCGAACTCCAAGTTTTGATAGACAAACGCCACTTGCGTGAAACAAGCGCGATAAGTGCTCCAAGCGAGAGACGGTATTCTAAAATGTTCGTCCAATCTTCCAATCAATCAACAGGCAATAATGACTCATCAAATTAGCTCCAACTCGGGATGATAGCGTATTCGTCCAGACACATCTTCGTCGACTCAACTTCATAGAAATGGGTAATGGGCAAAGTCAGATAATGATGGGAGATCGGCTCTCCAGGCTTAATGCGCGTCCACACCGATGACGTCATTAACAAAATCCTTCAATCTTTTTCTGCATCGCTCCTTCATCTCTGGTCTGTACACAACGTTTCCAACAATTTAACAAAAAACAAAATGCAGCGTTTCTTCATTATAGGATGGACTGAAAGTAGTTACTATTCTGATGGCGGGAGAAGTCTTTCAATTTTATTGTCGAGTCCGTGGTGGAATTAGTTCATGAAGTCCGTCCTCGAAGCGTGTGATGGAGCGACACTAGTTTCAAGACTGATTTGTGTAATCAGTGGAAGTTGGCAGAAGCTGCGTTCTGATTGAAGACTGCTTTCTTGGAATCATCCCATTTCAATAGCGGGGAGGAGGCGTTTGTCTCATAATACATTTACATGAAGCTTTTGCTGAACATCCACCGACATTTACGGCCCGGTACCACTCAATCTTCTCAGCTAATTAGTCTTTTATTATTTTGACTAAGAAGCCGTGTGATTAAAGCTGTCTCTGTGCATCAGGATTTCACGTCAGCAACGACTAAAAAGGCTGTACAGGTTGGCAATATGCACGTAATATGAATTTTTATGATCTTATTGAATAGGAATCAGTGCAATTTGCTTTGGCCGTTGTACACAGGAAGTTGCTAGTACAGACGGAATCATCATAAACAGGAGGGGCTGTAGTTTCATAACGATGCAAACACATTTGACTTAGACGACTGACGTTCAAGTCGATTTTAGACAAATCATTTCGATGGAATTCGATGGACTTGCATGTAGAAGCTATCTGATGCTGAGACTACACAAGTACAGACTTCGAAACAGGATGTCATATGCAACTTCCCTAGTTTTTGTTGTCAACCGAATCTCGATCACACGAATACATGCAAAGCTTTGACGTCACTTCTCCATTTTACTGGGGGCTAGGACGGTGCCGACATTGTCAGAGCTTTCTGGAGCGTTGTGTGACTTTTAGTCCGGATGTCCATCCTGCCGACTTCCAATGACACTTTCGGGGATCGACCTCTGGATCAAAAGATCGATAGGCCGACTATTTAGCCACAGTGCCACGGACACGCAGTGAATAACGTGGGTGGCAACTTGAGCCATATCCTTGTACTCTGGAAAACTTTTCGTATACAATCCGATTCAGAATTCATTTACTGGCCCGTATTGTTCCCGGCCGGTTCATGACTAGCTCCGTCTCATATTATGATACCTTAATTTTTATGTAGAAACTGCGAAGGTGAACTGTAGATAAATATCCTGGAGTACTATGGTGAACATAGAGTTAGTAGTAATTACCCATGCAGAATTTGGAAATGCTTTCCAAATAAAAATTTCGATTACTGTTAATGCAAGAGACATTTGCATTAATGCCTTGTTGAAACATGCATTGAAATGTAGCAACTGATCAGTCGGCGGGAGAATTGCAGCGATCATTAACATAGAAAGAAAGTATGAAAGCGCCTCGGGCTCTGCAACTATACGCTTTTTCATTTTCTTCTTTGTACCTTCCCTGCTTCCTTACTTTTCGCTCGAAGTTCCGTTCCAAAAGATCAGATGGATTATGAATGTCATCAATCAGCACTTTTCGTCCTGCTTTCATGGAATTTCTCTTCATCTCTCTTTAGAGCTGACGAATTCGACCTCTGACATCAAAACTCATCATTATATTCATCTGTGACGATACATTCCGATGGCACCTACTTCCGCTAGGCTCCTCTCCATCGCAGCTCAAGAATTCTCCGTTATGCCAAGCGGAGTCATCGACGACTGCTTCAGAAATCGACAGTGCACCCTCCCAGAGGTACTTATCACACCTTCATTGCCAATACAGTTCACGACTAAGCTCTTGAAGCGGTGCAGTAATGACATTCATTCTTCTATACCGTGAAGGTAAATTGAAGGAAGAAAAGGCGGGAATAATAAAAGAAGGTTTTATTATCAACGGATGATTTGTTCGAGTCCCAACCACCAATAAATGAGTTGACGCCCAAGGTGTTAGAGAGCACAATAAGGCGGAGCTGCGTTCAAATTCAAGGTGAGGAAGAGAAAGATGAATCATGAATGAAATAAGCATTCAAAGAGACATTGACGTTACGTCTCGTCTCTTACTAAGCCGTTTGGCGCCTTCAAAGGTTCGTAAGAAGAGCAACGATAATGAAAGAGTGTGGTAGACAAAGAGTACAAGCAGTGAAAACAGGGGCAACGGAATCGGAAACCACCCGGCCAGCTGCATTGAAGCAAGGAGTGGAGTTCGACGAAATTATTTCTTTTCTCATTTTTTGTTTGTTCTGTTTCCATAACTTCTGATTCGGAAAAGCGCATAAATTTCCAAAACCTCTTCCTACTAATTGCTGATCTTTATCCGATTTATAAACCAAGTAAACATAAATATCTTGGAAAAGTGCAGCTGTGTAGTAACCGAAGTGATCTGAGTAAATCCTTTAATTGTGTTTTCCCGCAAGCTCACGGCTGTCAATCTGAAACAATACGATGCTATCGCTACAAATTTTAATTTGCTCATTTTCTTGGACTACCGAATGACTCAAAGGATAGATCTTATGGTCCGACACTCGAGCGAATGAGAGGATGTCCGGATCTGCACGCTCACTCCCCCACGTTTTCGAATTTGTACGAGTATTAACCAATCACCGCAAAACTTTGATACATGTAACCGATTACACTTTCTAAATACATACAAATTTCCATGCGATTTGGCCAGGTGCTTTTAAAATCAGAAAACCAGAAATGAGACATCTCTTCAATGCCTCTTGTCTGTCATTTAATCAGCTGATATCTGAAAGGAATCCACGATTTCTCAGAACCCTGCAAGTTGTCATGACCGAGACTACTGTTCCTGAGTTTTTAGTGAGTTGCTGCCATTTAGACGATGGATAAATGATGGTCTAGCATCACTAAATTTCTCAACATGCTGGGGGCTTGGACAGTGGTGATATAGTCCATGATATAGTCCGACTTCAATCTGGAGCTTTGTGTACTTCCAAATCCGCGGTGATGGACATCGCCACCAGAACTGGTATTCGACTCGAAGAAATTGCGGACGTTGCAGGAACTGTCATTCCAAGCGTGACCTCTATGGAAATCCTCGGTGTCCATTTCGCAAAGGATCTTCGCTGGGTTATTCACTGCAAGGAGATCTTCAAGAAGGCCTCTAAACGCATTTTTGTCCTCAGAAACCTGAAGAGAGCAGGTTGTAACGCTCAGATTTTATGGAGAGTCTACCGACAAACTATCCAATCCCTTCTTACCTATTGCCATCCGTGCTGCTGCAATATGTCCCAGAAAGGTTACAAGTTCCTTGTCAAAGTAGAGAGACGAGCCTCTAGAAAAATTTTCGTTTCTTCCCATGGATCAGACTCAATAACTACTACATTGGCACGCACCAACCAAAGGTCTGGGACCCGCCTATTCCAGTTAAATTGGTTGAGGCTAACCTCCGGTAGATCATAAACAAAAATAATAATACTACAGGCCTAACTATAAACTGAGAGAAAAAAATATAACTTACTACTGCGTTTTAAACAAAATTATAAATCTAACAACTTACTTATGACATTAGCGTCTAAAAAGGAGTGATTATAGACATGACACTTGTGTGTCTGCTTAAATACTTCAAACTTTGTAACTTATCTAAATCCCAATCTGCTATCAGTCAAATACAATTACAAACAGACCTGACATTACTAATGCGGATAACTGGTCAACCACGTGCGGTGTTACGCAAATGCTTCAATCGAAGTGAGAAGATGAAGCTGAAGATAATGAAAAGTAAAGAATTTGATCCCTCCAAAGGACCGATCTGGCTTTCCCACAGGTTACATGAAGTGCAACTAAAACAGATAATTGATATATGCTGTGATAAAGTTGATGAGGACAAAGGCAATAGAGGTCATCAGCAGGAACTTGAGCAAGATTCACGTTTCGGCCCCTTAATTCCTGTACGTTCAAACTCGCTCAAGCGGGGCCCTGCTTTAAAGAAAGCAGCCTCGAAAGAAAAATCTCAGATACATTGACTACGCCATCGAGATGATTCGAACTGACTAAACTGGAAATATGGAAAAGGAACAGTGTTATGACAACTATCAACCACCCTTTGCGTCAATTTTTCGACGAAAGGTCCCCAACTCACAGGAATTCTTCCACCCTCAAAAAACCCAGATGCCGTACTGTCCGCTTCTCCTACTCTTTCGTCAAGTACTGCTCTATGTGTTCATAATTTCCTCTCTCCTTGCTGGTTATCATGCTTCATTCATTCATTGTCTCTTTTGTATCATGAACTCTGCATTGTTTGTAACTGTTTCATGCCTCTGTACTGCGCGCACCGCAGATGTGTGCCAATAAAGTTAGTATTATTATTATTATTATTTATGATCTTTTAGTTCAAATGCAGAAGTTGTTCAAATAAAACTTTTAAAGTAGAACAGTCCTCTACCTCACCCAGGCTATTTGACCAGCACAGTACGCCCACACTTCAACACAACACCTCTAATTCTTCATGTATTTGTGCAATTTGTATTAAAGTTTGAACACAGATAGAAAATACACTTATTTACTAGTTTTGAGGTGATTGATCACATTTTATAGGTTATCGAAAAAATTCAAAACACGGTGGATAGCGACTGCTATGTAGTCTCTAAGCAATGCCAGTTTTCTAACGTTTACGCTGACAGTTGTATTTAATATAAGGTCGAGTCAACGACATGACAGCACTGCAAGACTTTCTGAAAACAAGTGACACTGACAACATCATGGCCTACATTGGGTTCTACAGAATAAACAACGATGCGAATGTGTACAAGCTATCTCTCAATTGGCGTTGGGAAAGGATCTCCATGAGAGTTCAAATGATCTTGTTTTGCCGCGTCATCTATAGGAACTTTTATGATTTCAAGTCTTCAAACACTTTGGAAAAAGCGTACGTTTTGTACATGGTTTCGATGTCCCCTACATAGCAATTTTAGCAGTAAGAGATTTTTAAAATAGGAGTGCCTGCCAATATTTTTCAGGTGAGGGAGGAGTCAATCGGTTAGATGTTCGGCGAGATAGATCTATCCTCTCTTTGATTGGTGACAGATCAAAATGCTATACATGCAGATCATCATTAACGCCTGCGTCACGTGACCACATGATAGAGAAAGAAGACAGGGGGTAGCGTTGATTTAGGCAAATATATGATCGGAATAGTGAGAACAAGACAGAAGAACTTAACATAATATTTGAATTTCATAAAATTCTCGTGTTCAAATTGCTTCCCGCTTATTTGTTTTCGGATGCACCAACATCCTTGTTTTAACCCATTTTAGACATCAGCGACAACTCGGCGTCAACAGCTCTTAGCCATTACATAATTATCTCTTTGTTGGTACCGCCTCATCTTTGTGGTACCGCCTCCGACGCATGCTTCCATCTTCACAATCATCGAACCAGAAACTACAAGTTCTGTTTAGCGATCCAACTCTCAAATGACGCCAACGTGGCCGGTTTCCCTGTTTTGGCCCTTAACTTTTCCGGCGCAAGGTTTTTAGGTTGAAAGAAGCATACGCAATGGTTTGTAGTTGCTCTTCCTGTGTTGGCCGTCGCTTGAATTTTTTGTAAGTGGAAGAAGGTTGAGTGCCCGGCAAGGAGCTCTCGCTGTCTTTTTTGTTTTACCGATGTCGCATTCCCTTGTTCAACTTTGTTGTCTCTTCACTCGACTGAGATATTTTGCGTGTTTGCTGTCATCAGCTCTGAGCAACTGTTGGCATTACTGACGATTTAATGACTCTCTGCTCGAACTTGCATTGTGAGATCAACTACAGAATGATGAGGATGAGATGGCGAGGCAAAAAATGATAATCATAACTAATTTCAAGTAAGAAAAATAATAAAACAGGAGGAAGCAATACAATAGAATGCAGATCCACAGCGAAATTTGCACTTAGTTGAAGAAGGAGTAGATGAGAGATGAATAGAGGAATGGGGAAGGGAATAGAGAAATGAATAGAGAAAGAGGGATGAAGATCCGAAAATTAGAGCAAGAAAAAATATATGAAAAGAAACTGAAACCATAAGTAGCTGCTTTGAAAAAGGTATTCTTAATAAGCTATCGAGGGTGAAGTTTTCAAAAATAATCAAAAAACGATGCCATAATTGTAGCGTTACTTGAATGTTTAAAGATAAGGATATTACGTAGTAAGAAATTAAAAAGAACAACATAGAAATGAAAGAATGCAATCATAAAACGCAATCTCATTTTGACTAGATAATTACCGAAGAATGTTGAAGCAGGTCGATTTATCCTTCCAGTTAGGAGATTTTATCGCTGCGGAAATTCCTTTATTTTTGAAAGATTGTGGATATTATAACCATTATCTTCACCATAGTTAAATAGGATTTTTCTACATTTGCATTTTATTGCTGTTAATCATACTTTCGCAACAATTTGTTGCATGACTTGTGTAATTTTGAGCGCCATTCCAAGAGAAATGAAAACTTTGTGTATGAAAAATGATCTGCAGTAAATCAGTGACTCTAGAGAAGGCCAGAAAAGTCACGGGTGCTATATCTATGTCATTGATGGTCTTGCATGCTTTGATAAATTTTTGCATATAGATTTATTGTGTGCATTTTGTCTATTGTTATTGGTTTCAGATACCGGTGGGGCTCACAATATACCACAGTGCTGAACTAATATATTCTTCTATATAAAACTCATGCATTCAGGATTAGCAACGGGGTTGGAAACTGAATGCGGAAGGACTCCATAAAGACAAGAGATCTCCAGGCGTGCTTTGATGACCACAATCAGCAAAAAATGTGGAATTATAGTAGACTGCAGTACTGTCTAAACTACAGTAGATGCCGCCTCCTTCAATGGAACAAGGCCTTTCAAGGTGAGCAATTACCGTCTAAACTACAGCATTTTGGAATTAATGACATGAAGAGTGAAATTTTGTTACCAAACAATCATTCAGTTTGAAGAAATAGTTGATATATTCACATCTAAGTTTGATGAGAATGAATCTGTTCAATGAGCAATAACATTTTTGACATTGCTCGAGTGAGTACTTGCAGGAAAATTATTCTCACATTCCCAGCTCAGCTTATTACGATTTGGCTTCTCACAAACAGCATTGATACAATTGTTTCATTGACCATAAGAAGATTGTGCTTTACTTCAGTTTTTATAACTTTTCACTCAGGAATTTGACAAACGCTAGTTGAGATCAGAATTTTGATCGCAGCGATGAGCACGTGTAGTTGAGCATGGGTGAAAAGAACACCTTTTGCATTGAGGTCATTTGGCCGCTCAGTCATAGCCTCTCTCATCCACCAAAAATGATATCAATAATGTATTTCGTTGCATAGTTAAGCACGTGAATGAAGCTTTTTTTACGTCACTACTACCTATACTTGGGACTTGGACGATGCTGGCATAGTCCGACTTATTGAGCGTTGTAGTCACAGAATTAAATATTTTGTTTATCTGCTTCGCGCGCAGATGAATCTAATTATGTGGTTGTAGTACTTTTAGTCCGGATGCCCTTCCTGCCGACTTCCAATGACACCTTCGGGGCTCGACCTCTGGACCAAAAGATCGCTAGGCCAAGCACCTAGCCACTGTGCCACGGAGACCACAGTCAATAAATTGAAAATTTCCACATTTTACGTTATGGCAGAGTCACATTTTCACACGAGCATATTTCAATTAAAAATTTTGATTATTTCAAGAAATTTGATCATTATGCACTGCAGCAGTCAACCTTGTTCAAAGAACATCTTCAGTTTAGATGAAAAAAGTGATACAACTACCATAGAAAAGGTAGGTGGGAGAGAGAGGTTAAGTTTCAGAATAAAGGATTTCAATGAAGTAGATTTTGAAGATGATGAGATAGAAAGACTAATGCAACTTGGCTGAGAATAAGAATTGAGATGAAGATTATCGCAGAAAACGTGATGGAATGAAGAGAAGCGGTATCAGGGGGCCAGCGGACGCTTGTTGTTTCCTGCTCTGAGTTACGTAATCCCAGCGAGTTTGCTTTAGCGAGAGATAAGACGAAGGAATCTCGCCATGTGGAGGAAATGGTCAACTTTCGTTCTCACTATCGTTGAGGAGGGGGTGCTATGAAGCAAATAATTCTGACAGGTCGCCAATGGGTCATCTTGTTTTGACGAAATTCTACAAGCTGTGAGTGAGCGACGACAATTCATTACATCACCACTTCTTTGTTGGTTCCGCTCCGGCTTTGTGACATCAATTCCCTCCCATGCTCTGCATAAGCAACCTATTCTCATCAACATTCCGAAAGACTTATTTTCCTACAGAATGACATACTCAACAATTAGTGAGAAACTCCTCAATATCGCTTCATTTCGTGATTGAGAATTCATCCCGTAGTCTCTAAGTGTGAATATATGAATTAGCAAGTATTGAATGAGTAAGTCATTCATCAATTAATGCAATTTTTGAGTTGCGAACTTAAAGTGAATTGGTGTTTTGAACTGTATGTCGAAGGAGTTCCAATATATCGGATGAACCAATGACCCCTCATCTGCTCTGAAATGTGTCAAGTACTATTTTTTTTCCTGCACCGAAGTGTTTAATTGTCTGTCAGCTAAAATTTACCATATATTTCGCACCAACTTCTGATAGTATTTGATAAACAAATCATGTTAATCAGATACGTTTGACATGAAGTCTGCTAACCAGTCTGTGTTATGGTTGACTAGAGCTCAATATCAATGCACAAAAGCTTATGTCCAGAGACATCGTGAATACTTTTGAAATAACAACTGCATGATGACACAGACAAAACAATGACTGTGCGCAAACTTAGTAATGTGTAAGATGCATGAGTCATGCATCTCAATGTCAGCTGATTAGGAGATATCGTTTACACTTTACATGCTTCACACTATCATATCTACCATCTAAAGTGCTCATCTTTATTTGCCTGAAATGTCGCCGGAGGATAGACAATATCATCACCTACTGTTTCTTCCACTTCAAGGAGACTGCTTTTGTACCAGGTGATAAAAAGCCGAATATTTGAAGGGGTCATATGAAGACATTTATCATGCTACCATGATGGAGTCGGTAGAAATGTTGATTTGATTGTAAGTGAATAATATTTCGGCAATTTTTTGTCTTGTGTTTTATCTATAGTTCGACCCGCAAACCTGCAAGTATATGCTGCAGGAAAACTGATACAATCATTGTGTGTTAATCATTAACTGTCCCTTTCAATCAAAACTGTCGATCTTTTTGAGAGAGTTTGTCATTTTCATTAATGTTATCCACATGAGCATGAATTAGACCAGCGCTAATGTAATCTGAGTTGCGTCCAGCAAAAGGAAAATTTCTAAGCCGTTTATCTACTCATTTTTATCCTTCCGATCTTTCAAACACCCTTCTTTCACGCTATCTCTCTCGCCTTGCTACCATCACGTCCATCACGCCGGATTTGTGACCGCGCTGCATCCACCTCGAAACCAATGCCCATATCTTCTTCCCTCCTGGCACTCGGGGGATCGTCTAACGAGCCGGCGTGACTCATTCACCGCTCATCTCCGCGCCAAGTAATGACCGATGATGGATCACCGAGGCTTTGGTCTCCCTGAGACTTATCACTCAGAGTGACATCCGAAGCCGATGCGATTCCCTCGTCTGGACGATCAAAGTTCATGAAGGAACTCGTGAAAAACGACTTGAAAAACAATGAGAAGAGGAGATCAGAGAGAGAAGAGTGTTGAGTAAAAAATGACAACGAATAATACACTTCTATGAAATCATGATGTCAGTGACTTTTGAGAAGATTTTTTACTTACAACATTTGTGGCTCGTCGAATTTGGGAGGGAATTCATCTTCGTCGGTGACCATGACATGGACCGGTACCTCACTCGTCTGATTCTTTGAGTCCCGTGCTCGTAAGATGAATTCATAACTCCGTTTACTTTCGAAATCAATGGCGGTGCTGGTGAGAATTTGACCGAGATTCTTGTTAAAAGTAAATTCAGTAGCGTCCTTGCCCGGAACCATAGAGAAAACGATAGGAGGAGCTCCATGCGCGCTTGGTCGAAAAACAGGAGTTCCACGCGCAGCATTTTCTCTGACACTAACCTGAAACCGGGATGAAAAAGTTTGCAAATAAAGCTATGGATTTCAAGAAATGTATTCATATTCTCGGAGTTAGCACCAAAAGTTACGATCTAAATTATTCGTTCCTACCGTTAAGGCACTAGCTGGAAACGTTGGGCCGCGCGGTAGCTCCTTCGATACGTTTACAGTGACAGAAACGAATGCTCTTTGAGCCGGTGCACACAGTCTTCCTCCATCACAATCCGCCGCCTCTACAACTAACGAGTAGCTGCCAGGTGCTACAGCGGCGGTCAGCGAAACCCAACCAGTTGTAGCATTGACACTGAAGGCAGCCAATCGAGGCCCTGATAGCAGCTGGAATCGAATGCGACCGAAGGCACCCTGATCACGATCTTCAGCGGCTAGGCCGACCAATTTGCGGGGCAGACCAAGAGCCAGCTCAGCTGGGGTGACCTGAGCTGAGTAATCTGTATCCAGGAAATGAGGCACATTATCGTTGACGTCATCAATGTGAACCGATAGTTTGGCCGTAGCAGTACGCGGTGGACGACCACTGTCTGAACATTGTACGGATAACTCCATCCTAATAAAAAAGGAAACAGAAATTATCACACTGGAATAAGTGAGGACAGAATGGTCAATTACCTATCCACAGTTTCCCTGTCTAAGGGTGCAACGAGCACAAGTTGTCCAGTCTGATGTACAACCGAGAAATGTTTCTGTAGTTTCACATTTGGTACAAGAGAGTATCGGATATCTTTGGAATCAACGCTGTCTGCATCCGTACATTTAAACGTGCGCACGGTTTCACCGACCGCAGTATTCTCTTGAACATTGAGCCGCTGTGCCGGACCGCCCTGAAAGAACGGTGGATGGCGATTGGCGGCAGTGACTTCCAGCAGAAGAGGACGTCGTGTTGCCAGACCACCAGGATCTTTAGCCTGTATGCAGAGAACAGCAGCAGGAGCAGTTGAAATGGAGATGGACTGAGAGGTGGAAAGCTGTCCTGTGGCCAGTAGCGAGTAGATAGAGGTAGCCGTTGAGGGCATTGAGCCGCAGAGAGAGAATTGAGGTCCAGGACCGGGATCAGAGTCGGTTGCAACCAGCGTGGTGACGACAGAGTCGGTAGAGGTGCCTAGGGGTACACCGACCTGAAAATATTAAGACAAAAAATGAAAGGAATATGAAGCTTTAGCGACAGTTATTCCACACTCAGATACTGTTGTGCAATCTCTTCTACATAGTCATTTGCTTTACCTCACCCTCATTCATGGACTTGGAATAGAACTTTCGCTCTATATGCAAGTGGATATAAAGGACAATTTATCCATCATCATTATTACATCATGAAGTCGTACTTTATCAAAATCGCACAGTAGAGATCTGAACATGTGACTTCCTGGCTTATGTACTCTGTTCATAATAGGCGATGACTAAGACGAGATAAAAGTCTCAACAAACATTTACAGCAAAATACAGTGAAATTTCAAATATAAGAGGATTTTTCAGTCAGTTGACAAAATGCAAACGATAATGTACTTCCTGCTCGCTTTATTTGCAGACATTTACTACCACCGCACATTTCTAGAAAATGTGCGGAGACAAATGTTCTATTCATCTTAAACGATTTACTGTCAACTATCTTCAAAAGCACAATAAACGAGAGATAATTGACTTCTTTTCAGAGCGATTTAGATCGACTTAGTTCATAAAGTTGATCTATAAAGAGAAGTATGATATCGCATCTGTAAATAGAAGAATAATGTTTTAATCTCAACGGTAAGCATCGCTTGCGATATATTATAACAACTACGGCGCCAAGGAGCCCAATTAGATGAACTTAGCTTTTAGTAGACAGCTTTTAGCAGACATTGCCAACACATTTTCTACAATCATCTTTAAGGAATATCTCATTAAGCTGTAAAGATGAAAAATTCATCGTCAACCTTATCGAGAAACAATAGCGTACAGAGCTACGCCCATTTTTCATTTCAAATATTGTAAGATTAAAATTAAAGTTGTGCGAATGAAAGAAACACGAATTTTCGAAACATTTTGATTGTCACATCGAGTCTAAAGCAGTCTAACATGATTGATAACTTGAGTGTTATTTGTGCACGTTCTACATAATGATTCACTGACGGATAACAACTCGAAAATAAAGTGAGAGTTGCAGATGTCATGTATCCGAAAAATATGATTTATTCTCAATGTGTACTTACTACGTCTCGAAATTAAATTATGTCGACGCATCGATTGCATTTGATTTTACATCAAAATTTCATGGCTTTATCAAACCACTTATTGAAGGAAGTCGCTTTGCAACATACGATATGCCTAATCCGAGCAGTCACTTCATTTTCGGAATAGAAAATTTGAGTTCAAAACGTCAATCTTTTATCGAGAACTTGAAAACTCAGATCGCAAATGGCGCCGTTGGGATGTTCAGTCTTTTCAGTTAATGAACGTTTGAACTCGAAAATTGTAACCCTCACGTTTTATGGGATATGAACGATTGGTGGGTAGTCAATGCTTTGATTTATGCTCGAATCAAATATTGGTTGGATATCACATTGTCCGTAGTGTCTACTCTAAAAACTAATTATCTCTGATGATAGATGGAAGCCTGTGACCTTCACACCAGACATATCTAACCTTATATCTGCCTAAATATTTTAATGTCTAACTTGAGATCTGGTGGAAACGAATTTGAAATGCATGGTATTGATCTCAATGCCCTGGAATAAACTGTGATGATAGAAGCAGCGATTTGAGATAAACAAGACTCCCTCAAGATAACACTACTTGTCATCAGATTGATTTGGCTACTTTGAAAAATAACAATATCACTTTCTACACTGCATTCTAAACATCCTCAGATAAATACTAATTTATTCAAAGGTTATATAGGCTTTCGTTCTTTGTCACTTGCAGATAAACTCTGTCTTTTGAAATATTGGTCAGGAATGTTAAGCATAACTTTTTCATGTTGGGCAATGAGGGTATTTTTACAAGTTGAAAATACTCCGAAGCCTTGTCTAACATTTGTATTTATTCTGTTATGAGGATACCTACAGCAAAATAAAATAATTTTCCATTCAAATATGCCACATTTTTAATTGCATCCAACTTCAGTCACATTATGCACAATATATATGATTATTCGAGCGCTTCAAGCTTCCAAAAACACAGTATTTGCCATGCAAATTTTCGCGCGATGCGCATCATTTTTGCGTTACATTTAATGCAAGTGAAGAAAGATGAAGTAAGAAACCTGATTGTTGTATCGAATACACTCCACCGGCATGTAATGTGGCGAAACTCTAGCCTCTTATCCGACAGGTCTGAACGAATTATAACTAATCAATCTGCTATCTCCTTCGCAGAAAGATGCTCAGTACTACTACTGATTTCAGAAAATATACTCGAGCAGTAGTATACATAGTGTGTATTCTTTGATCTCCAGGTAACTCCGATCATTCCGTGCATTTACCTGCAGCTGCTAGAACAAAGGAATGTTATCCTTCACTCATTATGCATTCAGAAATAGTGAAAATGATTTATATGCATTCCATCAGTCTGAAAAAGTGGGTTAACGTGTCGGAAACAAATTCTGCGGAACTATGAAGTAAAAGAACGTGCGAAAAACAAAGCATAGATTATTCAATGGATATTAATTTCAATATCCTTTTCCTATCTGTCACCAGCAGAAGTGAATGCGTGAAACGCTGTGCTACAATCCCTATTTATTGACGGTTTCAGCTCCGCCCTCACCGTATGAATGGAATGAGACATTGTTTCGTCACTCATTGATGTAGAATTCAAGGTAGATAGATGAAAGCACCGAAATATGCTTCACACTGTCACAATGACAACTTCAAATTGCTCTTGACAATTTCTTTGTTTAAAAGAAGACGAACGTGCAAGGAAATTTGAGACTTTCCATTGAAATTTGAAATTCACTATCATTGATAAAAGAAAGATGAAATCATTGAATTCACACAACTTCAGTTATTCTCCGTCTTCATCGTCGTCATAGTGAAGCTCTTCCATCCATCCATCCTTAGCTATTAGTATTTTTCTACAGTCATTGTGTTGTGATTGTTATTATTTGCCAAAATCAAAACGAACGGGACTTCTTTTCAAGAGATTTCCTCCAATATACCTGTCGAGTGATAGTTTGAGGACATTACAGCAAGTTTATTTGCTATTCCCACGTAACATGCGCCAGCGATTGTAATAAATCTTGAAGCATAAATGCAAATATAAGAGACGGAGCTCTTCAAAATACAGTCTTCGTTGTCACGTTCAGGCTCGACGATTCTGCGATAAACTTTGAAAGTCTCTTCGTTGTTTGCATAGATGGTTGGTAATAATAGAACGACTGTAAGTCTACAAACTTGATGACATTTTGTTGTTGTGGACAGAATCAGACACAAATTGACAAGGCTCACGATGTCGATTACTTTTTACATAGCATTGACAGGTTAATACTCAATACGCGTCTCTTTAATGACAAAATGACTTTATGTGAATTACCTCAGTCTAGCGGAATATTCAATGCACGACAAACAGTGATAGGCAAATATTCGGAGAATGATTTCACAACCAAAACGATAAATATTCTGCATGTGTATGAATTTCAACGAGCTCTTCCCAAATTACCAGATTCATCAGGTTGAAAGCAACGATGATACAGGTAAGACTGATTTTGGATAATATAATATGCTGGATACTGGAAATGCGGGACTATATAATGTTCCGATAGCGGGCTGCCGTCTGAACCAGCAATCAAATCAGCAGACTGATAAGAATATATTATATCGCTGATAAACGCTTGCATTCTCAAATGAAGAATCAATGACAAAGCATATCGTCATGGCTGGTGATGAAAGTTTCATAGAATTGAAAATGAGTATTAATGTAAGAAGATTGATTGAATTGAACATTAATTTAAGCTGAAATGAGTCCACCAAGGCTTAAGAACTATGATTGCATGTAATGTAAATCGCGAAATTGATTGCATTTGGCATGTAAAAGTTAGACAGATAATCCTCAAATATCCGTTTTTTAATGTTAAATTTGTAAATTCTCATTAATTCTGGGTAATATAACATGGTATATGCCGTAAAAGCTTGTTATCCTCCCACGTAGATGTTCAATTAGAAATTCAAGCAACTTTAAAGGCACCCTGTACGACCGCATAATATATAAGGTTTATGTTCACAAAATCATATTAGTTACAAACGATGCAACAAAAGCCAGCACCCTATCTTCAAGAACGCTTCCCGCATTCATAGAGTACTTGTTAAGCTCTCTAGCTGATTCACGTTCGAATTCTGGATAGACGAGTTATGATCTGGAAGATTGGCGTCCCTTTGGACTTTATTTATTTCAGATCCATGTTGATCATCACAAACCCAGTAACTATTGTTCGCCGAATACATAATATAATACGATAGAAAGACAAGAAACACAGAATAAGAGGAAATCAATGGAAATATAGTAAGGGCATCATGCAGTCTAAAGAAAGGAAAAAATATATATATTTACGAATTGAAAATCACAAAATGAAACAGAATTAAGTTGGAATACATGTTAGGTCGGACAGGTCGTTGAAAATCAAAGATGCAAGCACAGTATAACAATTCTGTTTTTTGCTGCTTTTGCAAAAAGGTACCAGTGCACGATTGTTGTGAGTACGAATATGTGGCACAATATGAAAAAGTGGATGGTCAACAAAAGGGACATGAAAGCTTCGCGACGCAAAGAGTTTAGACGAGTGACTTTGTTTACACAATCACAATTTTTCTTGCAAATAACTTTACGAGCCCGTCTCAATTTGAGTTCTTACATCACAACTAAAAATGCCAAACAATTGCGTACAGTACAACAAAACACTTTCGATAGTAGCTTTAAAAACCAACCAAAGGTCATCGTGACTCAGCAAACTACGCAGAACTTTGAGCACATAGATTCTTTTATAACATGCAGAAACAATAGTCTTAAAATGAGTGATCCACCTAAGATCTTTGGTCCACGTGACACCGAGTAGTCTGAGTTCATCAACAAGAGCAAAAGGAAGAGGAAAGTGAAAAGAAAATGTCTTCTTACAAACACACATATCTTTCGTTTTCGACTCATTCAGATTCAAATTATTTAGCGCAGCCAATTCTCGAATATTATAAAATTCCTCCGAGATAATTTCCGTGGAGCGTACAATGTTGTTTCTAAAAAAACCCCAAAAATAGTCTACCCATGTACTTAGATTTAAACAAAGAATATTCCAACTTAATGCATATTAAATGATCAATTCAATGAAATCAGAAATCCACATTCTGACCTACCTGTGATATTTTACTTTATCGGTTGGTAATATTATAATAACTAATCTCCGAATCAATTCTTTCCAATCCTTGGTGAAAACTATACATCCTGTAAGTCTGTAGAATTCCAAAATCTATTTAATTCCAAATGCAGATTTGCAAAACTTCCTCGATTCATCGCCATCGTTTGAAACCGTTGAATCAGGAAATTATCACTGCGCTACAATCGTATTATTCATTGAATACGAGCTCTTTGACTTCCAAGTTTTGAAATTCCGATTTGTTTTCGCTTAGCTTCTAAGACAAGCGCATTAATGTCATGAACTGGTACAAGGATGCGGAGACAGGAACTATCTAACTTCAACGATGCTCATAGACAAGATTCAGGGAATTAATAAGTCCATGGACATTTATCATCGTTATAATCCGTTAACCTTGTACTCTATCCTGCACTGATCTTCTCCGGTGACGATTATTAGCTGCACAATATCGTCCTCACCGGAAACTGCGAATTTAAGGAATGACAGCATCTGATACAATTTTCATTTTCAATTCAGGGTAAAAGGCATTCGAATTAGTGTATGATAAATAAAATCATTCACTTACCTCTGTTAGGCCTTCAAATTTGGGCTCATTGTCGTTCACATTTGTAACATCAACACGAAGAGTGGTGTTTACTAAATGAACACTGTCCGATATTGTTATTCGCAGATCAAATCTCCGACGCGCTGAGTCTTCGTAATCCAAGGGAGAAATCAGAGTGATTTCACCGGAAAATAAACCGATAGCGAATGGCAAATTTGGCTGATCTAGAAGGTGATAAGTCAAAGGAGGGAATTGATCCAAATCATCAGTTGTTACTACAATGATCTCTTTTCCGGGCAGGGTGTTCTCCGGAATGGTGACTGGAGATAATACTGGTACTCCAGGCAATTTGTTGTTCTTGTTGAGTATGCGAACCTTTACAGTGCATTGAGTGAAATGAAGTGGGTTTTGAGTCGATCTCGCCAGAACCTATAAAAGCAAATATAAATCAACATGAATTTCAGACACATTTGATCGACAAATGCAATTCAAATGACATACAAGCACGTTCAAATGTACAACAATGCCGGCAGTTGGTAGCTTGTCAAATGCATTTTATTGCCACACGAACTGCGCGATGCAGCACTGGGTATTGAGAGCCCTAAGTCCACTGTTAATGACAGCTTTATGAAAAACTGATAAAATGAGATAAATTTTATAGAAATTATCCTAATGCAATCAATAAATAGATTAAATAAGTGAGCAATTTAACGATTGACGATTTCTTTCTCATATTTATCTGAATTGCGCCTTACTGATTAAGCAAGACAACCAACTGATTTCTGTTTATTTAAATTTGAATAATGCATGGTTGCAGCAGTTGCGAAGCCACTTTTCCATCTGAAGAATAAACACCTTGACACAAATAAACTGATTGCGCAAGATGATTAATCTGTGATATGTTAAACACCAATTATTTATTAGAAGAGTGATTTCTCATCTGACCAGCACGTGTAAATACTTCATCAAATTCGGGATACAGACTTCACAAATTAGCTATTGCCATACAGCGTTAATGACAGAATAATCACGCTTTCTAGAAAAACAAACAGATCAATTTTGTTTATTCTTTGCCAAGTTAGAAATATTACAATAAACAGAATGACTGACTGCAAAGCAGAATGCGATCAATAGCGTGAACGAATGAATAAATCTTGAATCACACACTGACGAAATAACAGTAAAATGGCAAAATTCGGACATGCTAAGACTGCTGCAGAGATCGGAGCTGTTCATCGATTACATATGCATAAAGAGGTCGAACAACGTAAAATTTGGATGAAGAGGTTATAAGAACATGCGGACTGACACACCTGAAGAACCGAATTCGACAGAGAAGGCTGAGACAATTTGGTCATGTCAGGAGAGCGGAAGAGAAGGTCATCGGGAGTGTAGAATCTATGAAGGTGGAGGGAAAGCGTCCAATTGGAAGTCCGAAGAAGACATAGCGCAGCTGCGTTAAGACCTGGGTGCTTTTAACATCAACGAACATCTTGCCCAAGATCGGTATCAATGGAAACCAACCATCAAACTCTGTCCAACCTCAAGCGATGGAACAAGAAGGACGTAAAACGATGGTGAAGTGAGTTAGTGATTAAATAATTGATACAAGAATTTTTCAAATAAAAGGATTACTTAATTTTGATCGACCCAGGCGAGCGCTTTAGTAGATATTTTCAAAATAGATCGAACAAAAGAATGCTTTGATGTACCTCTGTCATAATTGTCGGTTCTGCTTATGAAATTTTCGCTAATGACGAAAATAATAAGCGACCACAGTATGCTGACACCTTGCATGTAAGTAAAAAATCAACTTTGTCAAATTGCTTTTCTCAACTCTGTAATAAAGACAGTTTGGGATACTGACAACTCATCTGATGACATAGCTCAGAGAAAGAATTTTAGTCATTTGAAGCAGACCCGAAGTCTGTATTTACTTTATTTATTTCGTAGTGGCATGAAATGTATATAACTCTTTCATATATTGGAGTATGAATCATTCGGTTATCTTACAGTAATTTTTAATTTTAATTTAGACCTCGATTCTAAGTCGGTTCTTCTTTATTACAGTTTCTTATGTTTGATATTTTGCACTTTTACCAAATTCGTCAAATGGCACGCACTGCTTTTTTCATTCATTTTCTGAGTTTATCTAATATTTCCAAATGCGGTTACAAAAAAGCGATATATCCTACTTTCATTTTCCGAACTTACCTGCAAATTGATATTCTGGCCTCTGTAGTAATCAGCACCGAGTTGAACTGTGATCTTTCCGCTCAATCTGTCCAACTTGAATTCCAATACATCGCTGCTGCCAGCATATGAGTAAGTCAACCTACTATTGATACCACTGTCTAAATCAATAGCCACAGGACGAATAACGAATGTATTCGGCGGTGCCTTTTCCCACACTTGTGCTACGTAGGTGGACTGAGCAAACTTGGGTTCCTCATCATTCGCGTCAAGAACATTGATTGTCACTTTGGTGAATCCAACATTTACTCCAGAGCGAGCTCTCACCCATAAATTTCTCTGCCTCTCAGTTTCAAAATCCAACTTCGCAGCTGTTGATAATGTTAGCCTTCCACTTCTGGAATTCAACCGGAACGCATTATCCTGATTTCCAGCAATGATATCGAATTGTACAGTGACGGACGCATTTGCCAAGCCAACGTTGCCAACGAATGATCCAGAGCCTGCATTCTCCCTGGTGGAGAACGAATAGTTCGGGGTGGAAAAGGTCAGTTGTCGCTGAACAGGGCCGCCAATAGTGATCTCCAGCAGACCTCTTGTGCTGAATTTCCCATCTGATACTTCAATTGGCAGGTTGACTATGCGTGGAGCCATTCTAGGAGTAATTCGAATTTCTCGAAGTGTGTAGACGCTGCCAGTGGTAGGGTCAATTCGAAATTCAACGCTTGTGTAGACAAACCGGTAAACCAGAACTGTATTCAGGTCTTTATCTGTGGCTCTTGCTGATGTGAGAAGTGAATTTGCTGACTCTGTAGATGTAATAGCGACTGAAAATGGTTGCCGCGTCCATTCTGGTGAATTATCGTTGACATCCGCCACCGTAACATCCACTGTCACAACGCTGGACAGGGGCTGTTCACGACTGCTGTCCAAAGCCTTGACGGTCAAAGTGTAGGCGGCCCGACGCTCTCGATCCAAAGGAAATGCAGTTTGGATTTCACCTGAAAAATGGTAATTAACTTTGAAATATGTATCTTTCTATGAAATATTCATGATAGTGTAGACCTAATGAATGCTAATATACTTCGAGGTCATCCTGGGAAGTACTTGTAGCATTTTAGGAGGTTGCCATCTTTTCATCTACATAGAAATGATGTTAGCAGATGTAGATAAATATGTATATCGGTGTTGCTATAAATTTTGATATGATAATTTTTTTTGAAATTTCTCCTTTTATTGCAATGTATTGAATGCTTTTGACGGATGGACATTAAACCAAATTTAGAGCATATTAAAGTAAAAATTAATAACCATTTCGCAAATAGTGCTAGTGATGCATGTGTGTGGCATTTTGTCATTTTAATGCTCAAAAGACTCAATGTCTGTTTATCTTTGCTCAATATAGGCTGAAACTCACCAGTGGCAGCATTGATGGAGAAGAAAGCAAAGTCGGGAAGTGAAGAGGTAGGTGACACTTCAGTATCAAATTGATACCAAACACGTCCGTTAATGCCCTCGTCACCATCGGTTGCACTGACGTTGAGAACGGAGGAGCCCACGCGCACGTCTTCGGATACACGCGCAGAGTAGCGGCTAGCAGTAAAGACTGGAGCTTTATCGTTGGCGTCTAAAACATTGACTTGAACGGTTGTAGTGCCGGTTAGGGGCGTTGGTTGACCTTGGTCTGTTGCGGTTATAATGAGCGAGTAGGTATGTGCACGGCTTCGAGACAGACGCACGCAGGAAAGGCGACCCGTTTCTGGATCCAGGATGAACATATGATCGTTGTTTCCCGCTGCAAGATAAATGAAAAAATATACCGGTAGATTATAATGTATAATTACATACGTCTGGACTGAACATTTTAAGAGATTCTGCTTTCATAGAATAGCAAGGCTGTGAAATATGCTTCCTTTGAAGTATTTCCAACATCTGTTAAAGCATTGAAGAGAACTATCAAAAAGATTCTACTAGGGTCTATGGAGAATTTGACAATTTGTTATCTTGACTGTAATGGTATTATCGGCTTTTTCGCTATTTCCAGTTATACCCCTACGAGTTATAGTTATTAGTTCTTACTAAGGTATCATACATTTTTCATCCTCTAAATCTGTCTATTCCAGGGTTGGAACCGGCCGCCGCCAAAAATCCAGCCGGCTCCAACCCTGGTATATTCTGTTTTCAACCACATTATTTTCAGTGTTCCTGTTCTTGGCCTACTTAGCTATGTTCCTTTATCATCCCCACTTTCCTTTCTTTGATTTTCTGCTTCCTAGCCTTTGATCTTCAGCTGAAGGACACTTTCGGTGTATAGGCTCAGGTCATGTCCCACTAAATCGTTGTCACTTTGCAGAAATGCAATCTGGCGTAGTTAATGTAGACACACTTTGACTTTCATAATTTTCTTCTGAGGAATTACTTATTTCGCACGCCTGTTATAATGCGAATGATATATTTCAAGATATTTAATTGCATGTCGACTTAGAACATTTGAGTTCCTTCACGAAGAGATTAGAAGCAATGGAGAAAGATCAAGCACTATTCAATATCATATGGATGGCCTCCGATTGTTTACATTGAAAAAATGAAGAGCTTCTAGACAGATCTCAAGTTCTATTTCTCCAATTGTTTTTGACAACCATAAATCGATATTTTTAATTACGGTACAATGCATGCAATCTACTGAAGCTAGAATATCCACAGTCGCTGCCACTAACAGGAGCAATCAAGTAATCAAGTAATCAAATAATTGAATCACTGAATCTTCCAAACAGTAGGTTAAACCTGTAGCACTATTATTATTATTTAAAACGAGCAATCAAAAGTCGTAACTGATACTTGGGATGATATTATTGACATTCTAATCAAAATATAGTAAAAAGGTTGATGAAACTTGTAGTCTTGGGAAGTGGTTTGAGTAATGATTCGATCAATTATTGAAAAATATGTCAACTGTTTGACATAAAAGGCCACAGCAAGAACAGAAAGCGCAATATGATCACCCAGGATATTCTCTTGTGCGACTTGTATTAATGAAGAACGCAAAGAAGTAGAGCAGAAGCACTTGATCGCTCTTGAGAAATCATAACCACTAATAAGTTCAAAATAAGAAACAACGTCAAGATCGGATGAGAGTACTTTTCTGAGAATTTGAGCTTCAAATTGGCACTCTATACAGTCTCTACCAAGTATATATCCTTCAACAAGTTCAACTATTTAATCAAACAGGAGACGTACAATCGCTGTAAAGTTCATCTCTCGATCGGACGAGAATTTGCTATTTATTCTTTATCACCAGTGCAACATGGATGGATTTGAAATATTAAAGCTGGCATCAGATCGAGACGATGATAGGTCAACCTGTGTTAGTATCTGGCGGTAGACCTTGGGGAGTGTTCGCTCTGCGTCTGGGAGACGTGGATTCAATCGCCCGCCGGTCGGGTAAAATCCAAGACTTTTAAAAATGTGCTCTCTGTTTTCTTGCTCAACACTCAGCACAAAGGAATGAGAGTTGGACAACAAAAGAAAGGCGTCAACCTAATGTACTTTCGAGTATAAATAAGGTTTATATCTTTATATATTCATCTCTTGGCTAGAAAGTTAAGACAGTTGTTCAAATGAATGACAATTTATCTATGACAATGGGCCGAAAATTCTGGCATTATTCTCATTATAAATTTTGGAATGTGAGAGATGCGAGTACATGAATGGTTTGAACATTAAATGGCCACTTTTCTTAGACACCAAATTCATCAAGAGCGCGTCACTCTGATGACTTGTCTTCGTCATGCATAACGAAGAAATTCTGCTTAATGAAGGCGATTTAGACGTGACTTTGCGCTCATAACAGGCTTGATATCCTACAATTTTTTCATTCTTAATTGAACACCGAATACATGGACACACAAGTTTTCGCTCTCAAATAAAATGGTTGACGACAATTTTATTAATCCACTTCAATTATTTTAGTATTCATATTTGCAACTAAAACTAATTATCGATTATCTTTGAGAGATAGGCAGCAGATAATTCTGAACATCATAGTATTACTTTACGTAATGGTACTCATGGATGATTTTACTCAAAAATGTAATCTTTGAGCTTTTCGCACGAGGCTAGCTCTGCTTATTTGACCATAATCAACTCCGGAAAAGTGTCTTACTGATTCCAAATAACGCAGCTGTGATTTGAGACTTAAAAATCTGCGAAATCTTCTACCGCATCAACTACCAAGTAAAGAGGACAACCTGACCAGAGAAAATTCAAATCAAAATAAATGACTTAACCTCAACCTGAGTAGTGAGTCACAGAACTACAAATCAAGAAAAGTTCAAGTCAATCATTTTATTAAAAGATTGATGACTCAAAGATGACATTCTTTCTTCCGAACTGTAATTTTCTTCACATTATTGGTGGCTGAACAAGTCCGTAATTTACAGTAGATGACAATCATTGTGAATTTTCAATTCTTAATTACGAATTGTCTTTGTATTTTCCTTGACTCATAGCAGGTCAAATCGGCTGCGCAGCTTTCGGATGTGCAAGTCTCTCATTTCAATTTCTACTGGCGGGCAAAAATACAAAGATAGACGACAAAAACATTCATTAACCTGTCAAACGTTTATTCAGATGATCGCTTGATTGACCTCTCGATTACATATATTTCTTGTGATATATCTATAACAGGAAATAATATTCATTCCTGCCTCGCAAATTTCTCCAAATATCATATTTCTTCTCCATTGAACGACTTAAAAGCTAGCCGAACATAATGTTCCTGAGGCACTACAATCTTATAAAGAAAGATTACAGCAACACAGAATGATAGAAAATAACAAAGAGGAAATTTGAGTCCGAACGACGATTATTATCGAATATCGAAAACCTTTAATCTTCACTATATGAGCAACCTCGTGATATTTCTCGTCTGAACAGCGACTGTTGAGCATTTTTCTTCACCTGCTACAACATCAACACAGACATGCTTACAGAAGCAAGACGCCTTCTTCATCCTCTCAAATTATCATGCCATTTGAGGTCATTCGCTCATTGAAAGTGACAAAAACGAATCGTCTGTTCCCAATGTGAACATACGAAAATACGATACTAACATCTGTATAGTTTGTCTTCTTTACTTCCACAGAATTAATTCCATCTGTATTTTCCTCGTCTTTCTGCATGTGTTATTCATGAGAAAACAAGTTATCAAATTTACTTGTGCGAATGATCATCAATGTGACATTTGAACGCTTCTCTAAAGTTTTATGCTTTGAAGAAGAGTCAAAATTTTAGAAAGATGCTGATATCACATTCTGAAGATCGGTTTTTCAAGTCTCATGATCAGACGATTCCGAAAATGATGGAAAACTATTAGCTCCTTGAATGGAAGAATTTTCTTAAAAGGAATTATTGTAAACCTGCGGTTTGAGGCCGATGACAGCCAGCTGAAAGGAGGTAATGGACAAGATGGTATTAGATGTGCTACGAAAATGAGTGATCGAAGTTTCTCCTCTACTTAGTTGAATACAGTTAAGCGAATTATGGTGTTATTTCCATTGACTTGAAAGTACTTGTCATTCTATGAGAAACTCACGATTGCCCACCATGGTGATTGTAATAGTAAATGCAAGATTCCAAATTCATCATGTAGGTGCACGAAACATAAATATTCTAGGTAATGCACATATATGATGTAGTGGTAGGATAATTCAGTTGGTTAGATGCCACGCTTCGGTGCGAAAGTGCAGATGGTCCAGGTTTCGAGTCTGTCCGCATCGAGAGGCACTATCACTCTCACTAGAGGTCACTAACCCTAACCTGGTGAGAGCTGTGAGTATGTAAAGGCTGCCCCACCCCTAAGTACCCGAATGGCTTCGTGCCTTGGGTGGGGCAGGGAAGAGTGAAAAAAGGATGTTTTTCATCAGCGAGCCAGACTCGAGTTCGATTAATCGCTTTGATATAGAAGTGCTGTCCATGGAACAGTGGCTTAACCTTGCAATATCTTGGTCACGTAGCTCAGTTTGAAGTCCGCGGGAAAGCCATGACTGTAAGTATCACACGCTTCCCTCAAATCTGACCATCTCAGCGCCTCAGTGTAACAATGAAATTTCATAGAGATAAGCCTATGTCATACAAGTTTCATACAGAAATGTCTGCATTTCTTAAGTTTGACTTCATCTTTATATCTGACAGGTAAATGCAAAAAATCGCATATTAATTGCGAATGAATAAATGAAGCCTTTGTGTACTTTATTGGGTATATATTTTCAGACATCATGTGAGGAACCGCCTTGTCAAAGTCGAATTATGAAAGTGAAATACAGAGATCTCCGTTTAGAGAAGCAGCAAAGAGACTGACTTTCAGTGGTCCGCTTAGAGAGCCAGTCCACTTACCCGAAATTAGACAAATAAATAGAGAATCGAACGTGACTGAGAAAAAAGGTCCTTATATCGAGCTGCTCCAAGAGTCTACTGTTTGTCAAATTTACATTTTCAGACGATTGATCTTACTTTCAACAACACACTACGTTGAAAAATACTGAACATTACACGTTAGGTGCTGAAATACAAACATGCATCATTAAGCAACAATACGCAATCATTATTTCAAATTCTGCTTCAGACCATCTATACGCCAGGTGACCTCTGAGGGACCGCATAGTACTTAGTAAATAATGTGCATTTACTTAGTGCTGCACATTTTCTCAACTCATAAAAATCAGATTCACATCGTCTCTTCAAAATAATAGGTAAGTTTGAAATGTAGAGATACATCATTGTGAAGCTGTAATTGTCACCTATTCAGCAAAAGAATAATAAACAGGTGGCAATAGTCATAAAGAACGGCTTTCATAAATTACTAACTTATTATAAACCCAATGATGGTTGGGTTGTGATATGTAGCCGACAGTGTCACAATCACCTTGCTCATAGCGTTATTGTTCCGCCTCTTACACAAAATCTTCGGTGAAACATACATTTAAACAAGGGCGGTGACAAAAGTAACACACTTAATGTCGCTCCTTATTCATTTAACGTGTTTGTGACTCTATAATTTTCTTATTGTTCGTGCGCACACATTTCCAATAGACAAGATCGCGTTCGCGCGAAAACACAATGAAAAGATGTACTGACAAGTGAGAACATTCGCCTGTCAAGTTATCATTTCCGCCCGAATATTAATTCCATGACATGATTTACTGTTCTATTCGACTACACTAGCCTGTGGCAAAAACTCTTCCTTCATTTCGTAAAAATGTGACGCGCTCTCCACTAACTTATTCAAATGCATATATTTCAGAAAAAACTCAATGCCATTTCCCACAGAGTCTTCTATTGTTTAGCCTTCCGGTTTAGGAACTAATCAGTACATTTTAGACCACTGAGTCGACTTGCTGATGATGAGGAAAGCATTAACGATCTCATCACCCAAGGCATCGATTAGATGGGGTACTGCAGAATCTACCAACTGCTGGTGGAAAGGTTTAATTCGCTTGAATCAGCAGGGATTATGAAGCGAACAGATTTTTTATTGCACACCAGAGACTAAAAAATCCCCAAACTGAAAAAGTGACTCAAACAAACATATCCCACGCTCGCGAATTAGAACGGAGCTCGAGAAACTGATTTAATCAAATTTGAGATGGAAAATCCTGGGAGACTGATGTTGACAGACAGATAAGATGGGTGTTGTTATGTATGAAAAGTGTGAGAACAGCTAAAAGACAATTTTCTCTTTCAAACTTCAAATTGCCGAATAGTTATTGGTTAATTTCGTCATCCATTATCAACAATTGGTCAGTTTATGAGGAGTGGGTCTCATTCCGAAATTGCTACACACTTCTTTGTCTCTTCACTCCTTCCCCAACGGAAAAGTCAATGTAGCGAGAGGATTGTTTCATCGGACTTCCGGTCATAGATTGGCCGAATATTTGCGAAGCAGAATATTTGGTTGAATCGCGACAAATGGATGATGATGAAAGATCAGCATCATTAAAATCGCCTAAAGGTGACGAAGTTCGTGTATAATTCGAAACAAAGGATTGTCTTCTGTATAGGGGAGATGTAGAAGAATAAAAAGCAATTCCACCCGGCATCAGATTGACGAAAAGTAACGCATGATTAGCAAAATTCAAATGTGACTAGAACGGGCGGGGAAGAAAGCACGTGAAAATAGAACAATGTATCCACCTCATCGAAAGATCGGCGCCACATCGTATATGGAAAATGAAGAAGTTTTCGAAATTCGATAAGACAGCACGGTGTAAGTCAGAAGGAGAGATTTGAACTTGGACTGGAGTCAATCCGTAGAAGAGGCGTGACGAAGAATTGATGAAACCTGCCGATATAATGTCCTCTTCAATGCTAATGCTTTTACCAAGTTTATCTTCCCAGATGAGAAAGCATTGCAATTTTAACTTCGTGATACAAAACCGAACTCAAACTGAGGAATAAAAGCGACACGAAAAATTATCAGATTATTTCAAATAGAGAATGATTATATTTGCGTCGTAAAACATAGCAACGCTTCTTCATCTACTTTTGTATGGAGCAGTATTTTTATATGTAGCTGTACTTTCGCAAGTGTTCTGCATGTAAAGCAAGGTAATTTAACAGACATTTAACTGCATGTCTTGCTGGATTTGAAACACCGATCTCCAGCATTCTAGGCCAACGCTGTACCAACTGAGCTACCGATGGGTGACAGCATCACATAAGTCCTCAATTGAAGATTCTGCGTAATGCAGTCAGATGGCTTCATCCCCCAAGACTACATAGCATTAACCGTTAAGCCAAACTACTAATACCTAGATATCAGTAATTCAAAGCCAGTATTATGCATTGATTTATCATACTTTTTATAGTTTTCAATGATTAAAACAAGGTTGAAGTATTGAAGGTGAAAGGCTGGTATAATTTGAACTGAAGTTGATTTAGGGGCCACGTCGATGCCATTCATCTGGGTCATTGAGGCACTTGTTTCAGATAGGATGTTTTTCATAGTGCATGTGCAGTTAAATGTAAGCCATGCCTTCAATTTTCAAAGATAAATGAACAATCAAAACAGTATTTGCAGATTCTCGGACACTTCGGGTCCTGATCCTTCACAAGTGAGGGAAGAATCTCGCTATCTCGTGATATCTTTTAAGAAGGACTGTAATGTGAATGTTGAGGTGGATTCTAGAAGTGAACTTGAAAGAAAAAAACACATGAATGATATTACAGAAAACACAAGGAAGATGGAAGTGGATAAAGTCGGAGATCGAGAGTACTAAAGAAACATTTTGAGGAGAACAGCTGACCACGATAAGTGACACGGCGGAATGAAGATTTTATAATAAGATTTTGTTATAATTTGAAAATGCCACTGCGCATAAGTGGAAATTAGTGCATTGACTTCTCGTGAGGTCAAAAATACAGCAAGACGTAATACAAAAAATGAGACATATTATCAAGGTTCTCGTCAATAATCACATTTGTTGAAGGTGAGATGGAATGCTTTCTTATCTTTTCAAAAGTCGTTGCCAACTTATCGACACCAAAGTGCCGCAAATTTTGCGAACATATCATCGCATCTTGCAAAGGCAAAACACAACAGGGGTTGTCAAAGCTGACAGTTTAATTACTACAAAAATATTACCTCACCGAAGCCACGAAGCCATACAAGAACGAGGGTGGGAGAACTCCACGCAAATTGGCAGCTCTCACTAAATTATGACAATGTAAGGCGGTGGTGCTTCCTCAGTGGTGAGTGTGTAATTCAGAACTCATTCAATTCATCAGCACTTTCACTCTCTAGCTCATTAACGTGATTAATAATTTAGTACGGTCGCTTTACCTGCTGCGATGACCTTAGCCGACTAAATAGTCTTACTCACCGAGATAGATTTATCTTCGTGATCTACTTTTTTTGCCGAACGGATACAATCCTATTCCAGCCATTAAGTGCATGTACATGTACAATGGTAGCAAATGATAGACATTGACATAGATATTCGTCTGTCTTTGGCTTGTGTGACTGGCCAAGCGCTCGCATTGCAGAAATTGCTCTTATCAAACAGCCCACAAGCTTCAAAGGTAAGATTGCAGGCCAGTCTGTCAAGTGAAAAGTACATATTTTTAACTTAATTTTTCTTAGTGATAAATTCGTCAAATGGAAATATTATTCTAGAACAAAATCAATACACCGAAAAGGAGCGCGAAATAAGTGCTAAAACAAAAAAAATCAAATAAAAGAAATAGCATAAGTAAAGAAAATAATTTTCAATTGAAAGTGCCCTACGTTAATGACCGGTGTAATCGCAAAATAAACAAACTTATTAAAAAATATGATTTACCGGTACGTTTGATTAATGAGTATGGTTATCAATCGGCCAACTACCTTAATAATAATAAGAAAGAAAAATCATGCTCTTGTAATATTTGCAGTGATTTTAAGAACAATAAGTACTCGTGCCGAGACAGATACGTCGTATATCAATACACGTGTGTTCAATGCGGAGAATTTTATATGGGAAAAACTGCCCGCATGCTAAAAACCAGGCACCAAGAGCATAGGAAGGCGATTGATAATAAAAGTAATAGCAGTGCTCTTTATAACCACTTGCAAGATAAGCATGGAGGGATAGGCGGCATCGGTAATTTTCAGGTCGGTCTTATTCGCAAACTGCACAACACTCGAGACACAACAATAGCAGAGGCCAAAGCAATAACACAGCTTAAACCACAGATCAACAGGAAACACGAACTTCCAGACTACAATCTCTCTTCACAATTCGATAATCATGAAAACCGCCAACACACTTCTTAATAGAACTCATATCTTCACATAAATACTTCACACAGTTGCATCCCGTCTGTTACCATCGACCGTTTCGAAGGCGCTGGACGCCGAAGGCACGTCTGACCTGTTAAACTTTTTACTTAACTTTTAAGAAATCATCGACCTAAACTTGGGGAGTTTTCTCTAACGCACTCTTATTAATTATTCACACTGTTCGACTCTTCATGATCTAAATTTATTGACTGTGTACGTTCAATGTGATGTAAATGTTCTAGTTCGTCAGAATTCAGGCTTGAATTGGCATTGTGTTCAATGGAAAATTGATCTTCTTGCCCCTCTAGACTAATTCTGGCCGTGACCATCAGTACTGAGGAACGTCATCTCTAGACCCAAACACTCAGACGAGACAATTTATCTCTGCGGTCTTACCCTGCAACCATGCAGAAACAGCGGATTCCTTCAGTCTAAATTCCTCATTTCTTAATCCATTGGGAACATACATGAGAACAGTATTTAATTTCTCAGACTGTTACAAAACGTTCGGGAAGATCAACAGACCAAAATTCTGAAATTAACACAGATTGATACCCCTATGGAGGAACTATTCTATCGATACCCCTTTCTGACTTAGCAGCAATATGAATTTCCTCAATAACTTTCGTGAGGTGTAGATCTTTCAGATTTTTGGCTGAGTCAGTATCTCTGGATCTCATAGCTCTTAAGGCAATACTCATTACTCATTTTATTATTCTAACTTTTATCATTACAATGTTATTTTATTTTTTAATACCTCCATATAAGCACTCACATTCTTATGCAACTTATCAAAGTTCCCATAACTTCTGGCACACACCTGGTCACAGGTAAGATCATGAAAACATCTTGCTGAGCGGTTCAAGGAAGGTTTAATAGAGAACCAAAAGATATAGGCTAATAGCATGTGACAGCGCATAGTGAAATAGAAATTGCTAATTTTAAAGAAAATGATGATAGGGAGCCGGTGCACCACGTGCAGCTTTACATATAACTGAAATGACTAAAATATGCAGTTATGTCATGAGTTTGGACCTAACATAAGAACCAAGCCTGGGCCACCGAACCGGTCATCGGTTCTCTCTGTAAAGCGAAACCTGAACAGAAGAACCATTGAAAAATAAGCGATGAAGTAATTAAGAGGACGTATCTCGTTGGGAGTCCTGTGAAGCACAATAATCATTCCAAACGTTTAGTTTTCCATGAAGCACATGGTTGCTGCTGACTTTTGAGCATTGAAGTTGTACAAACTGTATATCTATTCTGATCTAAGAAGCATTATCCTACTTCCAATGGATAGCCTAATCATGTGTAAGAAAATATTTCGGGTTACTGGGTCTCCGAGCATCATTTTTTTTCATTGATTTCGAGCAACTAAACAGTTTAGATTTCTGTTGAAATCTCAGAAATAGTCTTTTCTGCTCTTATGCTGGGATTTTCTCCTGACAAATAAAAAATTATCGGAAATATTATATAACTCAAACTCTGTGAGTGCATTTGAATGAACTTCTTATCGAATGATGCCAATAGATCATAAACAGTAATACCGGAAAATGAATGAGAATAAAAAGAATTTGGATCACATCCAACTAAAAATTATCAATGAATACCCAACCACGTCGCTCGCCTTCGCCAAACACATAAAAACTCTCTATATGATGAGAACGATCTTATAATATTTCATCCAGCGTGCTCTCAAGTGATTAACCTCTAAATGACATCAAAAGCTTGCAGCCAGAAAAATGAGCAATTTCACATATCAATACGAAGAATTAGGTTACAATAAAGCTTAAAGTTCTCAAAAAATGTTCTATTGCGGCCATTAATGACCTTTTCTCACATCAGAGTTTCTCATAATCGGGAGCAGGAAATTACATGCAGAACAGCGAATTCGGAAAATGACTAATGCCGAAAGAGTTGATTAATCTCAGCCTTATCAATGTCCTGAGTCAAATTGTATAATGTTTGAGAAGAGTTCCACTTGTTTCTGCTAAACACTTCTTCACACAATTCAAAGCTCAAAATTATTTCGAGTTCAGGGCAAGTACAAAGCAAAACGACCGCTCACTATCTTTCAAACAAGAATTGTGAGCTTCTGAATAACTCACTATCATTGACAAAATTACTCCCACAGCGAATTTTTATTTCTCATTCCTTTATTATTGAAAACCTTTGCTATCCTTAATTCAAATCAAATCCATCACGCATAAACTGGGAAGGAACTTAGCTCCACTCGTCGTGAGAACTCGAAGTAATAAAATTCGACAGTCATTCTACCATCATCATTAACGGACATTGAGTGCAGTTCTACTAAAGCCATTGACCGGAGCGATTTCCAAATTCCGATTGCTTTCCATTTTTGTCGACGCCGTAGCTGAAGAACATCTCAAACTTTATTGACATACTTCCACTTGTCCAAGGAAGCTAGATGAAAGCACACCGCCAAGAATTTGCTTGTCGCCATGTTCATGGAGTTATCTTTCAGCAAATGCAGTCATCAATGAGGATATTATGTTTGAGTACATACTTGTCATTTATCTCTAACGAGACGTCGTGCAATGGCCGTGAAGAGTCTTGACTGGCCTGTCCATGGCGACACCGGTAAATATGAATGAGGTTTGTAGCGGCTGCCTGCTTCAATTTCATCTTCCTTTGTTCTTCCGATCCTGGCCGCAATCACGTAACACAACTATGCACGAATCTTCTCACAATGAATGACTCATCTTAAACAGAGAAGGAAATCCTTACGACGCAACGACTGATGTATTTGAGAAATGCATGGGAACTGCAGGCAATGCATTTATTGATATGGAATTACCTCAACAACCGAATAGGAAATGATTCTCGATTGATGAAAAGAATCACAGATTTTCAACATATTGCGTTATTCATGTCGATGTATCTTTGCTTTCTCGGATGCACCTGAAACATTGTAATTTGGAATGAATACTCGGAAGTAGATTTGATTGCAGGCCAATATTGCGGCCGACTCGGGGCGCGACCCGTGAGCTCTACATACGGCCAGGAAATTTTGGGTGGATGCGGTACTTATGTCATTCGTCGACTAAAACCGTATTTATCTAAAAGTCAGCTTGTTGAAGTATATAGCGCGATTATCTCATCTGTGTTAACGTATGCTGCTCCCATTTTTTGTCACCGAACTCAAAGTGAACAATGTAAGATTCTTCGCATTACGAAACGTGCTCGCCATATTATCTGCGGATTCAAATGTAAGTGTAATATAGTGTGCAATATTGATGACCTGTTCAGCAAGTTAATTTTTTCTTTTTTGCTGAAATGTGAAAACCTACTTCATCCTTTGAGAGAAATTGTTCCTCGTCGTCTACATTTTTCAAGACACTTTGCAATACACGCTTTTCGCACCGCTAGAAGGAGCAACGCATTTTTTATAAAAGCTTGTCTTGACTTCAATATGTCCTTCCAACGCTGAGATTGAACTCTTGAGTAACTGCAACTTTATTTGTATGTAAATGTCACACTTTACTCTCCGTTATTTTGTATTGAATGATTTTTATTTTTCATGAAATATATACACTTCACTACTACTACTACTGACTTTCCGTAAGTTCTCTCCGGCAGTCTTCACCTCAATCTCTGTAGATCCATGATGGCTTATGAAGCAAATTCATGACATTTATAATTATAATATCATCAAAGTGACATCTGCATTATATCACGAATGAAATGAATTAACACTGGATAACATTGCCATGCACCCTGGATATCTAGACTTGCTGCTCTAACCAACTGAGCAAGTCATAGATGAAATGACTTCGATTATATTCTTATCTTGATTACAAAGTTTGCATTTATTTTTTCGTGTAAGTTATCAATGAAGATATTCTACATTCCATTTGCTAATTAAACCATACGCAATATAATCGATTATTAAGCACACACATACTCGTATGACATCCAATTTTTTTGGTTTTTCCAATACAAAACTTTAGATTTATTTGAAAGCAGATGATTTTGATGAGTGATATCTTAGTAATCAAGATATGTTGACAAAGTTCTACATATTCTAATTTAATATAACATATGATGCTTAATTAACAGGTAATTGAGTTTAGTTTCAATACTTTTCGAATCAACTTGCAATAACACAATCAATTATAGAAAAAAATCCAATTGCATCATCATAGCAATCTCATCGGGCTGGAGGTCTGTAAAGTGTTCCATCGCACCTAACATCCAACTGTGACATGAACCATTCATTTACAATAGAAACCCAATAATGAAGAATAATTCTTGATTTATTTAACATAGCAGTGTATATATCTTCGCTATTCACATTCAGAAGAGATATTTGATCTATAAAAATGAACTCAATAATGGTGATTATCAGTAGATGGAATTGTACATAATTCAAGATTTCATTTATGATCAAAAACGCTTTCTGCTGAACAAATACACGACTGCTTCAAACAAGATAATTTTCTGAGCATTAGATCTATCAAATATTCATAGAGATTGAAAGAAAAAATAGCAAAAACAACTAAGTCATAAAATATCCGAAATTCTCTTATTGTTGCTGATAACTCGCAACCGCTTAGATTTTAAGCAAAGTTAACACAAAGTCTTTCAAATTTCATTAAATAAACAGATTTCCATGTGCAATTGAGCTTTACATATCTGCTGAAAAGCTTTCAATGCGAATGCACTGCTTACACAAACAGACTTAGTGAATTATATTCGCTGCAGCGGTGGATGTACCAACAGTAACTGCCATATTCCCATCCGAGTGACAAACAAAGGGAACGGAGCGAATGTTAAGCCAAAATGATGCGTCTGTAAAACACCATCCGATCTTCATGTTTGGCCGAATGTCGATTGACGAAGTAGAATAAAGAATGGGAGCGCGTTCCAGTCAGCAAACTCCACACATTGAGTCAATCATCATTACGGAAGTATCGCTGGCGAAAACTGAGCAGCATCAGTATATCATAGCCAACAATGATGTGTCTCAAACAACGGATAATTCAAGTCGCAACGCCTTTTTGCAACAGGAGCCAACTTTGATTTATGTGTCTGGCGAATCATAAAGCCGAATGCATGATTAGAACTTTAAAATCTAATTATTTCTTGATAATGAAGTTCTCTTTAAGAAATGTACACAGATGTGCTATTAATTTCCTCTTCTGTCGGCAACAAATCTACATACGGTGATTCCCATGTAGCAATACAATCCCTGATCCGAAAATGAACATTAAAACTCTCTCACTTCTAGCTGTAAGACAGTGCATGGCATTATTGTGTTTCAGTATCATTAAAGTAATGAGTGAAGTCATAAAACGAGTTCCAAAAGGAATGCGGCATTAAATTACAGACAAATTAAATAACAATCAACACGCTGATGGTAAATAAACCCTGACGTTTAATGAAGGGGACTGTTCTCATAAAGTATTTTCTTTGCTGCAGATAATTCTTCTAGTGCGGCGAAAAATGTGATTAACACGAAGTTATGGATGAGTGATGTTGCAAAAAATGAGATAAGAATACCTTTATCAGGCATGAAAATTGTAATTTACTTACGAAAACGCTTCCATAACTAATTTAAGCAACAGCTACGGCTCATGCACTTGAAAAAAGCTTTTCTCTCATGCGATTTTTCATAAAAGAACAATTAAAAGATAATAAAGTGAATCCTCTTTCTGGTGTTTAAAGCATCCTGTTCTTGACTAAGGGAACACTTCTGACAATACTTGTGGTCGTCTCTGAGTCACACTGGCTAAGTGCTTGGGCATGCAATCTTTTGGTTTAGAGGTCGAGTTCCAAAAGTGTCGACAGTAATGTCACTTTGATTTAAAGTATCATAACGCTCCAGATAAGACTGACAGTGTCAGCATCATCCAGGCCTCAGTGAGGGGGGAAGATAGTGATAACACGCGGTGGTAATGCAACTGCAGTAATGTTCAGATGTTCTTGGATTCGAAATTGGATCACTTGAGAAATAGGGATGCCGATGCTTCCACTTCAATTAATCAGACTATGTTACTTATTACAATCTAGTGAAGACTGAGACATAACTCTTGCAAATCGTGAGGATTAAGTGCTTCATTATAATCCGGCAAATTGTACTATCAAGTCCTGTAAAAAGCATACTTTCCTAGAGCATTATTTTGAACATCCCACTAGATAAGGAAAAACCTGTTGACTTCGAGCAAAAGCTTACTAGATTCAAATCTATTTATCTTTGAGACAGCAACAATGTCGATCTTCGCAGCATTAAACGTATGTCAAATGTCAGAGAATATTTCACCCATGTCATTTACATTCTCAACAAATAATGAAGGGAATTTGAAGAGGTCAAGGTAAGATGGATCGACGACAACTTAGTCGCCAATTGAGTGAATGTCGATCGCAGGAATTTATTCATCTAATAGAATTTGAACTAATATCGCATCTATGTGGCTCACACATTTTGCAACGAAAACATTGCCAACACAGGCCTCCTGCAGTGCTCAGAGGGATTGAAACAGAGATAAATGCCACTACACCTATTAAGCAGGACACTCCAACATTTAGTACGTGATATCTGATGAAGACTACTACTTACAACAACTATCCCACTGATCTACCGTCTGCCAAACGAACTTATCGGACATTTTATCTTGGTCGACCACTTTGCTGATATTATTGCGTTTTTGCATTTGTTTGCGGATCATTAGCTAGAGCCAATTTAAGGCAGGTCATGCCTGATTAGCTATCTTTGATATCAGACTAACAATGTACCGACGAGCGTCCAGATCCAAACTTCATCCAAATATTCTAAATTCATGATTTCTACATCCCCGCTCATTTTATTACGGAGAAATGATCTCGAACTGAGAGTAAACAAGACTCAATTTATCTATCAAAGCTTCGTTTCTGCGTTGTTTCCGTCAAACGCTATAAACAGACATTGAACCAATTCGAGCTCACAAGCTTATTCCTAGATTTGAAACAACTTCTGACAGCGTAGAAGGCAGCAATGATGAAATTCAACAAAAACTCGCATTAATGACTCGAGACAATTTTTCCTCTTTCCAAACTGATCGAGTCCATCAAGTCACGACCTCGGAAAGCAGAGCTCGGTTCAAGTGTTGGCCATTAGGGGAGAGATGCTGGAACACATGCCAGGAAATTTGACATAAATTTAACAAGATTTCTCGGTGCACATGTTCTGAAGTCGGAGCACATCAAAGTCGTAAGTCATATAATGAATAACATACATTGTGACATATCACGTGTATATTCTTCGCAACTTGTTCTCATGAATCAAAAGTCAAAAAAAGGCAGCGTAGCAACAATGAGTAAAATCAGTCTTGATCAACAAAGCCAACCTGACTCACATCATTCTTCAACAGGATTATACAAGTTCACAATGTAATCATTCATCTGACGATATTGAACATGACATGAAACATAAATATTTGACATCGGCAAAGTACAATCAGAAACACAAAGGAAATAAACTATGAAACACAAAGGAAATAAACTATGATAAGTCTATGATTTCCTTATGTTTCAATCTTGTGTAGATGTATTATATCTATGACATTACGGCGTCCATATACTGCACTTTTATCTTAAATATGTCAATCTGTCAATATAACTGCTCCCTTATGTCCAACAGAGGACATCTGATTAGAAAATTAAGCTTGGAACATGTCATTTATAATTAAAAGTTGTATGATTTAATACTCAGAAAATACTCGCTCTCTTTGTGCCTAATTTATTATCATTCTTACATGTTGCACTATTGAAAAATTAGTCTTGTAAATTGAACGATTTCTCATTGTGACACTGTACAGCAAACACACTGTCGGATACAAGCTGATAATAGGTTATTTGAAAGTAGAAAGTGTATCATGCTGGCCAGAAGTTTAACACAATAGTGATTTTTGCAATTTGGCTTGTTGGGAAGAACATGCGACTATGAGTATATACGATATTTTTCATCTCTATAGAGGTAGAACGGTTACATTTATGACTGAATGAAAGTATAACTTGTACTAAATAGATGCAGAATATTTTGCATTTCATTTCCATTGTGTTAAACTTTTGGCCAGCATGGTAAGCTCTCCAATGATGTATGGCGCGTTCATGTGAGGCAAGACTGACTGGAAAGCTTGAGAATCGATTGAATTTTAACATAATTTAGGTAGTCCGTTAGTCTTGATAAACTCTGTATATATCATGAAAACTGCCGAACTGAGCTGGTGAACATTACATTCTTGAGTTAGTAAAGAGCAATTGCAAGCAATAAGATAAAGATTATTTATAAAATGTAAACTGGGCTTGGTAAAAGGAGGCTGGGCCCACTGGGGGTGGTGTCTAACACAAGTAAGTTTAGCATCGTAAGAAATGCAGTTGATGCTTTGTTGGATGCTGTTTCATCAAACGTAATGCAATTAATGTACTGCGTTTATCACATTCAGTAGAATATGCTAAACTGATCGAAGTGAATGTGTCGGCCACTACTGTTAACTTAAGCTCCTTATCCTCAACTAATCCATCGTGGAATCGTCAAACAATAGGACCATGTAAGAATGTTTGGATCTTACCAGCTGCAACATGCTGTTGCAATACAGCTGCATTAAGTGTTTGGTATACAACTGGCAAAGGCGCAGAACAGACGAGCCTTTCACTTCGCAAACAACGCCTTGAGAGTATTAAATAAATCTTGGCGGAAAGAGAAGCGAGAGTTCCGAGCGGAGATAGAACACAGGTTGACGTCTATCACAAATAATTGCATAATGAAGAAAGAAATTGAGATTAGAAGAACATCGGACATATCCGGGTGAACAGCAGTCTTTTTATAGCACAATACGCTAAAAAATTGTTGTTCCGAGAATTGGAAGAAATAATTTTATGAGAAAAACAATTTCAGTAGATTTCTTTATGAAAGACACATTGTTCTGGAGTTTTAAAAACGTGTAACCTATTTGTACTTCATCGGATTGGAGGATCCTAACACAAGCGTTGCTACCAATAATCAGCTCACCAACACAGTACTGCTGGGAAAGTAGTATTTCTTGAAGGCCGATACCACAAATATTCATAGTCTGTCAGTGTGTACACATTGGAAGCACAATACACCCTCTGACGGTGTGATGCATCGCTCTCCCTTCAAAGTCACCGTTAGAAAGACGGCAGAAAATGAAGATAGCTTATTACAAATGTTTCTTTCTTGTTTGCAAATAAATTTCGGTCGAAATATTTTCCTGACAAAGATATGTGGCGTATTTGAAACTCACAAGCACCGAGAGAGTCGTATGGATGTATAAATTATTGGTCACTATTAATCAAATTATTAATAAGAATTAAATTATTATATAACTATAAAATCATTAATAATATTACAGGCGCAAATATGCATGCACAAATACAGAATGAAGGTAGATTGTGTTGAATGAGTCAACTAATATAATGATGTTCACACATTTTTCTTCAAATACACACCACTTTCGATAGTGAATTGTTCCAATTGTTCGCTGTGGTCGGAATTGCCATCCCGTTCCTTGCGGTCACGGTACGGTATGGTTCGGCACTACACCACCCCAAAAGAGGTCTCTAGTTCGCTTTCAATTCAGATCATACAAATATCATGCGATAAGCAAATCACCGAACCGAGGCCCAATGAATGCTACTTCAATTAAAATCATAAATATTTGTAAATTGTAATTCTTCTTGCATAAATAAACTTCTTTACAGCGACAAGTCACTCAACTTATTTACAAATCAGAAAATAGAAAAAAAAACATTTGAATGTAAACACAACCCTTCAAACGGAAAGACGTGTTCCTCCTTCTTCTTAGCTGTCATGTCCATCAAATTTTCAAAACTCGTCTCCGAATCTCTTTTCAATCCGCTAATGAGGATATCTTCATGTGTTAAGCGATGATTTATGAAGAGGAAAAGAAAATATTTACTTTTCAAGACAATTATTCTTTCTAAACAAATTGAATTTCTTGAGAATTGAGCGTCTGACTAAAACCAACGGTTCGACAAGCATTTATTGATATCCAATTCACATGATAAAGTGCAAATTGAACGGCTGTCGAAGCTTGAATGATTTGCGATTCAAACAAACCGTTCTTTCTGAAACATCAGGTCAAGAGGGGAAATAAAGATGGATGAGTTCCTGTGATAATAATTACCCGAGTTATCGACAAGATTATGTTGTTTTTATAGTGCAATTAATATCGTCTCATAAACAAGCATAAAATGCCTATGTAAGAGAAGCAATGCAATTTAATTCTTTCAAATATCTGGTCCAGTTTTAGGAAATGTATTGAGCTGACTTTTATGTCCCGGCAACACAAATTTGTTCCAATTCCGTCTTGATTACAGGAGAAGAAGCGCTATATCTTAGTTGTACACACACTAAGGAAGCCAGCACCAATGGCGCCAGACCAATGAGTTGTTATAGGAGATTGTCCGCTCAAACGCTCTGTACTTTCAGCATTATATATGCTTTAATCGACAATTATCCAACTAAAACCTCTCAGGTTAAATTGCGGATAGGAATTTGTTTGCAGGTTATTTCAAATATTTCTGAAGCAGAAGTAAGACAGTTATGTTAACAACGCGGCGCTAACATCCCGTAATAATTCAGTCTTAATGATAGATATTAATAATTAACAAGTTGTGTACCAATTTTCGTGATTTTCTTCTCCCAATCTATCATGATATTGCGCTTGCATCCCGAAATCAACTATTATCGCTGATGTCTGATGTGAAAATCAAATAAAGACGCTTGCATCTCGACTCGCGATGAAATTTCTGAAATATTGGTTGCACTGTTAGTTTATTGCGTAATTTTCAGCAGCTGTTACGAGTTGAGTAGCTGCAGTGTGAAAATACCAGCACATTTTCTTCCTGACAAACTTACGCATGCATACGATAAGCAATGACACACACGAATTGGCAAATACAATCGACTTACTCCATACAATCGTTTGCTCAAGGACTTAGACACACAGGACTCACACATGAAGACATCGATATAAGTGCGGATCAATTCAAAGCCGGGATGATCAAACGAGGCCGACTACGAGAGATGTTATCCGATTCGGAAAATTTGCAACAATCTACAGCCTTATTCTTTGTAGAAAACATCGTATGTACGCTGTTTCATCATTTCTCCCAGATTATACACAATTGAAGTTCATCAAACGAAGTATATTTGAAGGAAAAATGCGCCGTTGCTGATAGTAGTGGATCTGGACGAAACCCGATTTTATGCTTTATTTTGTAGAGATCCTATTGACTTTTTATCATGAGATGAATTCATAAACAAAACTCACTTGAAGCCAAGCATCACTTTGAAATCCAAAATAATTATTTGAAACATAAAACAAAGAGATGCTACATGTATGTGTAGAACAGCAACCTCGGCATGTTGTGCGATTCAGTTCGTTTAGTATTTTCGTGTTATAGACAAATGCTGTATTCTCATCGATGCCATTTGACTGCTCTTATTGAGATTAAGATTTTTAGACGCAATGCATGAAGCACTTTTAGAATCCATGAAGAAATAAAAAAATGTCTATAACTTAGAATCGCAAGATTGCTTTTCAAGAAGGTACCTACTGATAGGGAGACTGGATGACTTAATCTTGTCTTGCAAAAAGTGTACACATTATTTTGTGGAGCTTGAGAGATTTGCCAATCTGATCCGTTTCACACGAAACTTCACTTTCAATGTCGATGTGATTTTTTTACTCATCCCCTCCCCCCGCAAGGCACAAAGCCATGTTAGCAAGCTTCACACACTCGCAACTCTCACCAGGTTAGGGTTAGTAGTTTCTAGTGAGAGCGGTGGTAGCTCTCGAGGCGGACAGACTCGAACCCTCGACCTTCCGTACCTTAACCACGGCCCTTAACCAACTGGGCTATCCTACTACTTAAAGTGTCATCACCATTCTACACACGAGATGCACTTAAAGAACATGGCAGTCTGCCTCAATGTCACTGTCTGCAAAGTTCTCAATTTCCCCTGGGTTTGTAGTAGTGATCACATAGTGGTTCGAAAATCTTATCATCAAATATAAATGTGACTTTCAAATACAACCAATCTTGAATATTTTGTTTCTGTTGAAAATTTTTGGAAATAGTTAACAACTGAACGTAGTTGAATAAGAAATTACCCAGATTGAAGCTTTCTATCAGCGGTGATAAACTTACAGCCAGAGCACAATTTCGCAATTGCGCAGTCTCAACCCACTTACAAAAACACGACTGAACGACTCTCCAAACCAGAGGTAGCAGAGAAATGAAAAGGCGGACCTTTTTGATACGAGTACAGAATTAATCTAATCGTCAACCATACCGAAATGCTCAGTCATTTGTAAATCCGACACCAAAAGTCATCACTGTAAGCGATATGAATATGACGCACATGCTGTTATTGCATTCTGCGAAAAATTGATTTTCTAAATAAGATAAAAGAAGCTCAGGTATCTCTCTTCACTTAGATTTTAAGGCATCTAAATGTAGTTAAGGATTTTGCGGTTAAGGGCAATTAAACTTTCTGCAGATAATTTTGGCAATTTCAAATCAAATTCTGTTAGTTTTTAATTTTGTAATATTTTGAGTCATATGTCATCAAATTTTACCTCTAAAATTTCAGACGTACATATATAAAAGCATTCTACAGATTGCGCTTTAAACTTAACTTCATGGTAGGGGAATCGGATTAAGTCTGTGATTAATTCAAATTTAGCAATAGAAATTCCAGCGATCTGGATTTATTTCAAGCACACTACTTCAGTAGACAGTATTACATTACTCCTGTTAGATCGTCTGTTGGAATTCATTCTTGTTTTATCTCCTAGAAAAGTCATAAAGTCAGCTGAGCGCGAAGTAACCAAAACAATTTTTAATCGAGGGAAAGGGAGTGATATTGATACAGAAAATGTCGGATATCTATTTCTAGTTTGTTTGCAGTTCGTGGTACAGCTCGCATTCCGATGGCAGCAGCAAAGAGTGGCTGTTTGGGCTGATTGTATAAAAGCTCTGCCGACTTTGGTTTCAAAACTTAACCAAGATTATGCTTTAGCTAAAGTTTACTTACTAAACAGCTTTGTTTGCTCAGCTAGTTTTCAGTTTCACTCCAATCAACGTATGTAACAAGTTTACATAGCAGTATGCGCAAATCCACACAGCTCGAACTGTATGCAACCATGAAGAAAAACGTAAACTCAAATGCTGTTTCGGGTCACGTTCGACTCTTTTCCGGCAAGTTGACGATCTGAGCCAGATGTCCTGAAGTTGTTCTCAACACAGGAATGAAAAATAGGAAGTCAGATTTCAGAAACTATTCAAGCCAGCAAGTGAAAGCAAAGAATCAGCTTCACTTTGCTTGAATGAAGAAAATCAAAGTGTTTCGCTCAAAACATGTACATACGCTTCTCTTTTTAGAAACTTAGTTCTGCACAGAATAAACTTTTGACCTCCAGCTGCTTTGAGACGATTTCTAGACAAATTTCGGAAAGTTGCGTCGCTGATGAGGCGTTTGACACACAAACAGCATTTCTAACTGAATGAAACAAAGCTTTCTCAATGTTACCGACTGGATCGGGACAATGAAACCTTATTGGAATGATTATAGAAAATGTAAGACTACTCTCGGTAACATCGAAGCTGCATTTTCGTCGGGATCGTTAGATGTGGCGCGTTGGTGACCTGTCGAGCGCAGCTCTTCACAATTTCCATTCAAAGAGATGCCGAGGAGGCATTAACAACTCGAGCTATTTCCGACAGTGAACCACTGATAATGTTGAACACATTCCCAACAGACATTTTAGCGCTCGTTTCCATTTCGTTATAAAAATTGCTTGCCAAAGCGCACCTCTCTCCTTCTCTTGTTAGTAGACATCAAGCATCTGGTGAGGAAAAAGTAATCACAAAAGTTGTGATGTCCTTGTGCTGGGACACCGACTTGTGTTCAAGCTACATGCTAGGTTTTTATGTGTAAAAATTGTCTGAATATTGCTTAAAGCAGAAAATTATCATAGAAATATTTTGCTGATCTTTTATGTGCATCAATACAATAGAATATCGTATTATGATATATTGAAAAAGTTGGATTTGCTATTTATAAATGGTTTCAGGGATTAGAAGAAAAAATAAAAACATAATTTAAGTTGGGGTGGGCCATTTTCTAATCACCGATTCAAATAATGTCCGCGGGCTACTTTGGATATGGGAAGCGGTGGCGGGCTACCCAACATGGGTCGGCGGGCCACGCATTGCCCAGTGCTGGTGTAGCTTCTTCCTTCGTTTTGCCGACCTTCGCCTGCATCCAATTGCAGAACATTGTGGAAGATTATTTTTAAATAAGAAGATCGATTTTGATCAATTTAAGCAGAAAGATTAAAATCAAATAGAACCCCGGCTGCGGAATCGGTGGTTTTAGCCTGACTCGCCCTAGGTCAAAAATATCGAGTGAGTCCCAAACCCTGAATAGAGCCAGTTTTTCACTTAAAAACGATCACAATGTGGAAGTCTAGAACCTTCAGATAAATATCTAAAGGATAAGCTACAGTAAAGTCACAATGATGCATAGTATACAGGAAAACAACATTTGTTCTTTGAGGGTTGGGGGACCGCTCCTTTACGAACTATTAAGTCATCCTGACTTTCTCATCATTCACTGACCTTTCCTTTTTCGGCAGAATTATTTAATTCTGTCATAGAGACAGTTTTTCGTCAGTGTCTAACCTTTCCTCGTGACATGGACCAAATACATCGCTGTGATGAGAATATTCAGCAATGTCTTCCGATTTGACAAAGCACAAATCCAAAAAGGAAACAAACGTCAAAACGTCTATCTCACATGTCATTGCTATAATTCAAAACGGAATGAATGTCAAATGATTTTTTCGCATTCCCGTCTATCATGTTGGAGAATTCCCATCGATTTTCATTATGTAATACAAAGATATTAACATCGATGATAAATCTACACAAGTAGTTCTCATCATGAAACTAAACAGAAAGAATTATCTTAAATAATAAAAGGATCCAAATTGTATATGAAGTTTTCTTAAAGCCTCACAAAATCGCACGTTTAGAGGTGACAGAACCAGTAGAGGGGGGAGTGATGTAAAAAATGATTGACTTCCGAATTCATCTGCGTAAAAATGTCCTGTTTATATCTCACTTTTTGAATAAAAACGCCATCAATAGTTCACGGGATGACTGGAATCGATGCAATTGTTCGCTAAATTAACATACAATTTTTGCAAAACGTTGAGAGTGTTAATTTATTTATATGCATGACAGTAAGGATGCCTTCAAATTTGTGTTCTACCAGTACTTGTCAGTTCAGTTCGCTCATGGCAACATATTCAAATGTCTTTGAAGAAATAATTGGCTGACAGAATTTGTTAGATTTACATGCATTGTATTTATTGAAAACCCGTTTTGATATACATTTACCATCAGCAATTGATATGATGCGACATGTAGAATGACTAAAATTCTATAAATTGATTAGTAAGGACTGTATGTAAATGCATAGGCCTATCATAATTGCATCACAAAAAGTAATCCGTTGAAATATCTTAAGTTTCACTTTTTCACAAGTACATGAAGAGAAGAGGAGAAAGAAATCATAATGAATGACTGTAGAAGTATAAATTCATTAAAAAACTAGTTTCACTTAAAGAAAGCATGTTCCAGTTTATGGACATGAACAGTTGGGTATTTCTCACAGACATAAATGTAGAACAACGTCAGGTTTCACTCCTTCCCATTCATTGACAAAAAATAATTAAACGGCCTAACGTTTCGAATGTTTTTCAAATTATTTTACATACTATAGAATATTGTTTATAGCAGAACAAATGTCTTGAGTCAAAAACAAGCACTATACTCAGATTATTCGTGATGGCACATTCTTAGAATGAAATTCACATTGAGTATTATTCAAATCCAAGTATTGATTGATTAGGCATTTTCAGTGACACCAGAATGTGTGGTATACCTAGAAGTTCGGAAGATCTTGTTCAGCTGCTTAGTCTAATAATGGATTACACAGAAAAATTTTCACATTTGTAGAATGAAACGAATCACATGCCAACTCAGAAGCAATAATCATTATGAAAGAACAGTTTTCTTGGAGAGAATAATTAATATTCTCCAAACACAGCAGGTATTCGCTCAACCATTAAGTCATGGAATTTAATCACATTATATTCACTATGTGAGAATCGATAATTCACAACATGAAATAAAATCCAGTTTGATTATGTGTCGTAGAATAAGTATACAACTATTTATAAGTAAAGAGAAGGAAGATTTTGAAAAGTGATACATCATTGTCGATAAAAACTGCTAGAAACATCGAGAGTGCAGTCAAATGACAACAGAAGCTAGGAATTTGCGGTAATTCTCAATATTGCTTGTTTTAGGAGGATTGCGATTGATTCAGGCAATATCTACGATAGTACAATGTCAAGTCAATTGCATGTCATGTAATATATTCAAGAAACGAATGTTTCATTGAATCACAAAATGTGAACATTTTGTATTCCACGTATTGTTTTCAATTCATAATAGATAAAGTCCAACTTATCTTCACGAGCGGTGTAACTTAAGTAGATAGGCTTGCTCAATGTGCAAATGAAAATTGTTCTGTAATTATGTTAATAAGGAAATGTGATGACTTGAACTAGCCTTCAACAGATAAGAGGTTCAAATTAAAACACAATACAATCATTGGTAGAAAAACGGAGCTCAACTCCGATCAAGTACCGGTAGACATTCTCCTGATCTGTGTAGTCTCCACACTTTGAATCGAGCATAGGAAAATCAAATTAGCTTGATTGTTTTACACGTACATTGTACATCGTATAGCAAACTAATTCTGCTTCAATTGGTTATACTTCATGAATTTCTATATATTTCTAATTTCTATATTTCCAACGCATAATAATATAGCCGAGATGAAGGCTCTATGCGAAATTAAATTTTTAGGAATAGAGAGAGCGTGTGTTTGTGTGTGTGTGTCTGGAAGTGGGTTGAATAGCCTGCTAACATGTGAAGACACCTGTTGAGTGTGTTAACAAAATACGTGTACATCGTTATCACTCAGTTATTATGTTTTCTAATTTTCTATCATCATATTAAGACTGATGTAATAATGATGAAATTATATCACTTGCCAATAAATTTCTGTACTTTCAAAAAGTGATGAACCCGGGTATCAAACCGTAAAATAATTAAATCGATATGATGTCATAGTTATTCTTATAACCTCAGCTCATGTAATAGATTTCATTGACATTGCATATGAAATACATGTAGTTGCTACGATATAAGCAATACAAAGCACGCAAATTAGTTATGACAAAGCATATAGCATGTAATAACAGAATAATAGAATGATGCTCAACTCAATGACATTTCTGACTCTGAGAATATTCTATCTTACATCAATAAAGAAGAGCATCATTTTATTGCAAGTCTCGACTCATCTATTCTGAAGCACTGTCTGTGACACAGTCAGAAATGAGATGTAAGAAAACACAAATGCGCAGGCAGAGAGAAAACCTCATGAAATCATGAACATCTTTGACAGAAATACATATTTCATATTCTTGAAAAGAAAATTTCGATTTATATTCAACTGAGAAGGAAACGTAGATTTAAATCCTCAGAAAAAAATGTTTCATACGATTCACTAATAGCTGTGAACTCATGCGCGTGATTTATCTTTTTCCCAAGATCCCATTCCATGCCTCAATAAAGCAAAGGAGCTCACCAAAGATGAAACGTCGGTAATCTTTTTATTCCCTGAAGATTTCATGTCACAATTAAGAAACGTTGATAATAGCTAAGCAGTTCATCTGACAATACCGATATTGATTTATCGTCCGTCTTCCAATCATTTGAACACATCTTCCCCGGATACAAATCACAATCTCACGAATTACTGTAAAATATCTTCCTTTGTCTGATTTTATAGATGAAGTAATGTATCCATTAAATAATCATTTCGTAAGACAGTAATCCGCTCGAGACATTTAAACATGAGAAATGTCGATTACGCATCAAAATGAATCATTGAAATTTAATGCAATTTTCGTCGGACGCTCTAACCATTTTGACACCAATGTCATTCTCATAAATTGTCAATCTAGAAATGAATGTAGAGGAATTTTATCCCGACCGAGTCTCATCTTTATGAGACATTTGCGAGCAATGAATTCTAAAGAGAATCTACCGCCTTATTCCTCAGTCACTTGGGAGAAGCAGAAGAATTATCTTTCTCAGAAAGCAACCAAAGTAACTCGCGAAGAACTTCTCAGAGCGATGCAGTCATGTTGTCCTGCTAGTTGATATTCGTTATTCTCCTTCACAACCCGAACATGTCGACAAATATCTAATTGAATATGTGCGCACAAAGTGAGAAAAACAGAAATCTAAGTGAAAATCTCTGCGATGAAAGCTGATGCTCCAATCGGTATAAGTCAAATGCGAATACGACACTGGAGTTTAATGTCAGATTATTTCTAGATCGTTCTTGACAAGGAGTTCTCAAGTCACATCACTAAAATCGGATCAGTCTGGCATTATTATGCGGAGGAATTTTCTATTCGTAGTCGGCAAGCAAAAATTAAGTCTTTAGAAATTGTAGAAAGTGAATATTCTTCAACTCCAAGTTTTCACGTCTTACTAGCTAATTTCATGACTCTTCGCACGGGATTATCGATGTTTGATCGGTAATCAACACACTACAATAACAAAGTCAGCACCTCAGCATCGACTGCGCCGGTAGTTTAATGGCTACCGACATGGGCAGCTGTATCGAAAATAGTGGGCTCGAATCCATCTAGATGCACTTTAAATTAAAACCGTGAAAGCCACTAGGGTCAGTGCCTATATCAATCATCATGAAGCTTAGCGAAGAGTTCGTTATTTGATTCGGTTTGTTAAACAATTGCGCGTTTAACATGCTCGCTGTAAAGTGATGAGGTCGCGCGAAGTGAGCTGCCAAAAACTTAGTCTATAACATGACACTTTTGTGCACAACAATTTGAGCATTTTCTGCCAAGGTAAGTTCAAGTGATTTCCCGCCAACTTCTTTTGAATCATATAAATACAAATACAAACTTATTTATCATCGATTAGTTATTCTTTCACAGAGCATTTAATTGATCCTGAAATGTCCACGAAGAAATGTAAATTGGAAAAAAATCAAAGCTTCGCTATTAGTAGCCCCAGGCAGAATTCTGGGAATAGTGAATAAATCAGAAGGGTCAATGAATGGGTGGAAGGTCGAGCGAATAAGTAAAGTATCCAAAACATGAGTACGATGCATAATATCGTTCTTAGAGCTACTCAACTGTGTGATGAAAAATTGAAAAAATAAGAACATCTTCCACATTAAACATTTTTCAATTGAAACACTAGTGAAGATTTGAACATTCATTTGTGCAAAGCGTCCAACACCGCTTGAAGTGTGCCTCTTTCAAAGTGAATGTAATTAGCAACGCATAATTGCGTTAAATTCAGAGCATAATTGATTTAATCGACAATGAAACAAGTAAGCAGTTTGTGTGGAATTTCAAGAGGAACCAAATATTGCTTAATCTGATACCAAGCGCGGCGACATGAAAGAAATTTTTGGAGCCTTTGCTTCTGAATAGCGTTCATATTTATCGGTGAAAGCGAATTCCAGGTTCGTAACCAGTCGCTATCATCTAAAACAAAAGATCGAAGTATCAATGCTGTTAAATGCAAGCCATTGTGAGAGTAACAACTAACTCAAGTTGCAAACAAAAATCCCGACAACATTTAAGAGTTGTTGTCCCGAGCTCCACAATGGTTTGACGAAGTTCGAGCAGCGCACAGTTTTGCGTCCAAATAATATCATGATAAACAGAATTGAAATCCCCGAGTGTTGATAAATCGCAATTACTGAACTTAACAACGAAGAAACGAAAGCGTGATTTGGAAGCAGCTGATAATTAAAAGGCCATGATACCACCAATTAAGTTAAGCATTAGTGTCTCACTCTTTGATCCAGACAGTTGATAAACTATGTCAATCAACTAATCTTAAGTGCTTAGACATTTTGCAATTAAAAGCAGCGTCAGACATCATTTTTTTACACATTCATCATTTTATCTGTTGAATCTGTGATGCCTACATACAGTCAACATATCATGAATTAAGAAAAAGCACTTCAAGAGGTTCTACTTACATTGAATGGCATATCGGAGTCGGGTTCGGTCGCTGGGGTCTAAATCGTGAGCTGCTAACACGATGAAGCTTGAATACTGTCGCTCTTCGAGGATATTCACTTCATAATATGTCTTTTCGAATGCAGGTTTGTGAAGATTAGCTGGACGTGCTTGAATTCCAACGCTAGCAAGAGCCATCAAACCAGAGGCTGGGTCTGTAGCTGTTACTGGTAGTGAGTAAGATTCCTTCGTGAGATTGGCGCCAGGTCGCACAGAGACAAGTCCAGAAGACGCTCCCACTTGGAACAAGTTATCCCATAGACCAGGCACGAGGGAATAAACTGGTTTTTGTGTGGAGCCACGGGCAACTACCGTTAACAGTGGCTGACTGGCGGCTAGTCCAGACATCACAGTGCCAGCATGCAAAGCTTTATAGACCCCACCTTGAGTAAAGATTGGCCTTCCTCGTCCTGTAGACGATCCCAATACCACGACGGTGAACAGTGCCCACGTGGTTTTACGACGGTTAACACTTTCAGCTGAATCAGTAGCAGTAATATTGAGTGAAAAGGAACGCTTTTCGGTAAGTCTAAGATCAGCAGCCAATTTTAGAAGTCCTGAAGTTGATCCCAGGAAGAAGTATGGGTTAGTGGCTGGAACGAGGCTGTATTTAACTAAGCCATTGAGCCCTTGATCTGCGTCCAGTGCGACTACGTGCATTACTGTTGTATTCATGGGGTCATCCAGCAAAACTGTAGCACCACGAGGCGAGACAAATTTAGGACGATGGTCATTTATATCCACAACTCTAATGATCACCGTCAGTGCGGAACTTCGACGTAAGGTTTTGTTGGAACACTGATCTTGGGCAACCACCTGTGAAAGAGAAAGATTCACATTACAAATAAAGGTCCATTCACACCGGACGCGGCGCGGCCGTAACGCAAATTATCAGTCTAAGTATGAAACTGATTATTTAGTTCTGTATGTGTCATCCAGGGCGGCGTAACTTTTACGGTAATTCGAAGACTACGGTTGGAACTTGCAATCAGAAATCAATATTCGGAAAAACACTGGTTGAAATACAACATAACATTTTCTCATGTCAGTTTTCTCTCCTGATTAAAGATAACTGACAACGACAAGTCTCTCAACAGTTCGACTTAAGTGCGAGTCTAGCTCATCCATCCATTTTGATCCAATTTCAGGCAAAATATTCAATGATTTCGAAATAGTGCCGTGTGTTTACAATGTACTAAATAAAAAAACCGACTGACAAAGAGTGGTTTATAATATGAATTTCTATTAAAAATGATCCTTGAGAAGTTTTGATTATATCAGACAGACAAAGTCTGTCGCCACTAAAACGCTCATTATAGGCATAATTGAGTGGTGCACATAGTCTGAATGCCCAATTTGCCATTTTCCAATGATTTCAATCAACTGATTCGAATACACAGATGTAGCTTATCTGCATTTTTGGCTAAAAACACATATAGAAATTAGACGGTAAACCACTTTTCTATCTATTGATTGAGATCCATTCGTTTCAAAAGTGTTCAATTTCCGATAATCTACTCAATAATGAATACTCAACTCCGAAAAACCTATGAATGCAAAACTGCTGAAATTACATGAAAAAGTTGTGTTAGATTTTCCCAATCGGAAATTGAAACAAGGAAGGATTTACAGAGAAATTGGCTCTCCGACTGAAATTCCTAAAGGAAAATAATGGAATTGTCGCTCGCATTTAATTCTCTCATTTCAAGCTCCGAAACCATGAGGAATTTATCATATCCGACAATGAACGGTTACCATCTAATCAAACTAACTATAATAACCAAATTAATCAAAAATGAGTCACTTTGCTCTATCGTGAATGAGACCGACTTGTTACAGGTTTGCGCCGATGAATTCTTTGTAACAATTTGGTTTCTGATATTATTTCATCCCTGCAAATGACAAGTGGATATTAATTATGGTTAGTTCCAACATTTATAACATGGATAGAAGTCAGTCGTTGATTTTCCCTCCTCGATTTCTTCTCATTTACAGCTTTTATTTTCTACCAAAACGAACGTGATGTCTTGAAGAAGTGTCGCCGTGTTTCTCCATTTCAAAGTCAAAAAGCTTTTACCAATCTTTGTCGATTTCAGAGCAAAAAACTGGTTCAAATTAGAAGCTCAGGGCTTCAATTTGGCACTAAACAATCGACAAGGCTAACAAAAACTATCAATCATTTTCTCAATCACTCATTGAAGTGCTGAGAAGTCCTATAAACTGCAAAATATAGAATGTGCGCGGTATATTAAACTAGTATTTTTACCGTCATGGAATACATAAATGTTCATTTCTTGTCAGATATTTTTTCATAAACCAAACAAACGGATTGATGCATGTGTAAGTGATAGACAATGCATATGTGATAATGCTGTAGTATTGAAGATTTGGCGCCACTGCTTAGGACTTGGACGGTATAGACATAGTCAAACTTCCGTGAAGCGTTGTGATGCTCACAATCCGGATGACCTTCCTGCAAACTTCCAACAACGTTTCCGGGACTCGACTTCTCAACCAAGAGATAAGGCCAAGTACTTCACCATTGTGCCGCGCAGACAGCAACTTGATCCCGTCAATTATCATAATAATCAATATCAATAACTTATCGCACAGACTGTCAGCTTTGATAATCAACAGTAGGGAATCTCAGTCCATATCTTTAAGCTCTTTAAAGCCATATGCAGTGTGGTACAACTTTGAAAGAAATTATTTTATTGCATCAGATCAGCACTATTGAGCAGCGCATCTCGTGAGATTTGAACCCACGACCATTCTGCTTATCTGAACGCTCGCCTGAAGCTAAACAGTGCGCGTAATCACTGCACGAAATATCTACTCATCTTTCTCTATTCGGTATCTGCACAAAATACCAAAAGCGGTTAATCAAAGTCCACATAACACCGAAGATATACCGTAAGCCATTTAATGAGTTAAACGAATAAACCTTTGTCAGACACTGCCAAATCATTGAGAAAAAAACGTCAAAAATCAATTCCTCTCATCTCATCTCATCTTCAGTATGCAAGATTTACCAGTAAACATAACATCGAACAACAGATTTCCTTTTTCTAAAATATATGAAGGAAAGTAGTTAATCATGTCTATCTGCACACACTCCATCTCGACTTTTACATTATCATTCAACAAAACATAGTCCCGGATTTCCGAAACGTTACACTTGTACGATCATTCACAGAGATTTAAAATGATATTGAAGCAAGCGCAATCCAATCCTTGTCATGGACTGCCGCTTCATATTATCTTTCTAGCAGCAGTGATGGATTGGCAAAGTGAAGATGATCCGTCAAACGGCTTGCGACAAAGAGAGCGATATGTCATTTTCTGACAGGCACAACGTTGCCAACAGATGATGAAATGTATTTTTCAATAAAGTCAAAAGAGAATCAATGCTTCTACTGTATATCAACGGATTTTCAGTCGATTTAATACCCAGATTTGAAAAGAGAAGATAAGTAAGTCTCGTCTCGCATGCGTGTATATGAGTCATAGCGTGCAACCTTTTTGATGATATTATTTTACCACAATATTAGAGGAGATTAATCAATGGAGGTTTCATCTCAACAATCTCCTCAATTTAGGATTTGAAAATCGCGTGTAATTGAATATTTTGGCATGTAAACAAGAAATCAACGCGACATTCACATGATAATGGGACAATCTGTAAACTAATTCGTTTATCTTTGATAAATGGCAATGGTATAGAGGGGAAAGGCATTTCACTTCATAGTACACGGCAGCATGATCGAAACTGATGAAGACATGATTGATGGTCCGTTCAAGGAAAGTCCGGTTCATGAGCGTTCGTTGCAGACCAATCTGCGCTTGGTCTGTACTTTAAGTTTCAGTTCGTGAGCAATTCTTTGCAAACATAGCAGAATCTTATATTCTTTTGTTACTATATAAAGCATCTCAATGTTCTCGCAGCTTAGTTGTTGCTAGTGAATGACATGTACTGGATGGTGGAGACTAGGAGGCATGGAGATCAAATCTTACCACACGATAGGCAACCGGGAAGGTATTGCAAAAGTTACACACACATAGTAAATATCGGAGCTTCAAGAAGCGAGACATTCTCTGATTCTTCTAAATCCTCAGTTAGAAGGAAAGCTTGGACTGTGCTGACATAGTCCGTCATTTCTGGAGACTTGTGACACTTTCATCCGGATCCCTTCCTGCCAATGCCCAATGACACTTTCGGGGCTCGATCTCTAGACCAAATAACTATCCATCAGACCAAGCACTTAACCACTCATATGACCACTCAGGACTTAGGTGGTCTCCGTGGCACGGTGGTTAAGTGCTTGGCCTAGTGATCTTTCGGTCCAGAGGTCGAGACCCGAGTGTCATTGAAGTCGTCAGGAAGGACATCCGGACTAAAAGCTACCACAACGCTCCAGATTAAATTCTGACTGTGTCAGCACCGTCAAAGCCCCCAGTATGGGAGAGTAGTGACGCTAAACCATCATTCATTTACTGTACCATGGAGACTGCCATCAAAATTTTCTTTCCGGTTGATCAAGGGAAGTAAGAAAGAAAAGAATACAAAACATAATTGCAATGCTTTCATTTGCTACCCATTTTAATGAAATCAAATCATACTATTTCAATAGTATATCAACGGATTTTCAATTGAATTGATACCCGGATTCTGAAATAGAGACAATAACTAAGTCTCTTCTCACATGCGTGCATCTAAATGAGTCATAGCGTGCAAACTTTGCAATAATATTTCACCTCAATATAAGAAGAGATCAATGAAGATTTCATCTCAACATTCTCCTCAATTTAGAAATTGAAAATCGCGTGTGATTGGATATTTTTTCTGATTAATTCATATTCTCTGTCAACGAATTTCCATTCTTCAAATCAAGGCGATCATACCTTTTAGAAAGCAAACGTTGATTGTCTTGTGTCTTGGAAAGCATTAATAAAACTTGGATGAGATCAAACATTAACCACACTGGCGATCAAAGTTATAGACAGTGAGTTAAAAGAAAAAGTTCTCTTGTCATTACCTTCATGTCATCTTCGTCAAAGTCGAAGTCATGTGAAGACAAAAAGTCAATCACTGAATTTAACATAATTACTTAATATCTTTGATATAACTGTCTTATCAAGCATGTCTTGACCATTGAATCGTTTCCTATCAAATACAATTAATTCGAAGTAAGAACTTCCTACAATTATGACTTTCTCACGGGCTTGTTTTATCTCTACGCAATTGTTTATCAAGCGAAGCAGCTATTGAGCAAATAAACGGATCTTAAATTGACATATAAATAATTTCAATTATTATCTGCTGATTTGAACTTTTTGGATGTGATGTCAACCAATATGTCAGATTGAATTCACGCAACTTACATTTGTAAGTACATTGATGAATCATTTCTCAACAGTCTGACTATTTTTCTAGTGAAGAGACCACTTTTCGAAAATTGGGATAGTGAAGTATGTTTGCAAGAAATTTGGAACAAGGGGTGAAAGTTGTTGTCTGTCAGTTAAATTGATATTCACAGAATAAATCCAAATTTTCAATTTCCATGAGCTGTTCTTAAGCGCGTTTGAACACACAACGATCAATCAGATGTTTCAGACCTTCAACAGCCAAATCTTCATCTTTTGAAATAAGCTTTAGCATCACTAACACTTTAACATCAAGGGTTTGGACGATGCGCACATGGTCAAGCTTTTATTGGAATGGAGTTGGAGTTTTGCTAACTGTCCACGACACTCGCATGGATCGACTAGATGATGAAAAGATCTCAAGAGCAAGCAGTTGGATAGACCACTCTGTTTTTAGAAATCTCCATATTTTAGGCATAGAAAACTCTCAAGGCTGTGAATCTCTTTCAGAATGTAAATTGCCGGAACTCGTTCGTTTCAGTTATTTATGCATCTCTGTTGATTCGAACATCGATAGCTAATAGTATGAAGTAACTGTGGATATATCTTGAAATTGTTCAAAATCGGCTGATCGACTTTGATAACAAGGTCTCATCATCGCACCAGTCGATCTCATTAACAATGAACGTAACTGCTCTTAGATTTAAAGCATGATTTCTATATTAATAAGGAAATCTCGCTTCACAGTTCCTCAAGGACCCAGAGGATCGATTTCAAATCATTCTGTAATTATGATGACATACATCAAATATCACTTGGTATCATTTGATTGATCAAGTGACATTTAATGAATGCCTGTCGAAATTTCACTAACTTGCTAATTGCAAATCTCAAATTTAACCGGGCATGGCTGCGACTTTGAATAGGGAGTTGTGTCGATGCTAATACATGCAAACTAAGCCTGCTGATGATTCCTGATATTGGATGAAATAGCAGCTATTCAGATCTGTTTGCATTTTTCAACTGAGGATGCAACTCAATATTTGATTATTCTTTTTACATGATGTCATACATCTGATCATTGGGTCGAAGTTAATCAAATCGCAGTGGGTCTACGAGACGAGAAGAAGGACCCGTAATTAATGTGTTTAAGGAGACAAGAATTCTCAGTGAAACATGATTCTCATAAAATTAATTATGACATGAGGCTCTTCATTTCTATCAGTATTTTGTAAATTACTAAATATCCAAATATTACTTTCCTCTTTTTAAGTCGATAACATCTTTCAAATAAAAATGTTGATGCAGGGTCGACTGGTTTCAGCACTCGGTGATCAAAAGCTTTTACTTTAGGGAATTCAGAAAGTCATTGGGTGCAGAAACCGGTCGACCACGTATTTGAAAGATAGCATCGGCTTAAAAAGCGGGGAGTGCTATTTTGGATATTTTACAATTTACAAAATTCTGATAGATACTATTCTCAGCTTCTGAAAATCACATCAATTACTTAGGATGCAGATCATAATTATAGTTAAGATTTTCTTGTAATGTTGAATTGACTTTGAAATTCTCAAACCCTCACATACATCCTCCATTTTTCATCTAAACTACTTGTTTCACTGCACACGATTGTAAATAAACCAATTTTCTCTCTGTTTTACATATTCAAATCATTTTCACGGGCAATTGGTCACTTTACTGTGTCATAGCTGGACGACTGTTGCTTTCAACACGTCTATTTCATCTTGAAAACTATGCACAGCTAATGTTAAAAATCAGAAGCCAACTGACACTTCAATTACCTCACTCTTGTAACCACGAAGCCATCGAACTTATCTCTTCCATCTCCACTCCCAAACACCCTTTTCAAACAAGTTAACGGAGCAGTAATAAATTATGCGCGTCAACAAAATCATCGTGATGATCAATAGACTCATGTGTTCACCGATATTACAGATTGCTCTTCCGCTGTGTTCAGCATGACGAGGCCTCCGCATAACATTTCCTGGATTAGCTTGATGCTCTAAAATGCAGACATTCCCATTTGGCGGCAAATCAATCGGTGCTGGATGCTTGCTCACTATGCAGACAGCATTGCTATGACGAAGGACAACTCAAAGAGCAATTTTTATCGAGAGGGGTCTGTTGGCGACTGCGAGACGGGACAAAAGGATTCCAAGGCGATGAAATAGAAATTGACGTGATATTCAGATAGTCCACGATCAATCAATATTTCGCTCATCTTTGATAAAAGTCATTAATCAAATAGAAATGTTGTTTGATTGCGAAGTCAATGGCATCAAATTATGGATGAGTTTGGGACCATAACAGTAGCATGTCATTACCAGTCATCCTCGTGAACGAAATATATTCGGAAAAGGTAATGAACGATTGAAATGAAAAGACATCCCTCTAAATAACTGGCGCAGTGGCCATGTGGTAGAGTGTTCGCCTTGCGTCCTTGAAGCTTGGGTTCAAATGTATGTCGAGTCAAGTCTACGATATCTGTACATGCTCAATGAAATAGTGGAAAAACAATCGTTTTCACCAATGTGCCAGCAGCCTGCTGTGACGTTCACTGAAGCAAGTAGACACAATACTCAGTACCTATGGAAACAGAGATCAGCGCTAGCTCTATGCATAACGCAATGGTGCAGTTCAAACATCCTACATGTGAGATTTTTGAATTTCTCAACTAAGTATTTACTTTCATGAGCCAAAGCCACTATCATTTTTCTTTTAAAACAAAAATGACTGTGAAGAACCTCCCGTACCGACAGATGCTGACACAGTTACTATAATTGTAGAATGAATTTGAGTATATGTTAAGTGCTGTCTTCAAAAAGATAATCTGTCCAGTTTTTAAAGATGGCGGTAAGTAATAAAACTATTACTACAATCCCATAATTGGATGAAGCTTATCATCATCACCATCATTGAAGTGATTTTCACAAAATACTCGGTCACCTACATTTTTAAGCTCTGCATACCAGCTCGGTAAACTCTCTCTAGTATTACGCTTTATTTCGGACGAATACGTCACTTCTTCGCACGGTGCATTGTTTCATAACTTTCATCTTTCATCGCAGTTCATTTCGGAGATGCCTTGAAACAAGAAAGCGTGAAAGGATTGATGTAAATAATTGATCTATCATCCGATTCCCCACCTTCTGATTATCGTGGAACGCACAGCACGAAATCTTGGAATTATGAGGATTTTGTACAATGACAGGAAATGTTTTGCGAAAGATAAGTTCATAATATATAGTGTTCGTCCTTCGAAATCCTTGCATACTTCCGAAACTTTACACTTTATTTATTGAGAGTTGAAGTAAGTACTCATTAAGGATCTACTGACCATGATATGCGATGTCTTGAAATTCTACTGGTTTTGAGAAATTCTCTGATTTATTTCAACTTATAAAATTGGTAAATTTAAGATTGAACACGTTGGCTGAGCGAGATGAATCTCACAAAACTGATGCATATCTTCATACCAAAATTCAAAATGCCTATGACATGCTGAAGCTTGATGCAACATCATTCAGTTATATTGAAAAATTCAGAGTGGACACGACTTAGTATAATAGAAGATAATCACAAAGATTTCATAGTGTTGGTTCGCCTGGGCACAGTATAATGATGTAGCCAAACTTGAACAATTTAAGCACAAACTTAGCAGCCGTAGACACAGAGCTTCGCACCTCAGTTTGTCCAGCTATTCTAGACACTTTAAGCTAGTTTGGACTGTTCCTAACAATACTGATGAGCCCCTAAAGGGTGAAATGCAATTTCGTGCTAAGGAAATTGTTCAGACTGTGGACTCTATTGGAGTATTTAAATGGTTCAAATTTTCAAGAAGAATCATTGATTGAAATTTGAACATTCATTCGTCTTGTAATTAAGAATCACCGTTCCAAGCTGGTACTGTTCATTGAAGTTATAAACAAAATACCGTGGGCTCTTAAAATATCTTCAACTGTTGTTTGCAATTTCTATTCTGAATTGCTGTCGCATTCATGATCGCATTTTGGAAGTCAGTAAAAACATTCCAGCTTGGCTATTATGTAGCTACTGCTTTAGACCGACGCCTAGCACTACTTTGCAACGATGAAGGTTTCTGATTTGTTAGGACTGTGATCAATATTGATTATATGCACTTCCATTGTTCTGCAAAACAATAGCATTTGGCAATAAAGAAATTGGCAGGATGAGCTGCATTCTGTCGACAGCTACATTTAAAAGTTGTCTAAATTTAGCAACCGTTCAACTAACAAAATGGTAACCAAGAGTTTCTGCTAATTAAAATTGCAGTTTGGGACGCTGAAAGAGATTCAGCTCTTCTTAACCATCAACCACTTATCAGAAAGTCATTAAGAAAATTATAATCATGAGAATTGAAGAAAGGCACATCAAATACTTCTTTTAGCTGTTACAGTTCAATTAAGAACACAGTTGACAACAACTCACATGGTGACAATTGGACTGAGGCAAGCTGTTCCCATAGAGAGCCAACATCTATAATCCCAGCCCTATTTCATAGGAAAGGAAATGAATTTGCAAAAAAGTTCTTATTGTTTCCTTAATCTGAAACACGTTCCTCAGAGACTTACTTCTCCCTATCTCTGCCGTGTTGCATTCTTTTTCACCTCATTTCAGTTGCAATGACTCAACGAGACAGCGTTAGACACAATACTAATTACTAGAAATCAAATATACAATTCACAGAAATGTGGGAGAAATTGGTCAACTCAACACCTTTCCATGCATTGGATGCAAAACTCAAACTGCATTTGCTTTTTAAAGAAATGTAATCATGCATTGATGTCTGAGTAAGAGAGAATTGACTCTATGAAGGCAGGATTATATTATATTAAAAGGAGAAATTGAGCGACAGATGCGTATCGTCTTCTCTCTAAAAACCCGTCGATAAGTCAACCAACCTCATGTGACTGACATGCGGTGAAGACGCCCAGCTCCAAAACACATCAAGAAAGTTGCATCGTCTCATCTACGTTCCTACACGATACCACGCTACTCAACACCATAGAACACCAACGAAGCGTGTTTTCAAACTCTCAGGAGATGGCGGAGGTTATATACACTTTTTCAAAGTTACATTACTCTACTTAAGGAACTGAACAACAACGCTATAACGCGCTCATTCTCTGCTTGTTTCTATACTTTCATTAGATATTGAAAAGTCAAACAATGATGCCATTATTGGTGTGAATAACACTATACTAAATTTCTGTAACAAAAATGAATAGGTGCGCTAGGTAGGGGCAGGATGCTAATTCAAAAGAAGTCGACTTATCTGTTATATTTGCCATGTTAGACGGAAATGAAGGAGAAAGTGATGGTATGGCATTTAACCATAATCTGCATGATACCACAGCATCACTGTGATCAAAGTCAAAAGCTATCACTGTATTTCCGATATACTCGTGGGAAAATTTGAGTGGACAGCGTTTCTTAAGTTTGATGGACAAGCATGTCGCCCCTCTTCGACTAATCTACGTTCATCACTCCCATTTCACTTTTTCACCACAAACTCTTCACCTACTTCCTGCTTCCTTCCACTGTCCATTTTCTTTCGTGCTCTTCACCTTATCCGATGCTCCCTCGATTCATTGTTTGACGGACAGAGGTCATTTGGAGCCAATTATATCTCCCTGACAACCGGGTGGGGTTTGAGATGCGCACAGATTTGCATCTTCTGTGAAGATGATGACAGACATTACATCTTCTGTCTGATAATGGTAGAATTATTTTGAATGGCGAGCATGACATCAACATCGAGAATCCGATAGATATCTATCATCAAAGCAATAGATAAATGAATGCGATATGTTATTGATGAACACAAAGTCATGTGAGGGGCGGTTTAAAGATCTTTTTGCAGCCTAGTAGTCACAGTTAGGGATTGGAGGACTTCAAATTATTTGCAGGATTGCCAATCAATGAATTTTAGTCTGTAAGTTTAGCATTCAATTAATTGCATCCATCACAGCTTATGCGTTGTTCTTTCCATATCCGACCTCTCTCATCAACGTGAACCTAAGAAGAGCCAAGTGAATTCGCAACTTCTCAGAAGTTTCATAAATTGTCAACTGTCTTCATACCTGCACAGTATGATTTGTATTACTTTCAAAATATGCACTTTATTATATACAATTGTGGAAATGCTTCTATGACACCCGAAATTCGTGACAGCATAAATGTGCACATTATCTCAGCTAACATGAAATTTGAGATTGTAGGCTAAAGATACTGATGAGTCATTAGACTTTTCAGAAAAGTTTTTTGATCAGAATTAGAGAATTGATATTATCATCACGATTTTTTATTGATTTTAAATATTTTCATCAACAGTGTGCATTCTCTGATGGAGAAAACACTGTTTGATCATTCAAAACTTTTGAATGACATACATGTGTATTTAGATTCCTAACACCATCCGTGACTGTAGCACCATTTGAGACTGGTTCACATTCTGAAGTATCATAGAAGCTGAAGAGGTTAGATTATTTAGAGTGACCGATCTGACGATCTGACCGATCCAGATAATGATGCCGCTAAGTAGCGATTGAATTTGTTTAACGGTGGTTAAGGCTCTTGGGGTTTTTTAGGGGAGGGAGAAAAAGTAAAACGAACGAAGTGTGGTACTTCCTCCTAGTCTTAATATGTTAAAATCGGAAACAGATTGACTGCTTCATTTAGTAGTTATTTCTAAAACCAATTATTAATAGATCACTACCTTAAGCGAGATGAACTTGAGTGCGCAGGCTACTGTTTCACAATGCTAAGTAAACAAAGTAGTCCGCTAAATGTTAGACAGGCGATAGAATTCTTGACTAAATGGTTCAAGTAAGATACGACAGAAGAAATAAATTTGATTGCCCAACTAATGTTCACAACTGCTGAATTAAAAATTTAAAAATGCGATTTTCAGTTATGAAATTGGCTTTATCAGTTGCACAAATAATGGTGATATGTGTTTGACGATCTGCAGCGCTCCTTTTCAAATGGACATTAGTGAGTAGATTAATCTAAAACCGCTAGAAAATGCATGTCTCTCCATCCATCGATTTAATGTCCAATAACGCATTATTAAAGCAAATTTCATAGACTCAATTGTTTTCATCAGCGATAGTTTCCTCTGTACCTCGATCCGTGCATCGTGTGATATATGTAAGTACATAATTGCCATGGAAATTTGACTCATTAGAAGTATACATGTCCATTTAATTAGATTAAATCTTGTTACACTATCTTATCCACATCCATTGATTTATATATTCTCACGCAAGCATTTAATGAAATATGTATTTCAAAGTGCATTATACTATCCAGACACAGTGTGCTATGCGAGTTCAATTTCAATTCGTATGGAAATGCAGTATGAAGATGAAAATAGTGAGTACTTGTAGCTTATATGACCTATGTTGACATCTATGTAAGACAGGTTCAATCTCATCGCAGTACACTATCACAATAATATGAGCAATTTTGATCAATAATGGTGATTTCCTGCTGAAAATGATGTTTCGGTTAGATATTCGAGCGATCTTTTCAATGTTGTATTTAGTAAATTACATGGTTAACTTCTAGCTACATGAAACTTTCAAGCGTTACCTATATCGTACATAATCTTGTATGAAAATACGTAACGCATTTTACATTAATATATCTGGTTATAAAAGCCATGGAAGAACTTCGCAGAAATGCAATTCTATTTGTGGGAATTTGCTATGTGAAATTTTTCTATGCGCTTTACCTAGTTAATCAATTTGGCTCATATTTTAAGCGATTTGGTCAAGATATGCGCATGAAGTTTTGCGAATAATTTTGCAAATACGTAAAAGATATTTATAGATACATAATTCCTAGATGAGAAATCCATAAAAACTAAATAAGAAAATTTTATTATGGCATGACATTACATATACATCTGACATAACTCCAAGAACCTATGTCTTGCAGAAGACTTTTTTCAGTACCAAATGAGCAAGCACTTCTAATCATCACGTTTAAATGCTGAACGACCTATAAAAGACTATCACTTCTGCTACATTCGTATTATTTTAACAGTGGTCTCCGTGGCACAGTGGTTAAGTGCTTGACCTAGCGTCTTTTGGCCCTGAGGTCGAACCACGAAAGTGTAATTGGAAGTCGTCAGGAAGAGCATCGGGAATAACAGATCACAACACTCCAGATTAAAGTGTAAGTAAGTAAAAGGTAGACTACCAAGAGATTTGACTGCGTTAAGGGTTTACATGAAATTTACTAATCGCAATCACTCATCCGCTGCATGCTAACATCTTCATACTTCTACATATTCAATAAGTGACGAGTTATTGAATGGATTCTGCTTTGTGTTGTCTGTCTTCCTCCTCTATCTATTGTATGTATTAACCTGACAATAAGCGATGCAATCGTTGCTGTATTTAGAGCTCCTGTGACGTTCTTCATCATTCTCGTTGTGAAGCCATCTCATGGGAAACAGCTGATATGATGCAAGCATTAAACCATGCTTCTAACGTAAGCCGCATAGAGAAAATTTGAGTGGCCTTAGCATATATAAGCTTACATAGGTTCGCCGTAATTTATGATGCATTGTAATGTATTGTAAACAAATTTAAGAAATGAGCCTACCTCCATTTAGTAAGAGTACTTTGCAAGCAAAGTAATCAAAAACAAAGTCGAATAAAAGTGAACCTTGATGTAAGTATTTCAGCTTTTTGACAAGGAAACAGCTGAAAATTTGAGCGCCACATAACCGCATGGGTTAAAACATAGACCGCCATGACTATTGATAGTTTTATGGTAAATTGAACAAAATTGAAATGATGCGCCGAAAGGGACTAATTTCGAAATGCCACGAAACATCTATCACGTTTTGAAATAACAGATAGAACGCTAGATACACAAGTAGGTCTGTTTTGGATTCTATCGGTTTATTGAAAACTGTAACCACATGAATCCATCTGTTTACTATGCATCAATTAAAATTTGGTCCACGATGTTTTCACGCTTACCTCGAATGCGAGTTGGTCAACCCTCTCTCGATCGATCGGCTTCACCAATCGGAGCACACCACTGACAGAGCCGAGTTTGAAGTATTCCAATACGGTTGAATCGCCCCTAACACTATAAGCAACTGTACCATTGAGTCCTTCATCAGGGTCTGGTGCTCGGAATGTGAATAACTTTCCTCCAGGTACCCCTTCCTCTTGAACGGAGATATACAACGGATTTCCAATCGATCTACCACTCAAGTCCACGAACCTTGGACCGTTGTCGTTAGCATCCAGGACCTTCACAGTGATTTCAGCGAGGGCTGATCGTGGAGGCGCAATTGCCATCTGATCTAGAGCCTGTACAACGAGGCTGTAGTTTCCGTTCTCTTCTCGGTCAAGTGGCTTTGTTGTCGTGAGCTGTCCATTCCTGAAGTCGAGGAAGAATACATCGTCGGGGCCTTGTGAAACTAATCGGTAGACCAGGTCGCGCCCAGTGATGTTAGCAGCTCTTGGTCGCACCTTTCCCACAAGGGTCCCTGCTGGAGCGTTCTCGGGAACAAAGAAAGCTAGTTTCGCGGCAGCCAGGAGGCGAGCAGATTCGTCAGCATCCAACACAGTGACAAGGAGAGGTCGTCGACTCTCTTTGGATGGATGACCACCATCGCGAGCAACTACCGTCAGCCGATATTGACGTGCTCGTTCGAAATCCAAGCGTGTGGTGGTAACAATCAGGCCGCTGACACTGTGGATCTTGAATGGCAAATGGTGCGGCTCCAGAGAGTAACTGACAGTACCATTAGCACCCAAATCTTGGTCTGAAGCGGAGACAACAAGAACGTCAGTACCTGCTGGAAGTCCCTCCATCAAACTGACGCTGTACGGGTTCGGTCCTGCAAATTGCGGCTGTTGATCGTTCATATCTAATACTGTCACAGTCACTGAAGCTGTCCCCGTGAGAGTGGGCACACCTAAATCCTCCGCCAGTATTGCAAACTCGTGCTGTTCCACTTGTTCACGATCTAATACCTTAGCTGTCGACAGTTCCCCGGACTGAGAATTCACAATAAATGCTTTCGTACCAGAAATGCGATATCGAATACGAGCATTATCACCTCGATCACCATCAGTTGCACCTGAAAATGAGAATCTTGTGATGACATTTATGAAAATAATAGTGTAGATAAGTATATGACAACGGAAAATATTCTGTGCATCATTTCAAGAAATTAGAAGGACCGTGGCACCACGCTCCGCAACTTACACAGCTGCAAAGGACAGCCCTGCATGACTGTGCACGAATACTCGAATCCGGTGAGCGAATCCGATCGAATTGTACGAATTGTACGAATCTTATAAGGGAATATTATAAGGGAATCAAAATATTCTTAATTATTTTTCCGCTGGACCTTTGGTTTATCTCATGCATTCACCCTAAGCAAAGCAAAATGGATTAAAAAAATATTAGGATGTCGCCTATAAAACGCCATGCTGATCTAGATTACCTATCCGATCAATATACCAGAAATCTTATTCCGATTAGTTATTATCCTATTTGCACCCGATGTTTAAAAAAGTTTTCCATTTTAGAAATGCTTTTGAAATCAAACGTTTATTCTTAATTCATAGAAATTTTTATTACTCAACACATGCACTTTAAAACTCTCTTTCTATTTAGTATTAACAAGACTTCAAATACTGCAGACGAAAGCTGCTGACAAAAAAAATCTGCCAGAAGCAACAAATCGCAATCGTCTTGAATCTGATTGCGATTATTTGTCTAATATTTGCGGAGGCTGTTCCCAATTCCGAAGCGACATGACTGTTCCAATTAATCACATCAAAAAGAAGTATAGTCCAAGTAACACGCCCCTGCAGAGTCCATATGAAGTCGGCAGTGTTTGGTTGGTTATTTTGAATATTTATAGGATAGTGAAGTCGTGTTCGTGTTTCGACTGAAAAGCTTCGTGTCGTGTTGACGTCAAAGCTCCGATGACTGCAAACCTATAGTGCAAATTAAAGATCATTTTGGGATTCAATCACACTGAATTCAACCACTGAATAGACTCTTCCATGAAGTCTCGACATGTATATGACACATGTAGGCTAGGGCGTACAAAGAAGGCGTTTTCCAAAGGACAGCTTTGACCTAGCAACCATGAACTTAGAAGACACTTCAACACAGTTCAAGTTTAAGAACTCAACACAAACCTGTATCTTAGATGATGAAATGCTACTTTGACATTTGTCTGATTAAAGCGATAATTATCATACTTCCTCTCTAAATTGTGTAAGTTGGCATCAATAAAAAATTGGTATTACTAAGTGAAAGAATAATAAATGCTGCATTTATCATGAATTTTCACGTCATTTCATGTGCGGGGAACTGCCTTTTCTCAAAGCCAACTGCTTACTTTTACTAGTTCTCAAAATGTATCGATATTGAGGATTCAATGTTAATGAAACGACTTGAATTTTTTATGAAAGTAAACTGTAGATAGGAATGCTCATTTTCTTGTAACTTTATACAGGACAACATAACGACAGAAGAATTTTCATTGCACGCTAACGAAAGCAGTGAAAACTTCCTGTATGCAAATTTCTTCGAGCTTGAATCGATGAAAAATATTTGTTTAAAGTTAAGGAACGCTCTTACATATTTTCTGAATATTTCCTCTTTAAACTCTTTGACAACCAGACAAAAATTATGAGATTATGAGAAATCAAATATTCAACAATCCTTTATTGAACTGAAAATAATTTTTCATTTCACTAAATTCAGACTAGCTTGCGATGCTTTATTTAGAACAAGTCGTGGTAGATGTGAAAATTCAAGAACTTCAAGATAGGCTTATTAGGACCATAATGCTAAAATATGATAGTGCCACACTTCAAGCTTGAATGCATATTTAAAAAGTCATAAAGTTTCTACTTTTTTCATCATCGGAGCGTCACTCTATTTACCATCACTTAAGTCATCACCATGGTGGTTCACTTTATCGACAGGGTCTTTTCACCAACAGATCATTTCATAGACAGATGTATGATACTGGTTCAAGAGTATCAAACATCCACAGATAGTTAAAGACATAAATTAACTCGCTAATTCATAAACATCAAGCTATGATGTCCTTGAGTTCTATCAATATAACATTAACATGGATTTTTGAGGGCAACAATGTAGGACATTTGAGGCCGCGTAAGCGCCTGAAAATGTCTCACATTGTTGCCCGAAAAAATCTGTGTTTATACTATTGTGCGTAATTGAAATAAACTGGGCAGCAATGCAGAAAAAAAGCGGGCAGCAATGCTATGAATACACATGCAGATATACGCTGATTGGGATTTCAAAAATATCTTTCACATTCATAGATAGAGAAATCATCATTACGGGATACATTGTCCTAAGCTTTTCCATGATAGTTTCCCCAAAACTTATCATATCAATGCGCTGAAAAAACACGATATTTTCTCATTAAATATTATTTACATGAATATATCTATGACTCAAATAACCTTTTTGTCAAACATAGCAAGAATTTTTCGCTTTTTTCTGCATTGTTTCACGGTATTTTCCCATAGAAATACAGCTTAGGACAATATCATTATTACGTAAATTTTGCTATGTAACAATGCAGAATCTACATAATAATAATATTGTCCTAAGCTGTATTTCTATGGGAAAATACTGTGAAACAATGCAGAAAAAAGCGTGAGTCATTTGAGTTTTAGATATTGAGTCATAGATATATTCATGTAAATAATATTCAATGAGAAAATATCGTGTTTTTTTAGCGCATTGATATGATAAGTTTTGGGGAAACTATCATGATAAAGCTTAGGACAATGACACATTGTTGCCTTCCTTTTTTCACATTTTACCATAGTTTAATTACGCACAATGGCTCTTACATTCTTCTGACTCTTGGCATAGACATAGATGAACCAGGCATAGACATAGTCATAGATCACTATGAAGGTTGTCACATCTTTCCTGCAAGTAATCTAAATAAATATATTTACTTATACCATTTATCTATGTATTAACCTGTGCTATGGTAATCCTATTGTTTTCAATCGGATATTCTGAGCGGGTATTTCTCCTAGGAGAAATACCTCATAGACATGTGGTTGGTTTGGTCATGGGTTTGGCATAGTTTGGTCTATGGTCGGTTAATACGTATATAATATTGCACTGATATCAGGAGAATACCCACTCAGATTATCCGAATTGAAATATCTATTGCTCCGAAGCGAAGCTGATATTATATATTATATGCATTATTATGCGCAGAAAGTTGCATAACAACGTCAAAATAAAATCATGTTGAAATTCAACTACATGGTTTCTTAGGCGAAAATTGTGACAGTCAATCGAATAAGTCGATCAATCGATAATCGAATCCTAACGCGAGTGAACCCCATTCCAAGCATTGGACAATCCGCGACAAGCACGAGATCCGAACACTACAGGCAATCATCGGCTCCGCGGACCACGAACATGCTGTCTCGATCGCGAATGAACGGTACGACTTCCTGTGTGCAGCCGGACGATTCGGTTGGCACTACGCCACCCAGCTCGCAAACTACCGAGATGCGACCGCAATGGGACTCCATGCAACGCCTCCCGACCCATCGGCTCCTCCACCACGAGGTGGATCTCGACCTCAGTTCAGAGGACGGGGAAGAGGTCGCAGTAGAGGGCGATCCCGGTACCAGCCTACACAACCAAATTCTACAAGAAATAAGGACGTGGCTTAGCGAGCAACACTTCGAAACTCCGCCAGTCAGGACGCCTTCACTATTGTCTGTCTCCTTGTCGTCCAGCTTCCATTCTTCAAGGATATCTTCTCCGGTAGCCTCAACCCCTTCCAGTCCGGACCTACACTCCGAAGCTCCAACACCGCCAACCAGCGCACCTCAAACAGCTCTCCTGCTTCAACAGCAACAAATCTTACAATATCTGCAATCTCCCAATTCCAGTGCCTCCTCCGATGCTGAAACTGACACTACACACATCGACCCGTTTATGGAGTTACAGTTACGGGAGTCCAACCTTTTCTGGGACCCGCCAACTCCACCACGGACGCCTTCACCGCCTCAGCCTGAAGATCAACAGCAAGGCGATGATCAGCCTCCTTCACCGCCAGAAGGGTCGATCGCTGATGGCTTCCCCCTTATTTGGGAGAGCGGCGATAATTTCATGGCGGCTGACCTCAAACCACCAGAACAGTACACTCCAGCATCATTTCAAGTCAGCTTGGCTACTCCTACGAACTTTGGCTCACATTGTCAACGAATCGCTCAAGGATTCAAAACCTATTGTAGCCTCAAGCACTCCACAGGCAGGCAACATCGAATGAGTGTACCTCAACGCGAACTCCTGCAAGCCAGTATCCTAGACATGGAGAAACATGACATTATTAAAACCGTCAACAAAAGAGGACCATTTCTCTCTTTTCCGTTCATTATTCCTAAACGCGATGGAAAACCAAGAGTGCTAATAGACTATTCACACCTTACACCATTCATCCAAAAGAAGCGGATGGTTCTTCCTACATTTACAAAGGTAATTCCCGCAGCGGCTTGGACTTCGCAGCTGAGAGCTATTCGGATCGACCTTAAACACGCGTTTTACTCCCTGCCGGTACATCCGAAGTCTCAATTTCTTACGACCTTCAAATTTCAAAACACCTTTTATCAATTTAATCGCCTTCCAATGGGTCTCTCCACCTCGCCACGTTTCTTACAAGCGGTGCTCAATGAAACAATCCAACCATTACAGCGCCTAGCCACCTTGTGCTGGGTTCATCTGGACGATATTTTACTCGTCGCTCACCGAAAGCAGATCAAGAAACTCAAGCAGCAGCTGATCCAGAGACTTAAGCAGGTGAATTTTACCATCAATCGTCAAAAATCCCAGCTTAAACCAACAACGCGCCTGGATTACCTGGGCCTCCACATTAATCTACGAAATAACACGAGAAGCCTCAACGCCGAACATTTACACAACATTCCGCGTCTTCTAATGATCCTTCGTGAAGATTTCTACAACAAATCAGCCCGTGGTTACTTGACATTCTTAGCAATGGCGACAACAGCGACATACGCATGTCTGAGATGGTCCTTTGCAACCTTCAAACGAAATTTGATCAGACTGGTATCCTCGTGGCTCATGCCTTACAATTTGCCGCGCCCGCCGAATGCAGTGTGGTTCACGGACGCGACTCCAACTCGTCAAGCCATCGTCAGAAACCAGTCGGTGTGGATAGCCTCACAAGTATGTCAAAACCAATTCCAATCTGAATTATTGGCTTTCCTTGCAGCTGCAACGCTGGCGGTCAACGGAGACGTGATCGCAACGGACGTAAAAGCGCTCACCTCGTGGGCCAAAAGATCAAGTATGTTTTGGACAATCAAGATGCAGCTTATAGCCAAGGGTCTCCGCATCATGCACGTACCGTCGCAGCTTAATCCCGCGGATCCTCCTTCCAGAAGTTCGACGAAGTCTTGGTTTCTACAAAAACCTCCTGTCCTTCTCTCATTCAATCAAAAAGTCTCCAAAACGCCAATTTCCATTGACTCACCGTAGTGCATTCTCCTATGTGAATTTCCAACTTTTTATGACGTCATTAGTGACGTCAGCTATTGATTTTTATGTTAATACTTAAGAAAATTGTTAAGTTTAAGTTATCAGAAAATTTTGTTCAGTGGCGGCAAAGACTGATTGCTGATTGTTCCACGAAAGTCTGTATTTTGCTATTCGGAAATAAAGAGGGGTGGGATAATCAATCAGTCGATTGATCGAGTGATGTAAGTGTAGCATAATGTAATATTGCTTGAGGACAGTCAAAGAGGACTTACTTAGCGACAAGGTTTATCATGGAATACTAAGTAGTATCAGTGGAAAGCTCTTGTTTGTCAAAACTCAAACAGCATCCATCCCTCAGTATCCTAACTAATATTTTCTATTTTTCTGCTTGTTAGGGAAGAGAGATGGAGGATTAATAATTGATATTAGTTTCTTTGAATGAAGTTCCTTCTTGAATGATGTTTGTCTCTTGCGGAAGATCAGCGGTAACTACAAAAGGCAAATCTAAATTTCCTGATAATCGCAAAGTGACAGAGATGTTAATGTGAATTTCAGATAGCAACAAGAACGATAGAATCAGAAATAAGAGTAGCTCAATGCATGCAACATTATTTCATGTAGCTTCAGATTATCTTTCAATAGCAGATTGATAGGAATCGAAAGTGTTTGATGCACACTATTCCGCATAAGATATGAATCAGAGGATTTTGTAACACGGAAATCAATTAAACTAATGGCAGATTTACTGTCACTTAAGTTTTTTCTAGCAGACAAAATCGCAGATTTATAGAGGATAATGTTACTTTAAATCCTTGTTTGGCAGATTAATTTGACCATTAATCGGAGTTGTTTAATTCATTTTTTGATAACATCAGTGAGACATTGTTCTACAGATCATAGGCTTCAGCAAAAACAGAATCCTAGAGTTCTGTCACGATAGTATCATCGTTATCTGAACGTCAGTGCTGAAGTCGTGGTACCTGGATAATTACATTAACTGATGTAAGTTTGAGTCAAGTAATTGCCTCAGTTTTGGGCGAAAAGATCGCTATAACATCTTCAAAATCTGCATGAATTCGAGAAACTCCAAACCTATCTGATTTTTTGGTCTGCTTTTTGAATAGAAACTCGAAATTACTGGAATTATTGAGGATGTATAGTAAAATATTCTTTCTCTCAGGAGTAACTGCTGCAACTTAATTATCGAAATTTTGAAAAGAATGAAAATTTATTTCATGAAATTGTGAATGCAGGATTTCCAGTCGAAGTTATTGAAAATTCAATGCCATCAGAATAAAGCTTCAAATCAACCAGAACAGAATACAATGAAAAAATACACATTAGTGGCGCTTAAAGACTGATCTAAGCGCTTGTTATCTGACGCTTTGAACTCCGAAATATTTCTTTGAAAAGGCATGGGGATTCTTTCACGAAGCGTGATTATGGTGTTCATGATCATCAGAAGGCGCTCGCCTAAATTGATGCTTCCGTTCATAGACTTACAATCAGTCTCATGGGGTCTATCCAGCATTCGAAATGTTTGGTAATGGAGAAAGATCGTTTATTCTGCGCGCTGTTAGTTCAGAAATTTCAATTATCAGAATCGCATGCAATTCAGTTACATATTTTGACAGAGCTGGAAACTAAGAGAGTCATTGGGGCTAATGACCAAGAGAAGGAGCGAATCCAGAATCATCTGAAAGGGAGGTACAAATAGTCTCTGTAGGCATTCTTCTCATATAATTGCATCGTTACATCGATGTTTCAATTTTATAGGCAGGCCCATGTACAAATTGTATTCCGCATAAATAATGGATTAGAAGAATTTGTTACACCGAAAACCAATTAGTACACGGAAACACGTGTTTAATCGGGCTACATCGGATGCCGATGATTTGTGATACTTTAGAAACAGTAAGATTTTGACCAATTAATGGGATTTCGGAATCCAATAACTAGTTTCGATCACATTTAAACAACCAACATTACACAATCTCTTGACGAGCTAGAATGAGAGGGAGGCATTACCGCATGCCCTCCCCTAAATGCGCCACTGACCAGGCGATCTACCGCACAAATAACTTATAGAAATTTGACATGTTTCAGCTTTTTCCATGTAGCTCCTAAACTTCGACTAGCAAAGAGCCAAAAAAGAGCAGTGAGAGTGCGAAATAATGGTAATGCTCTGCTTAACTGAAAATAGAGTTAAAATATCAAAAAAGCTCACCAGGAAACTAGTCTGTCTTAAAATTTATGAAGAATCTTACTAGTGAAGTTCTAAAATATCCCCTCTGCTACATCGACTAATATTCGAAAGTCTGCAAAAATGAGAGGATATCGAACAACCTTTGCATTCAAATATAGGTATTGCAATCACTTCTCTGGAAAGTGCACAGAGTAGATTTTATGAAAAATTCTCATACATTCGATTTCATGAGAAATGCTCACTCATTGAGTCATTTGACAGATGAAAACATGTAGGTAAGAAGGTGCACGAACTGAAAAAAGACACACAGGTCTCATCTTCTTTTCCATTTTGCGTGGCTAAAATCGGGCAGGTGATGTAGTTGAAATCTCTCCTCTGTCATTGTGTCTGATTTGACGAACTACTCAATGTCTCAGGTATAGATGCTGTCAAGTCTTGACGGAACGAAAAGAATAGTCTTCATTGTTTCGCATTTATCTCTGCAGGTTATCAAGTTCATAGAAAATGCTTTCGGAGCTTGCTTTCAATACTACCTCAATCAATGAAATAACTTCCGCCGTTTGTTCATGTGATAGACAAGCATGGCGTCACGCACTGTCTTAACTCATTACAGACCAGAAATTGGGATTGATTAATTAACTAATTATTGTTCGAAGTTTGAAAACTTTGTTCTTTTAATTCGATCTAAAACAGTAACAGAGGTCATACTTTTCATGTCTTCTAGTTCCTCTACTTTGTAGATGACTGTAGATAACCGTTGAGTAAATTGAGTCTGCTTCCGACAAAACATTGAAGCCTCTGACATCAGGCTATGAGATAAGCAAAAATTGCAGCTTGATAAGAATGGTTCAGTCAACCAGTTCCTTTGATTGAAATTCACGTTATAACTCGCCTGGAAATTTCCCATAATGTAACTCAGAAGTCGAGTAAAGTTTGTTTAGTCGGCGCATGATTCAAAGCACGCGACCATGCAGTCTCCATCATGTTTGAGAATCGAAGTTTGGACAAGCGTTTATTGTAAGCCGCCGAGCAGATATGTTATACAGTCTTATGCTCAAAAGGAAAAGCAAATGAGTTGCATTCATGATTTCGGGGCAACCATGGGAGCTCATTTCTGATATTGTTTCATCTGAATATATCGTTTCTTTGGTTTTCCCGATAAGGGGCTTTTCGTTCCACGTCATTTAATTTATCTTCGTCTTTCTATCACACTCGAAAGATCATAGCGCAGTTGGGTAGTCCTTCGAACAATGTTTCCTCCATGTCGGCGTGATTTGAATCAATTTCGTAACAAAATTGCGATTTACGTATTTGAAGTCTTTAGAATTTTAAGAATCTTTAAGATGTAAATCAATAAGGACAGTTTTCCATTTCGTCCCAAGAGATTATCAAAGTTGCATTTTGAGTTAGTGCCTGGAAAAATGTTCTTCTGAGAAGATTTATCAATAGATGAACATGTTCACTGTTGTGTAACAGAATTTTGCGTGCCTTCATGGAAGACTTCATCGACTGCCGTCGATGAAGATTATCTTCCTAGGTAATGATTAGACAATGAAGATCATGAAGTAACATGTTCTCTGTATTTGGCCTAGCGTTACGCTGCACACAATCTCTAGGGAGAAACCTTCCAATCACTTTCTCATCTACTCAGCTTCATTGATGAGAAGACGAAGAAGTAAGGCTGACCCACTTGCTTGCTCTTCCTTTCGTTTCGCGCTCCATCCTGTGCAAATGAAACTCTAGCTGTTGTAGTCGAAGCGATAACAAAATGAAGTCGTGTGAACTCTCCTGGTGACCTGCAAGCAATGCTGGGAGGGACAACGTGAACTTCATCAAATGGTGATCCGCCGTATCAGCTTTACGAACAAAGGATTGTATTGTAAACGTGGGAGTACGGACGTACCTCGCTTTTCTCTCACACTACTTGGATTAAAATACTGCGAGTAACTCGTGTTGAAGATAATTGTAGTCATTTTCGGTATACTTCGTGAAACATAAAATGACAGTTGTTCCGGATCTAAAGAATTTATTCTTTCAGTTTATCTACCCCAGAGCAAGTGCAAGCCATGAAAGGATCTTTATTTTGACATTCCCAAACTCCATGCTATTTTATTTATCGATTAACAGAATAATTTCTTAGTAAAACGTAAAAGGCGCGATGGACTCCGTGGCACAGTGGTAAAGTGCTTGCCTAGCGATCTTCCGGTCTAGAGGTCGAGTCTCGAGAGTGTCATTGAAAGTCGACAGGAAGGGAATCCGGGCTAAAAGATCACAAAGCTCCTGATTAAAGTCTGACTATGACAGCACTGCGCAGTCTGACTATGCAGAACTACCCCATGCGAAGTCAAAAATCACATGGGACGCTGGCATGCGCTGCATCAGTTCGCAAGACAGCTTACGCAGCGGTGCTCACTTGTTTTGAAGTAGATTTATTATGCTCTAAGGATCTAGATTAGATCCAACGATCTCGACGATTGTAATTTTATTCTCGCCTTGTTTCTATTCGATAAACAATATCATAGCAGTCAATCTACGTTCAGTACAACACCCGGAATTGAATATTCCCACGAATTCAGAACATCAGCACATTCGACTGCTTCAATGATAAATGGATGAATCCATAAATGGAATAATAAAGGAATTCAGTGCCTCATTGTTTCCTTGTGAGCGGATAATTGACTTAAGGCGAAGTCACGGATGCCGCAGAAGTCGATATGAGTTATTGCCAATGAGTAGTATCAATCCTGATCTTGAAACTTTAGCGCCACTACTCCCCAATACTGGGATACTTGGACAGTGCTGACATAGTAAGACTATTCTGGAGCGTTGAAGCACTTTTAGTCCGGATGCTCTTCCTGTCGACTTCCAATGACACTTCCGGGGCTTGACCTCTGGACCAAAAGATCGCCAGGCCAAGCACTTAACCACTGTGCCACGGAGACCACGTCAATCGTGGTCCTAAAATTCGTTTCCATGACGTACAGCTCATTTCTCTTATAAATTGTCATAATTTACAACTTAAGAATGTTGTCTACGTTCAGTGATGCAAGAGCTCTATTCCTTCTATAAAAATCACAAGAGTTCCTTATCAATTTCTTCTGGTGTAATAGCGGCTAGCTTGTGGGAGTTAACCATTATCATTCATTTCATTCCAATTGATGATCAGTTAGTGAGGAATGACTCCCCAATTCTGATTTGTCATTTCTTACGAGTGATTGGAACTTTATAATCCATTTTATTGCGGATCAGAACATCAAATCTGGGACAATCAGCTACAATCTCACCATTCCGTAGCAGACAGCAGAAGCAAAATACAATAAAATTTCTCTATGGATATCTTTGTTCAATCCTGAGAACGAAAAAATGTCAAAATTGAAGATTCTACGAAGAAGAAGTTTACGCCTAGCAAACTGTCAATTCCCACAAAGTGTTTGATGGCCTCAAAAGCAAGAATTAAAAAGAAATCTGATTATTTTCTCACGATGAAAAGTGACAACTTTAGCTTAACAGCTGGACATGGAAAAACGTTGCATTCAATGTTGAGAAAAAATTCTACAGTCACCTGAATTAAAGACAATGAAAAGCTGACAATGATTTATTGAAAAAGTCTGCTGCCACTATCTAACGCCTGAACAATCAGCTCGCTAGAATAACAAGTGGTTTCTGTTTCTATCAGGAGTATTTTGCCATTTTGTCAGCCAATTATTTGAAATAACACAAATTTGATACTTGAAATAATATTTTCATCTGACCAGGAGTGTTAATCAATGCATCGATTCAAAGGATGCTGAAATTTTAAGATAATTAGTCTGTCTTAAGAATATCTGTGGTGATAATTGCAGTAACACTCATGGACCTCCACACTATACAGCGATTGGAAGGCTGGGTGATCGAATCTTGTTGTTGGGAGTCATTCAGCGTTAGCAGAATGAACATCCGGCCTGATGTCAACTAATTTGAGAAGATGAGCAAGTTTTTGTTAATTGGCTAAGTTCAGGAGTGCACCAGATTTGAAAATTTCAAATTCATCTGGAGCCAAATTTATCGGACATTCAAGAATTTCCGACTGGATCAGATGGATAAAACAAACAAATCAACGACTATAAATTGCACTACATGCCACATTACAGGGACAGTAACATCCATCATATGTAATAATTTAATATGAGATTGCTCACTATTCGCAAGATTTGACCAGAAATCAATCAAGCAGAGCATTCCTTCTTTGACTTGCATTTCCAAATCAGTTCAAGACAGAGCGGCAAACGATTTAATTCCTACCATATGAATGCTGATAATACGTAGGAAGCAATTTTGATGGACGTACATGCCAAGATCTGGCACAATTATAAATTTCAGCATTCCAATGAATCCTGCAATTTGCTAAATATTTGATCGTCATTAAGAGTATTCAAATACAGCGTTCAGCAACTCAGCGAATTGAAACTTCAAGCAAATATAGCACGTGCATGCCGCCTTTAAATACAGCTACATAGCTTCGAATTGAAGGCGGTGAATTGTTGACTTATGATAAATTATTCAGCACTTTCAGAGGCAACATTATTCTTATAACAGAAAATTGGCATTTCCGTCAATATAATAAATTCAGGAATTTGATCGATGACTTTTCAACCTTATTCATTTTCAAACATTGCTCCTACAGCAATATTTCTTTTAAACAATTCTCAATTTCCGCTTTCATTATCAAGAATGAACCGTAAACGCAACACTCATTCCTAGTATCCAAAGAAAACAGTTTCAGATTTACCTATGCATTTTTTGGCGACATTTTCTTCCCGTTTATGTTTCACTTTTCGACACAAAGGATATCGATAACATGTCAACAATCATCAATAGACGAGTTCGTTTCTAACTGTTTATGCAGAATGTGGCGTCTGCTACTCGTGTGTAGTGAATCAGAGAGCAAGTTTGATGAATTTCAAATACAATGAGATATCAAAGTTTGACAGTTATCCAGTTAAGGTAATGGCTGCCGAGTGTTTAGTGACTAATTTAATGATGAGAAGCATTTGAATAACAACTCTCAAATTAGTATTTTAACTCTAAATTTTGTAAATGGATTCGAACACTAAAATTATCATTCGTGGATGTTGAAACTTGAGATGTAGCCAGAGCTATACTTAAGCAATAGTCTACTTAATAGTTGATCACGCCGTTGATCGCTAAAGTGGTGTCTTTCGTGTGGACACTCAGTAGCTGTTCTGATGAAAATGCAAAATATACCTATATCAATTTGAAATTGAATGATAAAGCTGACTTGCATTGACTTAAATTCTTTTCACGCGATATATTTCAACACACATATAAGTCCTCTTTTGGCAAGTGCATGCCTGATAATGATCTACATCTGTATGCATAGGTCTAAAAATCACACAAAGATTATGTAGAAGTCTTCTGTGGAAGGTACTTATGCTGAAGCAACGACAGTGGTATTTTCTACCTTTATTTTTTTCTGATCAAAATGCAGACAACGAAGGAAAAGCATTATTTTCAATGGCAATAAAAAAATCTCCCGAATGAACTGGTTAACTGCATTTATCTTACATACATGTTTAAGAGCAAATCTCCTTGGTTCATCCCAAACAGAAACTTATGGCCAATGAAGGCATTTTCACTGCATTGACTTAAATCTGCAGAAAAATCAATAAGATTTCTCACCTGTTATTCCAACTAGAGCATTGATGGGAGAATTCTCCGTCACCCAGAATGTGTACACCGATTGTGAGAATTGTGGAGCATTATTATTCATATCTTCCACAGTGACAGATATAGTGACGTCAGCATATCGAGGTGGACTACCACCATCCTGTGCCCGAACGGTAATATCAAAATTCTGTTTCTCCTGACTGGAAAGGCTTCCTGCTAATGTCAGCCTGCCCTGAGAGTCTACACGAACCAAATTGTACTCAGAAGAAGCTAATAAAGTATAGCTGATGAGTCCATTTGGACTGCCTTTATCTCCATCGGTGCAGTTGATTTTGAGAAGTGTAGAGCCCGGGGTCGCTGAGTCAGGAACAGTAATCCGAGTAGTATTCGGGGAACAATGAGGTGTGTGATCATTTGCATCCAACACTCTGAGGTTGAGGGTCATCTCAGATGAGGGACTTCCACTAGAAGGGGCAGCGCGCACACGAAGGCGATGAGACGTGCTTGTTTCAAAATCCAGAGACTTAAGTAGCGTAAGGCGACCGCTGGTAGAATTAAGGCCAAACAACGGACTGACCGAGGAGACAAATTGATATTGTATACGTCCATCATGCAATCCAGCGAAGAACTACAATAAAGAAATTACAAATATGAGTGAAGATAGAGCGGTAAACATGTACATTGTAGTGAATGAGCAAAGTTCTTCTTGACGATTTTTAATTTTCTTTGAATAGAAGGATTCTGAAACGAACTTCATCATAAAAGTTGCTCGAAATGTGCACCGTTAGCATTAAGACACAGAGTACACAACAACAGGAGATTTCATGTCTCTTATTATGTCTCGATGTACTTCGGATAACAGGTCTCTGTGGCACACTAACCAAATACATGTACTTGGCATGGAGATATTTTTGTCTCAAGGTCGAGCTCCAGAGGTGTCATTGGAATTCGGCAGGAAGGACAGCCGGAATAAAAGTGTCACAACGAAATAGAAAAGTCAGCAACGTCCAAGTCCCCAGTAGGAGAAGCAGTGATAGCAAATAGTTCATACTTAAGATAGAACTTTCACTCGTCATTCAATGAGTCATATGAGCATTGAAAATTGATCTTTCTTTCGATGTACAAAACATTTGTACTGCATGAAAATGGGACGTACGCTGACCGTCAAAAACGAGAAGAATGCTTCTTGTTCGAGTTTCTTCGTCTAATGTATTTCAGGTTTGATGACAATGTGAAGGAGTGTTTCCAAGTATCCTATCTCGATGCCCACTACATAAGCGCTCGAGCAGTAGCAGCCTCCGTGTCGAATTCCTAGATAAATCTACTACATGCTTTCTGAGTCTTCTAAAGAGTCATGTGGGAAGATCTCTGAAATTTCTGAACTCTTCAAGTTATTGTTTAGTGGGAGAGAATCTTAACATGTGCGACAATTGATTATTGTCTAATGAAAATATATTGGAACCAACAGCCTTTCGCGGGTGAATTATATGATAAGATATCTGCACCCATTTTACGTTGCAAGAATTGTATTCGTTTTATAAATTCAAAGTCGACATAGTCATTCAACATTCGCATGAAAATTACTGTTCATTAATTTTCCATTGGACTGAAAGATCCTATCTCCCCTTAAGTGGCGATAATTCATAGAAATAGATGCCTACAGAAATGCAATGCAGACGTAGAAGACCAGATGAGAGCTTCAAATGAGCACTCTGAAGTTCTGAACATCTGTGGAAAGATAATATGAGTACAATCCAGTCATGCTTTCATGTTCATTATATCAGCATTCATTATATATGACAAGCAAGCAATCAATGCCTCGCCTCAATAATCATGTCATGTAGAAAGTATATTCAATATTCCATGCCAAACTTCTATGCGTAAAGCTTCCCTTTGGGTACCGCTCTTTGATAGGACACTTGTAGAAGCGCAATTTTAATTAATCTTCTCTCGACTTTTTTGTCCAATTTCAATGAACTCAGGAAGATGATTTTCTGAAAACTGAGATTTGATCGAATCATTCATTTTCAAATCATATACAATGAGTGCTTACTAATGAAGTGTAACGTTTCTCGAACGATGACAAGAAAGGAAGAACGCTTCAATGATAAGTACAAAGGAAATTATTTCATTCAATGACATTTACAGAGCTGTCACAATTTTTGTGCTATTAATTTATGGAGCACTGTGATACGAGAAAACGATCATTTATTAAATGCTACAAGAAGTGGAGAAATACTTCTATCTGCTCGAAACACAATCTCGCAGCCATCAGTTTGGACATCCGGGGAAATTGCGAGTATTATGAATACATTGAAATTAATAATTATCCAATGAAGAGTATTCATAGGGAAGAATACATGTCGAAATATGCTAATTGTAATATTTCGTTGAAAATATGCAATTTTAAAATGTCACAAATTGCAAATTCAAAGTTGACAATTAGAACTGCAGAAGACACAGCAAACTCCTTCTGTGGAACTGATTTTGAAGTTTAATCAGTATAACGTCAGTTCGGGGATTATATTGCTTCCGTTAGGTAATTGGATAAGTTAATTCAATCACTTTCTAGCTTTTGAAGCATTTTTATATGTTTGATATTGACCTAACGACTAAGGCCATAAACAGATGGAATCTGCTATCGATGTTATCAGGAGATAAAAAGAATTCCAAACCAATTAAAGTTCAAACAATATCCGAAACTTGCATGCACACACATAAGCCAATATATAAGTTATAGTCAGTGTCGTGTTTGTGAATATATCAATTACATAACAAATGTAGAGGAGAACATTAAGCGATGTTACATTCACGGTAATGGAATTAAGACGAACACCACTTCCCATGAACATAGTGCCAGTTGTAACATTTATCACTTGTTGAAGATTGCCTTAAGTCATAAGTTTATCCCTTTCTGATAAACAAAATAGTAACTTTCATCTTAGATAATTGGCGGTGTGAATCAAGCCATTTATGTGCAATTGTTGTCAACATAATAAATTGAAATGTCTTGCCAAAAATGTTACACGATGCGCAGCTATCTCCTTATCAACCAAATCATTTGATCTTGTAATGAAAGAAAAATTTGAAAAATTCTGAAGTGCTTGTCCATTCTGTGCCTCCCAGTCACTGTGTTTTAATTCTTGAAGTAATCTAGCTTCAAGTTCATTATTTTTCTCTAACGATCTCTAGAGAGCGTAAACCAAGAGACCCTAAGAAAATCATGTCTCGGTTATCACGGCGGAAAACTTGATTCACAAAGCATCGAATTCTGTCAAATCTTCATCACGCACTGCTAGATATCCATTCAAATCAACTATACAGGATGGCGTGGAAATGAGATTATTTCAAGTCCAATGCCCATTACTATTTTCAACTTCCATCAAGCGATCCTGATGGTAAATCAAATAAGTGTCATACGATAAGAGACTATAATGAGAACGTATATTGGCAGATTTGTTAATTTAACATGAATTTCCGTCTGCCTCTGTCGCCAACAGAACGACTCTTGCCACAGATACTTCAGAACATGGAGCTAATAGCGACGTATATGTAGCCAATAATTGTCAAATGATCAAATTACTGTCTACCGACGTTTGATAAATTGAAACTCATCAATATTTATAGTCAAACATTTGTTTCCTTCAATTCTCCTCTGTGCTTCATAAAGAAGATGAGTTGATAATCTAGCTGCGACATGACCATTTAAGTATAGTCAGGGAAATGGACAGGAACAGCACCGTAATGAGTAACAAAAAACATGAGTTGTGAAAGTACTCATAAAAGTGGACCACTTTTAGAGTTTCTACCATTTAACGCCATTCCTCGTGATTTCTCACGAATAAATCTCGTTTACAATGAAAGTTTTAGCCATTTATTTTGCTTCGCACATAATTAAGCAGACACAGTTGTTGATCTTGAAACCACTTCAACACCTCAAGAGGGCCATCGTGTCATTAACGGTGATATTGAAGAAACGCTGGTGTGAAACGTACAACATAAATCGTGGGAAATTTCTTGCGTCGAGTCATAGTTGTCATCCCAATGCGTCACTTCTTTAAATCTATCCCACAATTTCATTCTTATGTCAACGAAAAACATCGAAAAGTCAAGTACACACGATCCACATTCACATCGCTTAACAAAGAACCAGCCGGCCGGGGGACACCTGCCACTCATGCATGATTACCAACTTTGACTGCATTTTGTGTGAGATTCAAATGCAGCTTGATATGCTAATCAAATTAAATCGCAACAGATGCTACAATCAAGAAACTTACATGTATTTCAGTTCATTGGGCCTCTTTAGTCGTGGTTTAGCTTGAACCACAGACTTTGTACCAACAGCTAATGCAAGTTCACCCTCTAACCACAAGACCATCGGACCATCTGATGAGAGTATCACACAGGAATTGTCCAAAACTTAGCTGAACGCAGGCGGTAGGAGGGTGAACTGCAATCAGCAACATCTTAATACTGCACGAACTTCAATTCGCTCGAAAATTACCCATTTTGAAAATTTATAATTTGTTTTTCATTAATCATTACCACCTGCTCAGAAAAGATATCTTTGGAGTGATAAAGTAATTACCTTTCCTTAAATCTTACCAAAACCAGAAGCAAGAAATAATTTGTTGCGGCGGATGAGATGAACATGGGAACTCCTCATGTAAGACATGACGAGATTTTTAATAAACGTTAGCTCCACTTAAAACGAATCACTTCTTTATTCAAGAGCTATCATTTTTGCAAGATTAAACGTTGTTGCTCGAAAGATGATGCTCTCCTGTGTCATGTTGACAAAACGTCATTAAAATTAGAGCAGCAAAGATAAAATGACTAACGAGACTTTACCTTCCTTCGTCTTGAGAAACAATAGAACAGCAACATGGCACTGATATTTCGCTCACTCTTTCTCGGAGTAAATTAAATGATGACAGATCTTTCAAGTTTCTTTCGAAAAACTGTATACAGTTGTAGTGACGAGTAGTTACAGAAAACGACAAGAGATTTTATTAGAAACTGTCACTTCAAGCCGATGTGATTAAAACATCAACAAAAAGCTGCACATCAGAGCAACATTGATTTTTTGGTCGAGTAGGGCATGAGGTGCTACCAGAGTTTCAAATAAGATATTTAATCAGGACGTCCTCAACTTCTATTCGGAGAATTTTGTCGTCAGCGGATGGCTTTTATCGGATCAGTCTGGGCAGAGGGGGTGAGCTGCCATCCACCTGTTAAGGGCCGGTTACACTGCATGTTACGGAAATGAATGTTCCGTAATTTTCGCAATAGTAATTATGAATGATTAATTTAAATTACCTAACGATGTTATCTTGTCGTCAAACTGACAACGCGTAAAATACTGTCTTCAGGTCAAAATTCTTATTCGATGCAGTGTTTTCATCAGTGAAAAGCGGTCGGGAAACCAAAATACATCTTTTCGTATTACTGGTGTTTTCAGCAATGACAACAGCTTGGTAGATTGACAAGAAAGGTCTGTCAAAGTACATTGAATATCTAAAGAGAATGCCAACTATTAAGTCAATAAAAGACAACAGCACTCTTGATTTCCCAACCGCACTCGCCCGACCTTGGAATCGAACCGAAGTCCGCGGAGGAGACGGGATCGCACCTTCTCCATTAAGGCACGGTGACGGTTCAAAGTTAAACGCATCAAAGTTCTTTTTTGTCTATGTGTGTCAACTGTCCTCACTACTAGCTAATAATAAGTAGCATCACATTCATTGGACTTTTTCTGTATACGCAAAATCAGGTATTCATTCTAATAATCATCTGAAAGCATCTGAATGCATCAAAGTTTCCTACTGTTTTCTATCATTCTTACCAAGCGAATTAAACAATAAAGACTGCGTATTTATTTGCTTGCATCATGCTCTCAAGCCCATTTCAAACAAGAAAATTGCATCCCCCTCAACGCTTATGAATTAAGCCTTATTTATTATGAATTGCGTAATACATGCTGAACAGCGTAATCAAACAAGAAAAATCACTTAATAGTGGGAGTGGTTCATGCAGAGTGCTAGCTCTGGATCCCATGAGGGAGGCCTAATACTCGGTCGGATCCACCCCAATTATCGAATTTTCAAGGAGGGAAAAACATTTTCTTTGGATAACAACTATTTAGTATAACAGCTTCCTCAATTATTGGAGTAAAGGAATCAAATCCATCGATGCTGCGAAGAATTCATCAAAGACTTTTGAGCTTCAATTATTAACCATCATGTAATACCGACAACCAGGGCGTAGAACGATAACAGAAGTCCTTTTTAGTTGGAGTGGCTCATTCAAAGGAAAGGTCGATATATACTGAAAGTCTACTTTCTCCTCAAAAATGCTGTGGTATGATCAGCCTTCAGTTTCTAAACCAACCTGTCCCTTTAAGATTATAGATTTAATTTTCATATACACAAAAAGTGCAACGTCAGTGGTATTTCATAATTTAAAGAAACTCTATGAAAATATGACTCTACTCTTCGGATTATTATCAATAACTTAACAACACTAACATCAGTATCATATTACATGTAGAATCAACTATATTTAGGTCACTAGTGATGTTTTTTGTTCAGTGATCCCTCGATTAACTAAGTCACAAAGCCTAGCAAACTATAGGTGGAGAAGCCTTCACACATTGCACCTCTCACCAGAAGCGGGTTGGCAACCTCAGGTGAGAGCGGTTGTGCTTCCACGGACGGTCAGATTTGAACAATGGACAGTTTGGACATCCTGCACATCCGTACCGAGACAGGGCCTTAAACAACTGAGCTATCCTACCACCATAGAAATTGACAACAATAAAACCTTTAGAATGGAAGCTAAGCATCACAAGCTTACAATACACATTTTCAGTTAGATGCGACCTTCAGACAATTTCTATTCTAGTTAACTTTAGATCAACAATTTATTTCTATGCCTGCCACCGATATCACATCCACTTGCAATGTGGATTGATTGATCAAATAGTATTCACAAGAGACTGGCGAATGACCGTGTCATCCAAATTCTTAATGTGAATTTCGCATCAAGCTTCATTTCTCGTCACTAGCGTCATAAACATGAGAAATCGGTCTGGAACATAGAAATTGACAACAATAAAACCTCTAGAATGGAAATTAAGCTTCATGCAATGCACAATAACGGCACATAAATCGCACGCATTTTCACTTAGATGCACCTGCCAACGTCTGTATCATTGGGTTAGAATCAGTCACATGAGTAAATCGAAGCTTTTCATTGGTCATCCATGCCCCAACTTAGTTCCCCCGGATGTGCCGCGACCTTGAGTCAATTTCCATTCTAGCGAACTTCAGATAAACAGTATATTTCTATGGTCTGGAATGTGCAAATGGAGGATGAAAAACCGACAAAACCCCCTACTATACCATGCAACCTGTTAACCAGGAACCCTTTGATTTTGGAGCACCTGAAACTACGACTGTTTGGCTTTCTCATATTTTGACTGATGTTAAGTGACTGAGGTTTCACCACCAACGCCGAGAGAGCACCACTCAAAAGAAGTGGATGCGGAATGCAACTCTTCTACATTTCTGCTAATAATCCTCTGATAAGCCCACATGAAGAATCTCTCTTTTTGTCATACGCGCAAACGACTCCGCTTTCATCTAACTTACATTAATAGCATAAATTATGGGTGACATTTGATATTCTAGAAGACCAGTAAATTTTACTGCAGTGCAATAAGAATTCATATTAACACTAATTTCCTGTTTTCTCTAAGGCATCTTGTAAATTATACATTTTTCAAAGCCAATTTGTCGCGATAGAAAATTGATGGAGCAAATTAGATCACACCAGATGAGATTAAATTCATAAATATTCATTATTTCTTTTTTCGACGATAATGATCTAAGAAACTCCACCTTGCGTTGACGCCATCGAAACGAGCTTGCGGCGACACAGGTCAATGTTGATCTCTGATTAAAAACACAGTACAAGGCTTTGAATGAAGATTACAGATGCTGATTCATTTGGCTCAAGTTTTTCTGTAAAATAATCAATTTTTCTTGTCTTACGAAAATTCTCTCAGCCTAAAGCTTCATCTCAAATTACAGGCTACATCACCAAAGAATACGTACATCGAGAAGACAGGAATGCTGACGAACCGTTGATAAAACAAAAACGTCCAACCTCCTTTCTCCCCTTATAGATGATGAGACGAAATATTTGGCATTCGGCGTCAAAAGCAAAACACAAGCTATCTTTTGATTAAGTCATACGCAGAAAGCAGTTCTCTAAAGTCGTCGGTCAACTAAAGAACAGAATTTTGATTCAATTACTTCACATGTTTGTCTGTCGACGCTCCTCTTGCAAGATATTGGAGTGATAAGCGTTGATTTTACGATGAAATAAATTTTAAGAGCCAACAGTTGTGTGTCTTCGATATCTATACGATCAAGTCTGCTCGCTGATCTGTAAACATGTCTTCGGAAAATTGAGACAAGTCGAAGAGAAAGTCAAACAGAGGATGGAGCCTTCATATAACAGCCATCTCGTTGGTTGAAACAATTGGTTGGAGAGTAAACTCCTGTGACATGATAACCGATGTAATCAAATACAGATATTTCCACTGGCTATTTACATGAAATGAGCCGTCTATATGTCATGTTGACTGAACTCAATTCTTCAGAGAATTTCCGTAATTTCGACAAATTCAGAGTGATTGATGTGATGCAGTTTGGCTACACTATTCAATAAATACAATTACGCATCTTAAAATTCAAATTTTTGATTGTACAGAAGATAAGTTTTATTTTGCGCTCAGACGTTTTCATTATTCAAGTATTCGTGAATAAACGTTTCATAGGCGCAGATTTATATAGAGATAGAAGTGAGTATTTTGTCGCTCTCAGTTTTATTGCTAGGGCCTCGCTTGCTCTCTACGTGACATACTGCAAGAATGATCAATATAATACTTGGTGCAGCAGACAACATATAAATATCGTTCACACTACGTTGAAATCACACTGAACATTGCTCTATTGGCCGCTGATTTGCATTTATCTATTATCTATTGTCTTCATTATCCGTGTAAATGTTCTGTGTGATTTCAACGCAGAGTGAACGATATTTATGTGTTGTCTGCTGCACCAAATATTATATTGATCATTCTTGCAGTATGTCACATAGAGAGCAAGCGAGGCCCTGGCAATAAAAATGATAACGACAAAATACTTACTTCTATTCGTGAATAATCAAACTCATTAATGATATGACCGCAGTAAATTGATCTGAATTTGACTGGTTCAATTATAAACGGCGATATATCTTTTTCTACCTTACTATGCGCAGTCATAGACTGGAATCGATGAACACAATTGATCCGATATGATAGAGAATATGTACACATTATGAAAGCCATTTCAAGTGCGGCATCAGAGAGTCGTATGATTGAATTTTCGAAATTTAGATAAACCTCTGAATCGATAAATTGCTGCTCCATTCACAGTTTTCCTTCATACTTCTAGTAATCAAATTTGCCGTGAGCTCGATTAAAAAGAAATTTTATGAATCTGATAAAAAGTTGATTTATTGTGCTTGATAAATGAAAAAAGGGTTTTCAAAACTTTGCCACAATCTAGAAATTATAGAATTATTACCAACTGCAATGCACATAGGCTAACCTTCACTATTCCCATCACTTATTGATAGGAAAGACTGACATGAGAAAAATTCACGGCTTTTGTGCGACAAGTGGAAGATCACTTCATTCTCTTAAAGTGATATCCGAATGTCAATACTCAGTCTGTGATTGAGGCTTCAGAAATTTGACAATCATAGGGATATGAAAACCAACGAATCTATTCAGAATTTCTACGATTGTGTGACCTGATCGGCAGCAATTGAAGACGTCAGGTGAGATCATATGTCGCCGCTGAAATTCTTCATAAATTCTTGACAAGGGACGATAGAAAACGTTCAGTGGGAATTGTATACATCCGAGCGCTTAGCATTAAAAACGTCTCAATGACTATTCATTTCATCTGTATGCTTTCACAATTGATTAGAGAGAAATCGGCTACGTCTTCAAGTTTCAATTTTCTCAACTGCAGTCTTTCGTATTCTAACGGATTCCACAATGATATCAGTAGCGAAGCATGAATTGAGGATCAATTGTTCTAATGATTTTCAAGGATTGACGCTCTGGTGTTTAATAAAAGGCTACATATATACCAGGTTCAACCACTATCTGCTTTGATTGCTTTCATTCAGACTTAGCTCAAATAAATCGTCTGAATTGGACAGGTTGAAAGAAAATATCATATTTACTCTGTCTACACTGTGTTATTAGGAAAAATGTGTGCAAATGGGTAACGAGACAAGAGAAATATCCAACATTATCTACAACAATGTTTGGAAAACAATGAAAAAAAAATAATTAATGTATCAGTATCTGCAAGCTTTCTAATTTCGGAATCAATTGCTACAATGAATTTCGGCAATTCTATTTTTGACACACACCATTAAAGGGAAGGTCTTTATACCTAACACTGTTCACATTAAGAGACTTGAAATTTGTTGTTTTAGAAATCAATTTAGAGCATGATTCAATTGTACTTAATTTTTTCAAAAAAATTAGACCCCTAGGAATTCTACATGATTGAAATTACTTATGAATAATATGTCATCATTTCATGAGCAAGCACTGGTATGGGCCCATGACTAAAAAATAGCACTTGCCAAAACTGAGTTACTGACAAGCAGTTCATCCCCGAAGTTTTCACTTATACATAGAAAAATCAATCTCTAAATTCAAAGTCTCATTTAATCTTAATTAAATCCAGCAACGGTAGAGCAACAAATTGAACATAGAAGAAACTGTTCAGTCAGGAACAAAAAAAAATTAATGACAATTCGCAATTAGCGAAGCGATTACGCACATCCATTGATGCCAATTATGGCAACAATTAATTGATTGATTGATTGATACCCAACATATTTCTAATGTCCGTTGTAAGCATGCTGAGAGTCATCAGTGTATAAAATAAAGCTTTTCAGATAATAGAAGAAAAAGTAAAAGAAAAAAATCATTTTTATTTACAAGTGATGATTTTGACAGAAACCGATGTATCTAAAAAACAAACATGCGGTAATTGCGACGTCACTCGTGATCTTGTGAATTGACGTTGACAATTTCGTCGGAGTTTATAAGTAGTTATCTATTTTTTTATACAACTTCGAAACTACAAATATTTGAATGTTAAAAATCCAGGACAACACATATTTGCTGATGAAATCTATAGAAATATTCGACTGGCTATTCATTTCAAAACATTCCTACTCAGTTAACAACTGAAATCGATCAGAATGTAAAAGTGTGGCAACTTTGCACGAAATGTTCACAACAGCACCTGAAACAAAAACATATTTCGCTCTATTCAGGCGGAAAAATATCAATTTGCTCTTAATACCAAGTGTGTTTCATCAAAAGAGAGGTCAAGCATTATGAGATCAATATGAACAAGGAGAAAACACAAACAACAGCATAATAGAGGCACTTCACATTTTGAATATCACTGAATTATTTCAATATCGGTGCAATGAAGTCGCTTCACTGCATTTGTCAATCTTTCTCTTGTTAATTTGAAAGCAATCATGATACATACTATACTTCTCCAGACACTTTGAATTAACCAATTTATCATTGTCGCCAATAACTTCTGCCAATAAGGCCATGCACGCCCTGATCAACACAATAAAGTATCCACGGGGGATGCGAATACCCAATGGATCACTTTTTTTAATGTCTCAAATATATTGACAAAGTACAAGACTTTCATTCATACACCATCGTACTGAAGCAACTGTCAAGTACTGTATCAATTCATCAACATAGCAGAAAGTAAGCCAAGGATAAAAGTAATCAACTATGTCACGAAAAAACGGTTCGAAGGGCAGTCAAGGATCTGAAGCAATGAAATACCACGTCCTTAAAACGCTCTTGGCGCCGACGATAAGGAAACTCAATGAAGCTTAATGATAGAAGACGGATCTTAATGAACGTAACTAAAACCCAGTCTGAACAATTTCTGGGGGGATACAAACTCTAACCGCATGCTCACGCATTGTATTCAAAGAGCCGAGAAGAGAAAGACGAATATGATAATGAAGAAAAATTCAACGTTGATTGTCCCATAAGACAGTTTACCATGAGGTAGTGGACAGCTGCAAGTTATCGCCTCCAAAAGGAGCTGCTTAAGTTGAGATTGTACTTCATGGCGCCTCTATCCAGAAAAGTGTGTGTCCATCATAAATCCACCAAGTCCGATGTTTGTAATCATAATTTATCAACCGTGCTTTACAGACAGTAAGGCAGTATAGAAATAACACACAGTCGTCCAGTATAGCAGGAAAGAAAAGCGAGACCGCGCCAAATTGCTGTTCTTATCATTGCGATCATCAATACTGAGTTTCAACGAAGATGTTATCATATACGATAGCCATCTCTCCTTTTCAAACATACATTATGAAGACAAGAGGGTACCTATTGTAATAGCGATTAAAAGCGATGGGCGTCACGATCGAATATCAGTCTATAAACTGTTTCAAGTTGAGCCATATTTTTGTAGTGAACAGCAGGTAAACCTGCAATCAATAAAACCATTCTAACTGTGTAATCGGCCGAAACGTTGAGACAACGGATCAGTCCAATTCTGTGTGAAGAGAAAATTCCATTGAATTGCGATGCAGAATGATACGAGCACTACCTCCGCGACGGAGAATGCTTAAGTAAGTTTTCAGATTGCTTCCGTATATTTCCATTCAAACATATCGACTCATCCCACACACAATTAAAATTCCCACACGAACTAAAAAAAAGTAGTTCCATTTTAAGCGCTGTTGAGGTGAAGAATTTTGCAATTAAGACTCTGAGAGACATTTATTGAGCGTTCAAAATAATCCTATAATTTCTTAGACGATGACGACGGAAAGTCGCATCATTTAAACTTGTTGATTTTTTGTCTCTAGAAGTCTTAATGTTCCACAGGGTATGTACTCGTGTGACTCATGGCCTATGTCTCCTATCACTTTATTCATGCAGTCAACATGATTAAAGATGGCTTATGTTCTAGTATCCTAAAAACTGAAATTTGCATACCTTCGTAGTATTTTTTATAATGTAACTGCGAGAGATATTCTTAATCCGTTTCCAAATATCTTAAATGATTCATGCACCTCAAGGACACAAAGTACATCTGCAATTTTAAGTAGGAACATCTCATTTTGTACCAAAACGTTGCAACTTGACGAATTCTTCACATGAGCATCTGACTTGTCGCATGTTTAAATATTACCTTGAAATCAACGCTTTCTACAAAAATTTGCGATGATCCACTGGACGCTGAGTGAAAACCTGAGTTCTATACCGAATACAGATCTATGCGGTGAGATAAAATCCTAATCTCCGACTTAGCGAGTGAACTAACTAGTCAACTAACTAGAAAAGTTCGTGCCCCAACGAAGCATCGAATATTGAACACCTACGTTCTATCAGTGCTGCTATACGGCTGTGAGGCTTGGAGTCCTCCGGTTGCTCTAACCCGGCGTCTGGGCGCTTTTCACCGCTCCTGCGTTCGCAACATTCTCGATATTCGCTGGTACCACCACATCAATAATGAAGACGTTTACTCGAATCCAATGCGAATCAATTGGGAATCCATGCGAAATCTCCACTATCATTCACCAACGTCGAATGCGTTTTCTGGGCCACGTTGCTCGCTCTAACCCGCCTAGTCCAGCAAGAAACGCTTTAGAGGCATCGGCTCGCCCCCCGCCGCATGGTTGGAGTCGCCCACGCGGCCGAGCGCGGCTTACATAGATTTCCCAAGTGTAAGACGCCCTACCGCTGCCCGACCTTCTTATCCATGCCTAGGACCTCCAGGCCTTTGATCATTTGAGCTGGTCAAACGCATCCAAGTACAAGTACAAGAGTTAACTAAAGTCCAACCTAGTTACCGAGCTTTACTCAACTTAACTAACTAAATTTTTACGAAATTGTAAAACCGAATAATATATTAGTTTTCTGAAAACTCAGTTGACAACATTGATACATAGTGCATGGACTTTATAACATTGTAAGATGTCCAATCAGCAATTTCGGGTCTAACTATATAATGGTCCATTGGTCTAATATGATCTGATTATAGGGAAATGAAACATGGAGATGTGGAAAAGTCATTCATTAGGTAGGTTTATCCGGACAATCTGCAGAAAAATAGTCCTGTATTCAATATCCTGTAGACTACAACATCCTTCAATCTCTTTGCTGACGCCGAAACTGTGACTTAAGATCAAATTGTAAATGAAGAGAGAAGTTTATGGATTTCTCATTTCATCTTCTCACGACGACGCTGAGAAAATGATATCTACATTTACAAAATTGATTATTATGGTAAGCCGCTATAGCGCTTAGTTTATTTCATCTAAACGGCGTGGATGTCAGCTGATAAGTCTTTTCATGGTAAAAGCATCCATTATAGTAATTAATGAAGAAGGATATTATTATTTCGATAGATGACTTTTCAACCATGCATTACTGAATGCATTTGACGGCCATCTAAAGATCTTCATCAATAAGCTTGAGACATCGATAAGTAATTAATAGTCGTTATAAAAACACATCTGTGTTTCGGAGAACACTTCCACACAACTTTGAACTTTTAGTGCAAGTCCATATCGCTCCAATCGACACTTCACAGATTGTTCCATTAATGAGTATTTATTTTGCTTGTTTAACTATCTCATCGGGAAGATTGCGAGACTTTTACACTCGCAAAAAGTAAAACGTTCACGCAATATTCTTAACAGTTAATAAAACGTAGACTGTTTAAGTAATTTCAAGATCCGAATGCATGCAAAGTTATTACTGTTGAACGTAAGCATGAATATTAACAATGATAATATGCGCATTTACTCTCGAACCATGCTATTCTACTGAAACAAGCTAGGAAGTCACGTAAAAATTAAACAAAAACCGATTAATAAAAACATTTAAATATCAGTTTTTTCTTGACGACACATGGTGTCGCTTATCGTCAGAAATGATAACTATGACATTCTGAATTAGCGTCTAGTTGATGACAGTGTCTAGTGAACGAAGTTAAAGGTCCAGTTAGTCACTCTACGGGGAGTTAACACAAGAACATTGAAGAGGAAAGCGAGACAAACTTCTCCCTCATCAAAAGTCAATTTACTGTCTCTTTCAATGAGGTCGGGTACATCCTAACTACATATGAACGGCGTTGACCCGCGCCAACGTCATAAATTGAATTTGGAAAGTATACAGTGTATATTTCATTAAAAATTGGAATCTAAATGAGGACAATTTGATTGTCAACTTTTGTTGTTTTGATCGCGATGTCGAGAAGACAAAAACAATGTGTGTTACAGAATTATTCGTATACAAATTTGAATCACTTAATAAGCACTGACTCATTTCTGGACGAAAACTTAAAAAGCTCAAATTCAGATAAATATCGAATAGTCATAGTTTCTTAAGTCTTAAAAGCGAAAAGCTGATAAAAATTGAAGTTTTAACGTCACTGCTTTCCCCCAAGAGACCTTGACGGTACTGACATAGTTCAACATCTGCTTGAGCGATGTCATTCTTCTGGTTCGGATGCCTTACTGCCAACTCCCAGCAACACTCTCGGGGATTGATCTCATGACCAAAAGAATACAAGGTCAAGCACATAACCACTGAGCCACAAAGACCACAATACGACACTTCCCTTGCTTCTAAACATACTCTACCTCATAAACAAGTTAACTTTTTCAATTTTAGTTCCAATGTATTTACTAACTTCCACTGGCAACAGCAGTAACGGAATGATATCAATAACGGTTTCAAATTAATGTTCAGTAACATTGTCCTTGCTTATTAAGTTAATGTTATTTTCACCGTTGCAATCATCCGATGTAATGCTAGCAATAGCAATAGTGAAACCAATCTCTAATCAACGGAATGTATAAGCAACATAAAGCTAATCTAAAATGATAGAATCGTACACTCATCTTCCACGCCTCAGTTTTGATTCAGCAAAAAACTTGATACAAACCACTCATGATTCATGGTTGTGTCATTCATTTAAGGAGAGGAACGTATTTCGTAATTCTACCATTCTACCATCTTTTTTTCACGCATGAGCATTTTATTTTTCGCCAATTTAAACTAGAAACATTCAGCAAAACAAACAACCGGGGACCGATGAAAAATTCACAAGAATTACGCTTAGTTCTTAAGTCCTTTAGGTCATATTCAAATTTGAAGAATTTTACTGTACCAGTTAACCGTCAATAATCGAATTCCTGGATACTCTGGAGAAAGGCTGATAACTGAAATTCCCTATCAAAATTGAATGTCTGACTAAATTCATTGGAAGTTTAGCTTATAGAGAACTTTCAAATTCAATTTAACTTTATGAATTGAACTTCCAGTTACCATTCTATTTCAGTCAATATTCGATAATCTCTGCTCATGAGCAAGTATCGCATTACTATGTGACTCTAGCAATTGCCTTCATTAAGAGGCAGTGGAGTGCATACCATCACTGTCTCAGATCTGAAATTGCGCGACGGTCATGTAAAAGTGACCTGGTCAAATTTATCGCATGGATGCTCTTAGAGTTAATGCGGTATCTCCTGCCAGGAGGATGCGCTGATCAAAAGAAGGACGTGACATACAATAATTTACGAATGTTTAATTGTATAAACGGTTGACCGAGGGAGAAACAGTTTGAGCGCAACTAACTTGCGGAAATGTTTAAAAACCTAACGCTTATTCAGCAGGAGCTTTTTAGTTGAATAATTCTAAAAAACTCAGATTTCTTTTGAGTTTCAACAATTTTGATATTTAATAATATCCGATAATAATTTTGAGGAGGATGCGCACATTCACTGTTTCTGATAGGCTTGAGTGCCCAGATGTAGTGAATAAAACTCAAATCCTACTTCATTTCTTGCAGCTGACCTTCAAGCACACACGGAGAATGTTAGCCAATCCGTTATAAAAAACCTTTTTGTTTCAGCATCAATGAATAGTTTGCATTATGTAAACTGCACTAACTTCTTTTATCTTTTTTAAACATTTTATTTTTTATAAATTATTTTATTCCATCTTTATTTATTGCTTTAGTTACATTTCATTGCATTTCATTTTTTTCCTCCGCTAATTAGTCACTAAGAAATTTTCTTAGACATCTTTGATCTTCGATATGATTCCCAGTTTTGCTCTATGAATATGCAACTTTCATTAAAATTGGCTGTAAAGTAAATAGTCTTCTTTACCTCCATCCATGTAGTCATGTTTTCATGTACAACTGCATTAGTAGTAGATTGCTACTTGTCTATCCTGATATTGAGATTAGATATGACAACATCTTTTCAAAATAGGTCAGATCAGCCACTTTGAGATATGGAATGACTTCCATGAATTGAAAGCCAATATCATATTGTGTTCGATGAAGTAGTTCAGGTAAGACTCTAAGAGTCGATTAAAGCAAGGTAATGGTAAAGGTAGTTGACCAACCGGTTCGAGAGATCCATACAACCATTCCTGAGAGAAAGGCGAGTTTTTCTAAAAAAACTACTTCTGTTTGTTTCCGTCTATGCACATGTGCATACTGATCAGTTATATGATTTTCGGCACTAAGGCCTTGCCAACATCCGATGTAGGGTGATCTACAAGGTGACCCTAAACGTGCAGTATCCAGAAGAGCGGAAACACAGATGACGGTTTTCTTGAAATTTCGCTTTTCGACATCATTGAATTAATTGAACACTGAATTAATCTGAGTAGATAACTGAATTTCCTAATAAATGATGATTTTTACTAAAACATTTAGATTTTCACTAGTACGGTCTAGCCGAACTATGAAACGATGATTACACATTGCAGCTAATGAGGCGTTGGCTTGATCTCGACATCGATCAGTAGACCACCTTCAAAACGTATTGACACTTGCTTTCCGCCTCTATATTGGGTAGAACAAAAGCTAAACATCCTTCATCTTATTCACCAACAATAATAATCCAGCGGTAAGATATAGACTAAGCACAGCGAAATGAAATGGAACAATTGTCATGAAAAAGTAAACAAATCAGTTTATGTTGAACAACGTGAGAGAATTAGCATTCGCAATACATTCTTTTCAGAATCTGGAAGAAAATCCATCGACAACGCCTGAGGCCAAGCTTGCCTAGTAAAGTGTAGAAACCTGATGTCAGTACAAAATTTCCTTTTGCAACAACCTCTCTGTTGAACTCTTACCTCTTCTTATTTGCATTAAATCTGCGTATAATGACTTGAGAAATGTATGATCGCACGTCGTTCGTCTAAGGCTTCAAATCGTGGGATATGGTCGACCTGTGCACTGCTCACATCGAAGCTTTTTCACTTGGGTATTACGTCCTCGTTAATGCGCTCTTGAAAATCCGCGTTCTTGCGTCTTGGCGGCGTAGATCAACCAAAGTGCAATCCACTTACAAGTAGTGGAACAACAAGACACAGTTCTCTTAGATTTGAGCGTGAGAGTAATAAGGAAGTCGTGACATGTAACAGTAGAAGAGGGACGCAAGTTCTTCGACTAATTCATAAATAATTAGGTTCAATAACTTGTTTTTACTTATCTATCAGTGGATTCGCCTTTTCCTACCTGTGTTATATCAATGCTTGTGATTCCTGCAGATCTAGTCTGTCGCAAAGTTGTCACTCAGAAAAAGAGCATAAGCTATAAGGAGCTATAAGGAGTTAAAAAACGTGATGATGCACGTAGATGACCACTATACAGTACAATATGCTCAAGCTGTCTATCCATGCGCTCCACACAGACTTCTTTGAATTGAATTCAACAGTTTCAATGATCATAGCCTAATTCATTTCGAAATAGTGTCTGTAGGAACGGTGGAGACATGATGAAGATAAGTATATGTTGTTACCTGAATTGCTTTACACCACAAACAAGTGAAAAGGGAGTAATTGTATACATACATGTATGTACATGTAGGTCTGTTGAAGCAATCAAGCACTTGCAAGACTGATGACAATTTTGGATTGGTAATATTTGATGGTAAGTGCAAATCCAGTACCTTTTACATCTTGCAATAATCATGATGCACAGCGATAGGCGAGCTTTCGGGATAAAGAGGTGGATAACATTAAAGTATGTCGGATAAAACCTTAGAGAAACTCATCACTCTTTAGCTCAACTGACTAAGACTGCAAGTAAAATAACTAAATATGACAAAATGTATAGAGAAGACACATTACACATCAGTTCATGTTAAAACGGCCTCGTCTATGCAACCGCAAACTTTCAGTTGGCTTCGCTGCTTGATACTTACTGCTGTGTTGATTAGCTTATTTTAAGTGTCACAAAAATCATGATATCTCACTTAAATTATGTAGAAAACTAGCATCATATTTTCCATATACAGTGATTTAAACAATGGTGTAATACTTATCAAGACACTTTCATAAATGTATATCAAAAATACCGTCATTTGATCAAAGCCAAAAGAGCGCAGAAATAGCAATCGAACTGACGCAGCAGTGGCAACTGTGGTCAATCTTTAACTATCATTCTTGACGAGATCTGTAAATTTTGTCTCAGCCAAGAACAAGTTTCTAACTTGTGCAGTCAACCTCGATGCAAAGATGAAATGCAAAGATCCGATGCGAGTCGAATTTCGAGCATTTCAAAACACTGACATTTGCTATGGCATAAAGCAATACCTGACTCAGACAAGAAATGATTCTACAACTGTCAAATAATTTTTCTTGCAGTTGTGCTTCGAGTGTAGTGTACATTATTACTTTCCGCTTCTATTCGAACGTGTTGGAAGTAGAGCGCTGTGTATGCAGCATAAAAATATTCAAACGACACTCTGCACATCTGTAAGCAATGAATTGAGAAAACAGTCGTAGAGAACACTAAACGCTTCGATACAACTTCTACTTTGTTATCATAACGTCTAGAGCGTGCATCGAGAACTGTTGTCTCAATGATGGAGCAGTTAATGAACGCCGTTTGCAGTATTATCACTACGAAGATAAACAAATGCAATATATTCTCTGACACGGAAAAGGACCTGTAACAGACCACAGATGAAATTGATCCGAAATCTCTTGAAAATGTCAAGGGCGTGATACTATGATAACATATCAGTCATGCAATCTAGATTGCAACACTTTATCGATACCGTTTGAAACTACACTTTCTTGTCAACAACACTCCATATCAATTAGTGCGACACCTCCTTATCTTGTTCGATTTACAAACATTCACCTGAATCCCATGCATGAAATGAGTATTTGTCTCTTTAAAATGTCTTTAAAGACAGATAAAATCAACAAGACAGATAAAATCACATTCACAGTGATGAAATTCTAAGAAATATACGTATATGCAGATGGATTATCATTTGAAATTTCAACAATGTGATGAGTAGTCACCTGAGCTTCTCATTATGATGAGCGAGATCTTCCCGGCGGTCGTCAGACTCGAACCCTAAACCTAGTGTTTCATCATGCCGGCAGCCGAAGTTCAACTGATCCATCCTACCAGTTAATAAACACAACTCTATATTGCTATTGCAATAGCACGTAATCCTGTTATGCATATCCATTAAGTTTGATTGTAAACTTTTGTGCGGTTTCAATTAATTGAGTAGCACAAGGAATGCATGCACAGCTTATAGGTACACTTTGCAGATAAAAGCAATTAGGTGCTATTCACACCATTAGCAAACAGACAGGAGATTAGAACAGCTTCGGAACGGCCAACTCAAAGATGAAAATAGGCCAAAATCTTCGATCCAAATCCCAAACCCACTCCGTACCAAAATGGCACATTACCAGCATACCAAGCAATATGAGGCCAATAGAAAACGTCCCACGCTCACCTCCATTCCAATCTTGACAGAAAAGGAGCACAAGACGGTGAAGGGAACATGAGAAAGTCACCAATGCAACTGCAAAACTTGCTACTCACTATGACCTTGAAATCCAACTTCTCAATAGTCGGAGTCACATGGATAGCAGATTCGGAGCTAAAGTGCTCAAATCTGACCACAAAAATAATAAAGAAGGACAAGAACCTAAAGCCCTATCTCACAAAAATCACACTCGTAGAAACTGTGTGTCCTCTCATCACGTCTAGCTTCGAAACTCGAAATCGTGCATGAGACAAAATACAATGAAAACTATGCATCATCAATCACGACAAGGTAGCAAGGAACTCAACCCTATGCGTGAGCAAGATTCTTGACAGGTAATACAGGGAGATTTTGGACAGAATATGCTCGGAGTTGAGAATAAGTCATCGACACGCTGAAAGATCAACAAAGGGTTAGCTATCAAACGACACCCAAACACGGTAATATTGCGTTCAAGCTCGGAAATTCATATTTCCTGCCACCATTGGAATTTTCTTAATTTTCAGCCATTCTTTGAACATAAGCGGCGACATGAATTCTTTGACTTTTTTTATTTCAATCTAAAGTTGGGAAAGTTTCAAATTTTTGGCAAACCATTTCCATCACAACAATGTATGAACAAGATGATAAATCAAAAATCGGTTTCTCCACAGCTTTGCGGCAAGAGAAAATGTCACTTCTCAAGTGAATAATCACAAAATCCAATGGAATGAGGTAAACAATAAAATCTCGGTCGCTGCCAATGACAGTAAATATTCACATCTATTTAAAACTCTCTTTGTTGAATGCCGACCGCAAGTTGTCTATTTTTTTTATTTCAATAAAATCTCATGATTGTTTAATGACAAATCCACTTATCTTTCAAGATGCGGAGACTTCTGAAAATGCTTAGAAATTCGGACAAGGAAGAAAATAATCTTTCTATTGACCTTGTTGAGGATTATCTACAAACAGCACTCTATGCGTCGCTTTGTGGCCGACTTTTTCGAAATACGGTTTTGGACACGTTTGGCATACATACATTCAACAGATTTAAAACACACGACCTCCAGACTGGACAACACTTGGATGCTTTCCAAAATTAGAAAAAGCCGACTTTCAAAGCTTATCGATAATTTCATTAACATGCGTGAGAATAAATTCAGTAGAAAATGAAGAGAACAATGAAACCGCTTATAGCTCTCTATTAATTTTTATGAGCGTTGACCTCTCCATGATTCAAAAAGCGGAAGAAATTTTACCGATTTAAAGCAACCGCGTTTGATAATTGAATAGAGCTAAATCTACTTATTAATGCCTCAGCGAAAACTGTCTATGACCTTATTCGTTCACCGATTTTCCTTGAAAATGTAAGAAATAATTAGTTCTGAACTTCTTTAACTGGAAATTATTTCCTATCACAAGAAGAGAGATGAAGAACTGACAGGCAATTCTCAGAATCATCGGAGGTCAGGCAAAGTAGGGAGCGGTATGGACGAGATAAGGAAGAATGGTGATTCGTGGCATTAATCTTATAATTCATTTATAATGCAGCAGCAACAAAATCTATTCTTCTTGTGCTCCGATGGCCAAGAAGGTAGGTGTGAATGCATGTTCCTTAGCGTTAATATCACAGGTTAAAACTATCATTCTGATGAGATTTGATAATAATAATATTATAACTATTACATGTAGCTGTCATTGAATAGGGTAGATAGAATAGAATAGAATAAGCGTTTATTTGATATCAAGTAAAAATCATAAATAAGTACAAAAATTGCAAATCATTTCGATATGATGCCGTTATACATTATGGTGCAATACGGGAAAAATGACTCAGCGCGGCGTTCGGTACGACACAATGGGACCGATAAATGTGAAGATGACTTCAATACAGTGGGTGACAAATTGTATAAAATATGATCAGGGCTTCAAAGTTTTTCTGAAAAGTTTTATAGCTTGTTGTTCTCGTCGGGTTTTGAGATTTGGTAGACAATTATTTTCACACTCCATACCACATATCACTTTGTGACAACGCTTGTTAAATTGCTCGAGAAACTTTGAGTTTTTGAATTCAGTCCGACGAACAAAGGTGTATTATACTCAAGGCTGTTCAGAACATAGCATCTACATACACGGAGAAGTTCACGTTTAGAAACACACTTGAATTTGCACAGTTGCTTAAGAGCATAAAGTTTCTGAGCAGCTTTCTTTATAACGATCTCAACATGTTTGTCCCATCGCAAGGATTCGTGGAAGGTGATGCCAAGTATGGTGATCTCTTCGACTTGTGGGATTGCAGTTCTTAGAATGGGAGTGCTCTTTTTCTTGAAAATCAGAAGCTTAGTTTTACCAGAATTTAGTTTCAAACCAACCTTGTCACACCAACCGGAGATGGAATCGGTCTCTTTCACAATCATGTCATTCACTTCGTTCGGACTATTAAAGGGGGAGATGATGACAAAGTCGTCTGCGTATTTAAATACTTTAGAGTTTTCTAAAGTTGGATTGAAGGATCCGACATATGCCCCAAACAAATATGGACTCAGGATCGCACCTTGAGGAACACCTGACGTTGCATGCATCTCCTCACTGATAGTACCATTTAAACGTACCCGTTGTTTTCGATTCGTGAAATAGTCACAACACCAATTAACAAAGTTCGATGGAAATCCATTCTGAATTAAGAATAATATGAGCAAGTGGTGCGGAAGGTAATCAAATGCGCGAGACAGGTCAAATGACACAAGTAAAACACCTTGAACTGATGAATCGTCCAAGCATCGGGTGATGTAGTCATGCATTGAGATGGTAGCTGTTAAAGTTGAAGAGCCAGGTCGAAATCCATATTGATCCACACCGTATAATGACAGAAGTCGAGATTTTATTGATTCTAAAACTATGCTCTCAAATATCTTGAATATCGATGGAAATAAAGATATGGGTCGCAGATCACTCAATGACTTCACAGTTCTCTTCGGAATTGGGATAATCATGGATGAATATAGGTGAGCTAGCGGGTAAGCAATTATGTGAGAGCTTTGCCTCAGGAGGACTGGAGGAAGATCATCGTTTCCTGTAGCCTTCTTTGGACTGAGCTTCTGAAGGCAGTTCATGATATAGTATGGATCAATGACTGGGTGCCACAGAGGAGCCTGGGTTGCCGTACTTGGAGTGGTAGGGTGAAGCATAGGAGTTGGGGAAAATGAGTTCGACTTTATTAATTCAGTATTGATACAATTCGCGGCATCTCTAGTTGATTCAAATGTGGATACAAACTTGCTTAGATTGTCGTAAGATTGAGACGCTGGTGTTGTGATAGTTTTCAAAATGGACCAGATTCCATTCTTTGATTCACATAGAGATTTTGCCCAATTTTGTTTCGCTTTTATGATTTCATTTTTCACTTTGATTTTCATATGATCGTATATCGAGAAATTCTTTGCTCGGAAAGCTTCATAGATCTGATTAATAAGGTGCTTTAGCAGAGGTGTTAGCCATGGCTTATCTTTACTTGTCATCTCAATAACAGAATATGGTATTTCCATCCGGGCTTCTGCAAACCAATCGTAAAACCGTTCAGTCTTTTCTTCAAGGCTTATGTTGGAACGATACATAAGGTGCCAGTTAAAATTTTGTAATTTTGCCAAAAATGCGTTTATGTTACTTTCACGGTAGTCATACAGTTTTACCATTTTCTTTGTATAATGATTGTCAAGATTAGTTAAAGTTGGACTTAACATGACTGACTTATGATCAGAGGAACCAATGTTTGGACAGATAACAGGCTCGTCATACGATTCAACAACTGCGGGATCAAGAAAAATTTTGTCGAGGATTTTATCATTTCTGGTGCCAGAGTTAACCACTTGAGACATATTCATAAAAATCTCTAGGTCACGAGTTTGAAGTTGATTAAGGTCACCAATAATCATAAAACGACAAATAGGCATTGATGAATGTACAACATCAGCGTTATCAAGAACATATGATATAATAAGATCGTATTGCATACTAGATAATGATGGTGGGACGTACAAAAGTAATAGAACAGTATTAATCTCCGATAGATGTAACCACAAACATTCGAAAAATTTGGGTGGTGGAGATACATTTTCTAAAAGTGAATATTTTTTGTCACAACTGTAGTAGATACATACACCACCACCGCGTCTGCCATCTGAGCGATCACAGCGCGCCAACTCATAACCTGATAAGTTAATACAATTACTAGAAGTGTCACTATCTAGCCAGGTTTCAGTCAAGGCAATGATGCTAGGATGAGTGGCTGAAATGAAACACACAAGTCATCATACTTCTTCTTAACTGAACGAATGTTAGAAAGAAAAATAGAAGGATACTGAACATTTAAAAACCGTCCTGAAAATTTGATTTTGACACAATCCGTCCGTACTTGATCATCACTTCTTCACCCTGATTTCTTCTCACCCTTTGATAATAATAATATTATAACTATTACATGTAGCTGTCATTGAATAGGGTAGGTTTTGTTGGTGTGACCATTAAACTCCGGGCAAAGAAACCTATGACTCTGGAGGTAGAGGGACGCAAACCGAAGAATAAATAAATGAATGATAAATGAACCGTGTTTATGCTCGGAAACACATTAGGCATGGAGCCTATCTTCCATGTAACCGAGTTGTCATTTAGCTACTTTCTTTTTGTGTGGTGAGTGTTTAGCAAGAATGCAGAGTGTACCTATTTTAAAAGTCTTAGGTTTGACCCGACCAAGGTTTGAACCAGGGTCTCCCAGACGCAGAGCGAACACTCTACCACAAGGCCACAGCGCCGGTGGTCGTGTCAGCCGATTTCAAGACATTGAGCCTTGGGCGTGTCGATGTTCACGATTGAAATGCGTGGAGAATCGCCTTCAGACTGGAGCGACGCCTAACATCCGTAAATCAGGGAACTGGACGAAAATCGTGCAGTGCAAGAGTGAGTATGAGAAATAGTCCACGGGCTCTAGCGCTTCAAAACTTAGATGCGGCAGCACCTTTTTTTGCATATTTCCGTTTTCTACTTGAACACACAAATAATTACCTAACTTTAATGTAACAGTAATGCCCCTGTTTGCCGGGTTTGTTTACATGTCATCTACCCGGAACGTCACTCTTCAAACTTACCCACGCGTGTACGATTGTTGTGATACAAAGGGTGGGAGAATCATCAATGTGATTACAGTTATTACAGCGACTAATACGCGTGAGATTCACTATGAGCACGATATGGTAATAAATAAGGAAACCACTCTGTTTTCATGTCATTTACTCAGCCATTTCTCAATTTGCCTGCATTTATATCACTCACCTAAACATTAGCTATATTATAATAAGAACTATTACGTGAAGAGTTGCTTATCTACCTTCCGGAGTTCGATGTCATGTTTTATTACAAGCTAAACACGAATTCTAAGTCGGTAATTTGGAAGTAATAGATAACAAACAGAAGAATAATGAATTTGATAAGAGCGACTACCATTATCTATCAATAAACAAGAATAATCGTTATTCAAATCAGGATTCATTTCTGAAGTGCAATCTATACAGACACTGTACACAGCAATACATAATTCATGTGTATTATGTATTTATCTGCAAGCTATAACAGGATAACATGACGTTTTTTCAGAAACGACAAATACAATTGACACTAATCAAAATAAGCTTCAAAAATCAATTGATAAAGAAATATTTACTTGCGGATAATGAAATAAATCTGGCTTATGTCTAGTCATCACGATTCACATAATTATTGTGCTTCAAGAAACATGACAAAACCTCAAATCATGTGTTTTTCATGACAGATTCGTATGACGTCAATAAAGCAGAAAAATCAGATAAACACTAATTCATACAACGTGATTCATCGTAAGAAATCAGTTCAATGAATAGCATTTTGGCGTAAGCAAAAATTCAGGCTACAAATGATAATCTATGTATCGATCAAGTTCTGTCAGATAAGCGCACTACTCAACCAGGAAGCTAAGCAAATGACTTATCCAGATGTTAAGATACATGCGAGGAAAGATGTTGATATCTTTTATATACTTTCTAGCTATTGTTATTTTCTTCATGTACTACAGTAGATGAAGTTAGTGCGATCATTGTTGAAATATCTAGCAGGCGCATGAAAAAACGTTCATAAACTTTTCTGAAGAACTTGACATCGTCAGTTTATCCTTGCCGTGTGAAGCAGTTGTTATTGTCAATGAGACTTCGCACATACATGTACATGTGCCTATACATGCATATTTGCGTGTTTATCACTGAACTGGTTGCTCATGGTTGGATAGCTACGGCATTATGTCATCGGATTGTGCCAATTCATCAGCCCATTAGCATCACAAGATACAAAACTTCCCCTTAGAGGAAAGCAGAGACTCATTCACAAGCAAACGAGGCGGTCGGCAGAATGGAGTATTTAAGACAAACAAGCTAACAAACATTGAAGTCCATCCGTTATTTGCACGAAAAGCTACTTCCACTTTGCTGATTCCGCAAGCAATTTGGCTTGTTGCACTGAAATTCTTCAGGTCAGCCGTAAACTCAGAATCAAACCGTCCCAGTAAATATTGAAATGAAAAAGTTCAAACAAAGCTCTTGTTAGCATTTTATTCGTTTGACTGCTCAAATCAGCAGCGATTTTCATGTTTCAGTTGAGCAGATAATCGACATTCTGATAGCGAGAGCTTCTCTGTACTGGTCTCTCTATCATTTCTCAAATCCCAACTCAATAACGCAAGCGGAGAAAACAGAAAACTGGATTTATTCTGTCAAATAATTATCCCAAGGCACTTGAAATATGAGGCGCGGCTACAGTTTTGGAAACACCACAAAGAATTCATTTCCCAAGACAGTAGCTCAATGGGACACCGTCGTCATCTCATTCCAACTTCATTTTCCTACCTTCATCATCGACATTTTCAGAACATGAAGATGCAGTCAAATTGTTGGTTATCAATTTTACCACTAATTTCCCTTGCAATTCTACTGCGGTACTTACCCGATAGATGATCGAAGATACGGGTGCAGTTTCTAAGACATCGAGCTGTACAGTTGATCTCTCAAACGAAGGAGTTGGTGATTTCGTTGGTTCCACAGTTACAACAATCTGAAACCCAAATTAATCTGTTAATCAAAAGAAAACAATGATGGTGATATTTTGATTTTGAATTGCTTCAGAGGATGACACAGCAGCATACTTCCGCAGCATTGCGAAGGATTAGTTGACGAATCTATATAATTAGCTCATTTTCAAAACTACATAGATAACAAGTCAAAGACACAGTTCAAAAGGGAAGCTAAAACAATGAAAGACACTATGTGGCGTGATCTGAGGTTCGAGACTGGTTGCACTATGATCCGTATCCCTCTCTCTCTCTCTCTCAGACACACACACACAAGGGTCAAAGTACAGCAAAATTGAATGCATTCTGGTCAATTTCGACAGAAAATTTCCATTCATGTCCAACTTTGTACAGTCTAACAATCATGTTGCTTTTTTGACAAATAGTAAAATTATATAAATTTTAAAATTTACTATTCATTTTAGAATATTTAATTTAAATCAATAAAATTTAAAGTCTATAAATAATTTTCAGTTGATTATAAAAATCATTGATAATGCAAATGATGTGATGCAAATGCCTACCCCAGTACACTGAATATCTAAAGACAATAGCAGTTCTATCAACTTGGACAGATCGAAGGCACTGGCTGGGAGAAGACGTTGGAAAATCGTCTCCAGTGAGGACTTCAATTCCATCTCTTAATCAGGAGAGCGCAGTACGGTGTCGGAGTCAATGGAAATGTCTGTATTGACTGTATTGGTCTGAGTTTATTAAGAACTGAGTTGTATGAAATGTTTAGGCAAAGCAACTTTTGCAGTTAAGAACTGAGTTGTATGAAATGTTTAGGCAAAGCAACTTTTGCAGTTAAGAACTGAGTTGTATGAAATGTTTAGGCAAAGCAACTTTTGCAGTTAAGAACTGAGTTGTATGAAATGTTTAGGCAAAGCAACTTTTGCAGTTAAGAACTGAGTTGTATGAAATGTTTAGGCAAAGCAACTTTTGCAGTTAAGAGCTGAGTTGTATGAAATGTTTAGGCAAAGCAACTTTTGCAGTTAAGAACTGAGTTGTATGAAATGTTTAGGCAAAGCAACTTTTGCAGTTAAGAACTGAGTTGTATGAAATGTTTAGGCAAAGCAACTTTTGCAGGCTAAACGGGTGCACAACTTATTCCCGAGTCGGTCAGAGAAAGCTATAAGTTCTAATTTCAAGATGTCTGTTGTTCTCTTCAATTAGTTAGAAAATACTAACTTTACTGAGCTTCGTGGTCTGATTCTGTTTAACTGGTCCACACGCTGTGCACACATGATGCACACAAAAATTAGAAACCCCTCATGATTATCTGGTACATGATTAAAACACTGATGAGTGACAACAGCGGAGTAAGACCACAAATATGACTCTAGCCTGCATGCCAGGCCATCCCATCTAACTATTCTGCGCTAGAAAAAATACTTAGCATGAAGATGGAATCTATCGTCGAGTAATTTCTCTGTCAGAGTTATCGTTGCAATCAGAAACTGGCAGATCAGTGGTATTTAGTTTGTACTGTTATCGACGTGAACTCCATCTTCTGCCTGACTCGGGACAGTCAACTCTGACATAGAGACGATCATTTGATTGCATCGCACATGGACGACCAGTCATTGATGGAACGGGAAAATGTCTAACCCCATGTTCTTGTTAGTTCTGACAAGTCGGAGGTCTTTCCTTTAAATAACGAGATTGTCAGTTACATCGTTTACAACTACGCCTGTTGTTCGAAAATTAAAAGCAGAATTCCTAATCTTCATCAAAATGTAAACATTCAACTTTGGTAGCGACCCCGTCTGAGGATTCAGTTAAGGAAAGCGCCGATACATCAACAAGACCTCTCATCAACATGGATCTAAGGACATTCCTGTCTTTTAAATTCCCATCAGATTCTAACTTAGATTTCAGAATACTTCTCTCAAGTGTGTGCACTTCCTGAACAATAAGATAAAAGGCCGGAACCACAGAGGCTGTGAGCGAAAATCGTCATTTAATTTGTCCTCTTCTGGCTCGCAATGATAAGTAAACTCAATCAGGTAGAGGTTTTCATAACTTTGACAATTTTATTTTGCACATTTCTGGGTCATTCAATTCTATACACAACAGCAAGATGAATGTTGCAATTAAGTGAAAAATTATGCAGCGAACGAGGCAAATGTCACTATGATCAGAAATGTGCATATCGCGAATTTCAGGTTCGGGGCGGGGCTTGACAAAAACATCAGTTTCAATAAACAACTGCGAACTAAATGAGACAGCCCACGGGCCCACACATGCCCTAAAGCTAAATTATGCTTAGCAATCCAAAGTAAGAACCATAGTTCCAGACAGAATCGAACCGTAGACATTGTGCACCTCCGACACTACTAACTTGCCGGAAGGCCTCGTGCTTTGGGTGGGGCAGGGTTGAAAAAGAGGAAAACAACACATTTTCAGCATTATCAGGAAGCGTCCTGATCAAGGACGTATAGTCGCCGGTTTCCTCGTTCATTAAGTATTATTGCTGCAATTCAATTCTCAATTCAGGACGATCTCAAGTTTAATTGAAATCCTTCGATAATCTTTTGTACTCATTTCGAAGACACTTATGAATAACATTAATTGTCTCTTAAAACTTACTTGGCATTAGAAGTTCAAAAATATTTACAAATAAATGAAAAATCAAATCAGAACCCACGAGAATCTGACCTCTTATCGACTTTCAGACAGGAAGAATGTGAGTGGGAAGATTTGAAAAAGAGCATTTCATAAATCCAATAAGATGAGAAGTCGAGATTTTGGACAATGGTTAAAGAGAAATAAGCGCTTTAAGGACACAAGATAAAGGCGTGCAAAATCTTCCGCGACACTCTACTCTTTTGGCGCCGTCTACCTTAGACTAGCCGTGAGAAGCCTGTCTTCTGGGCGCCGGGAGCTCTTTGAAGAACCGCCTGGAAACTAAGGAATATTGGAGGTGAGTTCAGGTAAGGAAGCAAAGACGCCATTCGCTCTCAAATTGAGGTCTTGTGATTCAAACCTTGCTGTGCACCATATGGCGGCGGCTACATTCCGATCAGCGACGCCTCTTTGCGTGGGATTTGACGCATCGGTGGCACATACTGCGGGAATAAACATCAGAACCAGGTCGTGGAAGAAAGATCTGTTTGCACAGGCGGACTGTCGACATGTGAATTCGGAGTTCCCTTGATTGTCAGTGACTCGGACTTCGAGAGACATTCCGTGGGATGACAAGGATTCCCGCGGGCCATTGAAGAGGTGAACATGTGCAACCTTGAGGATTAAAATGTTTTCTCTTGTGAAGATCGAGCCGTGATATGATGAAAATTCTGTTTTCACAGATTTAAAACAGAATAAAATGTTATATTAAGACAAGAATTTTATGCAGTTATTATCGATAGAAAGAGACTACAATGACCGTTAAAGTGTTGAGTAAAAGCGCGTCTTGCAGTAATTTGTTGTATCCAGCAAAGATTGCAGGTTGAGGTCATATCATATGTAGTTTTCAAATAAGCAATGTCGAAAACATATTTTTTCTAATAATGCCCCAGTAATGCCTCACAGGAACGAATCTGTAAAATAGTTGACTGACGCGGTAAGATCGGTACAGAGTTGCTGTTTTTACTGTCATTTCCTCATCGTCAATTTATGTACATGAGAAACTCGCATCAAACAATAGATGTGGTTCCGCAAAGTTTTTGCGTAGTTGGCTACCCTTCTGTTTGATTTTACACTATCATAAGCATTTATAATACGCTAGTTTTCTTTCCTGAAAGCAGTGAATACTTAGTTATCTTCTATAACTTTAAGGTGCCACTATCAATGGTAAACGAACACATGCCTTGCTTTGTGGAAAGTATTGAAGGAGTGTTTAATGATACGAATTGATGAGCTACAATTAATTACCAAATTAATCAATAATTACAAAAATTTATGATTACGGGATTATGCATGAATCGTAAATTGCGCTGATACTGCTTGACATTTCAGTATTGTAGGTCTATTAATCGAAATTGTACATGGCTGTTCAGAGTAATTGAAGATTACCGGTAAGCATAATTTGAACTTTCATTATCTGTAGCACATGTTTTTTTTACGGATTTTACGTCACTTTTTACCCCTACTGGGGCCTTGGACGGTGCTGACTTAAGTCAGACTTTGTTTGGAGCGTTGTGGTGCTTTGTAGTCCGGATGCCCTTCCTGCCGACTTCCAATGACACTTTCCGGGTTCGACCTCTGGACCATGAGATCGCTAGTCCAAGTACGCAACCACTGTGCCACGGACACCACCTGAACATAGCTTAGAATTAGAAACATATGACTGAAATATATTATGTCTAAATGTAACCGTGCTTATGAGGTTAATAAATGGTTGATAATACCTACCAACTTTATTGTGAACTCTCTAATCCAGGTTAAGGACTGTGCGATAGGCTTCTCCTAGTTTATTTATCCTGACTTTTTCTTGCAACTCATAATCATACCATACTGTACGAAACCCAGCTAGCCAAAATCATTAAAATATATACAGTCTTGAACAATTAAAGCACAAAATGGCAGCTATAGACGCTGTATTTCGTCGAAGAAGCATCAGAGAAATTCCGAAGGGTCCAAATGTCTGAACTGCGCAAAAAGAATTAGCACTATGCAATATCATGACTGCTAAATAAATTGGTAGAGAATATCAAATAAGCACTTCATATGAATATGACGGTTGACTACTTTATTTCTGCAGTCAGATTTCACTCGATTAAATGGAAGAGTAATAGTTCGACCGAATCAATATTTGCTATGAAATGTATTCATGATCTTAATTGCTTTTAAAATTGAACATTCCAATGCGATATGAAAACATGATTTCAAACAATAAATGACTTTGCGTGAGATTTCACTCTTATTTTCGCTTTAGACAATTAGAAATCAGTCTTTCGAGGATTTCCGGATTAAAAACCGAACGGAAATGCCAGACGCTACTCGGATAGACTTTCATGGCATATCACGCTGTCTGGTGCACCTGGATAGTTCTCTTTCTTTAAACATCAATCCAGAAATGACCTCCTTAGCATCAACAATATACTAATTGAAATATCTGAGGAATTCGCTAAATACATGAAATCTTATCGGCGCAAAGAAAATATTTATTCAAAAACATTTCCTTTATATCCTACAGTTTATAATCACTTTATCAAAGTAATCTATCAAAACAAACTCGGTTCAGTTCTTAATTTCTGATATCTCTTAATTACCTTACTATTTATCGAATGGATTATGAAACTTTGCGATCAGATTTCTTATCATCTGATATTTGAATTAACTGCATTAAGTTTGACGTCTTCAACAAATGTCATTGAAATGTCTGCATACAGATAGATCAAAAGTCTAGACTTTGACTTAAGTTTTAGATTTCTGGTACGTTTCCGGTCTTTACGTTCCATAGTCAAGTTGAACTGAGACACCTTTAAATCACATTAATAATGCGTCAAGTAAATCAAAAAGAAAGGTTGACAGGTTGCTCAACGGCAATGATATTCATTTTCTAATTTTGGCTAGAATCCATGAAGCTGATTTAAGCACAAGAGTGAGTCTGAGGGTACTTTTGGTGTCTTAAGGTTTCGTGAACTTAAGACATTACTGTGAAAATTACTAGTCTAGGAAGTTTGGATTATCCAATTCTCCCTCAATGTCACATGAGTGCATTTTGCATTTTCGCTAATTCTGTAGTTGACCAATTAATTTCCGTGAGCGCCAGTAAAACTTCAGTGACTGACATTTAAGAACAGATTTCTTTTTGCTAATCTTCTAATTTTGTGTAGTAAAGATAGTGAAGTTGTTTTTTTGAAGTCTTTAGTCTTCAAGTCTCCCTGAAAATCTGTTGGCAGAGCTGCTGTCTATTCTAGTCCAGCTATCTTGAAAAAAGTAAAAAGTCGGACTTCTATGGGGCCACCTTTGCTCACCTTGGACAAAATGTAGACCAATGAAGAATTTCTAGTTGTTAAGGTTAATGTCTTAGGAAACCTAAGCGGTACAAAGTGACTCTAATCAAATAACCGATGCTATTGAGCTGCGAAGTCTTATGTTCTCTTTGAATGAGTTATAATGTATTCACTTGATATTTTAATGAAACTAAATGCCTCATAGTAAAAATGAACATAAATGTCTCGACAATTGCCTTCGTTGGCCGGATTTCGAAATCAAAAGACATGGACTAATTGATTCGAATTGATGAAGACTCTTCGGAATCAGAAGTTGTTTTGCTTACATTACATTCAAGGTTTGCCTTCAATTTACCGGAAAAGGGAAAAGTTCAATCCCGATCACGTGATCTGAATCACTATTATCTGCAAAAACAACCATTTATCGCATTCACCGAAATCTAATTTAGCAAGATGTAAGACCAGTAAGTTAATAATAAATAATATAACTTAATGATGTAGTTTTTGTAACCATAAAGTCTAAATAACTGAAATTAGGTGGATAACGTTATCTAATGTCCATCAAGGTAATTAAACAAATGATTTTAACTCTACAGATTGTGTTTTAAATATCTCATTCATGTTTCAGTGCAAGTATCGGTGCGTGCATGTTTTATTCTACGAATTAGGAATGCGATGTATTGAACGACCTTGTCGTCTGCAAGAAAGAATTTAATGATCTTAGTTCATCAATGACCGAAGCTTCAGACATATTACAATAAACGGTTCGAGCTACGCAGATGCAGAACCGATCAATCTCAAAGTCAAGTTGATCCGTGCGTCGATGATTGAACCTAGTGGGCAACATCTACCCATTTGTTTGTTTCATCGTGGAAAATGAATTTCACAGCACACCGTAGCCCACAACGTTGACAAATAGACAACCAATTATCACTTCTGAGGCTCGTAGACCAACACCCGAACATGACTGAGGACGCTTGAATAATTCATTATCGCCCATGACTATCGAAGGCTGCCGAGCAGAAGGCGCATGATGAAGGAAGAAGCACCGCTGACATCCAATTTCGATTCATGCCATCAATTTGTATTAGTGCCGGCGAGAAAGACGGTAAAAGTCGAGAGAGAGAGAGAGAGAGAGAGAGAGAGAGAGAGAGGGGGGGGTGACAGAATCGCCACAATTAGGAGGACATCAGACGACGGGTCTCCACAGAAAGACCTAAAGCGTCAGACAGAACTTGTTGTTGGTACTCATGAGCAAAATGAAAGGGCATGGAGAACTCTATCGACTCAATAATTCAATATCTGGATAGCACCACGAGTGCCTCCTTGAAAGATCATTAAGAAATTTGACGCCGAAGCTTACTCATGCAGGCTGGCAGACACGATACTGACTCTTGATTAATTTTCTTAACTAATCAGCCACAAACTGAAACAAAAACGGCTAATAAACGCTTCAAATGAATAGGATTTCCTGCGATGAGCACCCAACGGGTGGTGGAAATGAGTCTTAAGTTCCAGCATATCACGCAGATGTGGCACTTTATATTTCCCAAATGCACAGCTTAATTAAATGAAAATTATTTGAAATTTTCAGAATATGTGAACATTAGAAATTTCATGGGTATTCAAAGACTATAAAACCAGCAAAAGTCAGCATACCCGATGTGTACATAGCGAAGGGTATTTTCTATCCAAATACAAAATTGAAAGCTTCGTCTAGTAAGTTTGTAACTACAGGCGTTGATGTGAAGTGTAAGCAATGTGCAGAAGAATGGCCAGCTATTCAGCGCGATTTAAGTTGCGTCTCATCAGTATAATATTATTTATTTCGATGAATATCACGATAACTACGCGATTTTACCAAAAGCTTCGAGTACGTGCGTGGCATGCCTGTTGCACACACAAATCCTAACTTATTGGAAATAGTTATAAATGTTGTGCTTATAAGATGCACATCAATCTTTTTTGGCTACTTCAAGTTCAGAAGTGACACCGATCAAACGAATGTTTCTTCGGAGCAAATCATTATTAGGCCCTGTTTCATTGAAGAGAAGGGTGAATTCCATTATATTCTCCAAAGAAGTGGGTATTGCTATGAGAAGACAAAAAATCTGTTATGGAAGGTTAGCTCTGAAATGCTGATTTTATTGCTGATAGAATAGAAGTGACACGTGATTTTAATCAGAGCTAACCCTTCTGACAAGAATGATGGCATGGACTGAATACTTCTATATATTGCCAGTATTGAGTCATTAATGAGCATGAGCGGAAAATACGCATATTCAATAAATATCAGACATGGATATACAGGGGGTAAACATTCATACCAGCAAAAACGCTAGATGTTTCGTGACATGGTCGCTGTCTTGGCAAGATAAAATCAAGTGTCTTTTGCTTTGATTCAAACACAAGGTAGGCGCTGCTTTACAAAACAGCGGCGTCTTGCTTACTCATGCACTGCTAGTTTCAGCAAAACCATTTTTCATTTGATAGACTGTCAATCTTATTTATTCCAAAATTGATAATTTTGAACCATAGGATGCAATTTGTCAAATAGTACGTTCTACCTTAATAATTACGCAGCCGAACTATATTGTAATTCTATCTTTTTTTACATTGTATTTACCGGCGGTATTAGGGAAATTTGATTTCAACTCACCTGAGCATAGGCCAAATTAACTCCTTGCGTCGCACGAACGATGAGCACAATAGATCCGAGAATCGCCCTAGTGGTCGCTAGTGATCTGACTACTCCATTTGTATCTATTCTGAGCCGTTCATCTCGATCACCAGAATATTTGGCAATTACCAATGAAGTCCGTGCATCATCTGAAATTTGAATATTCACATAATTCAAGACATTGAGGGCGAGAAATTGCTTACTGACATTTATGCATGCAAATACATCTTTAGGCATTCAAATTAGAAAGATGCATCTTGATCCTATTCGGTTTCGAATATTGCAAGCTTCAAAAACCAGATGATAGAAATAGGACCGGATAGCAACAGTAATTTCCACAAACTCATTCTCAAAATGCGAGTATTTAAAATGACGTCTTTAAGACAGAGAATTTGTTGACGAAAAGTGAGATGAGATAAAAAACTACTTTTCGACACACTGCTGACATTTCGTTTGAGTTATTGTACCAGTAATAATGAATGGATGCTGCCTGTAAGAGATATATAACAAATGCACGGTGAAATCAACTTAATGTGCAAATCACGCGGTTCAAATCTACTCCGGGCACGTGCTTTTTGATCGGACGGTTAATGCTGAGTTTTCAAACAAAGCCATTAACTATCTTTGCGAATGCTTCAGTTGACGATTTCCATCACGCTGTCAAGGCCAGAGGTCGATCCATGCCTGCCAGCACTGATTCACTGATTAAAGTTAACCGCAATTTGTGTGGAAATTGGACAATATTGCATGTACTTGTATATTAATATAAAGATGTTTACATGTATGCATTCTTTTAGGTATCGACGCATGAAGTCATCAGCTTCATTCACTACAATTAAACCATTGTTATGAATAGAAATTCTCAACAAAAGAGCTGCGGAAGATTTTTTATGATAAAGTTCATGTTCGCATGAATTCCACCATGGAGTGACTAAGACATTGTGGGATTGATGTGAATGAAAAATATTCATCTTCACATCATCAAAAAAAATGATCCGAGTCCCAATCGTGCTGGTGGTCCCGTATCTAATGGACAAATCTTGGATCAAATCAGTACAAGACTAAATGGCATATATTAAATACCCATTATTTATGCATCATCTTAATTTGTTAGGGGACCTGATTAGTAGCCCTTCTGTATTAAACTCGAGACTCGTTCAACAAGAAAAGATATGCCACTCTAAATCCCGCTGCTGATTACCATGGAATTTAGGGGCAGAAACTTATAAAAAAGATGATTCATTGCAGCATTATATGTCAAACAAAATCGCATTCGCTGTTCATAAACAGATGTGGATGACTTTTAAATTTCCGTCATGTGTCGACAGCTAGTTACTACCTTGAGTGAGAACTGAGCTTATCTGTCCTATGATCAACTATAAAATTGTGTATTTTTGCTAGCCATCTCTGCCATACACCTGCAATGACACCACAAGGCTATGATAGTTGACTTCAGAAGGGAATAGCGATGCATAAATGATTATGAATAGATCCAATATCAATAAAAATCTAACAACATGCGGGAAAACTATTTCTATCCAGCCTGTCCTGTACTGGTGTCCCGAAAGCGGCGTGTTTTGACAACTTGCTGTTATAGTGAAAGGGCAACCTGACGACTTTTCCAGGCTCAAAATCAAACCAGCTGAGAGAGACAGTGAGAGAGATGGAGAGAGGGGCTTGAAATTGTCAGCGAAATCGAATATTCTAACTCTTTGAACGCTCTATGGCAAAAATTTGTTGATTCTGCGTATCTGTCGGATATTCTGTAGATTTCGAAGTTAGACATACATCACAAGTAAATGGAACAGATGGAGAGACCTGTTTATCAAACGGATAAAATTCAAGCTTCGTCTGAACTCTCAAGGATCGTCTGGAGTCTTTACCGGGAATAGTAAACCGACATGCAGAATCGACGGAACAAGTTAACTTTCATGTAACGCAGAGGAAAAAACCTGTAATGTATCGGTTAAATTTTCTGTCACCAATGTGATGTGAATTAAAAACATCACCATGTCTGTTAGCTTACTGGCTGTGGGGACGATGCAACTTCACACGAAGCAAGGGCTAAACGATATCACAGAATTACAGATGACCGATAAGGCAATTGACGTTCGCTCAACCAAACTTCGTTATCAACAGCAATTTACATAAAAATATTGATAAGGTCAATATGAAAGACATTCACAAATCCAGCGATAGAATTATGGTCAAATTTCATATCCTACTGTGATCTGAGTGGCCAACTTCAGAGTCTTGCAGAATTGCAAAACCGGCTGATACTATCACGGATAGGTGGCCTACTTGAATAATTTCAGCAAAACAGTTCAGAGGCAAAGATCCCTGTTTTTGTTTAACTATGATTTAAAAGTTTCTAATATAAAATACGTTGACAGGCCTTCTGTGTCCTGCGCTTTCTGGGACCAATCACGCACGCCGGCAATTTGAAAAGTTTGTCCAAAATTTTAGGATTTAACCAGGCCATAAATAACGAAGCAGGATTGTAATTTCTGAATGACTTAAACCGTTTTTTCGCTTGTGCAAAATGGAACAACGTCCATATACTACCTAACAGAAGCACAGATGTTGCAAACAATAAAAGTGCACTGAGGTTTCTATTTGATAAAACAACATTAACATTTCACGATATATGTACATCGAAACTGCTGCTCAGTAATTCATCTAATTTAACCAACTCACCAAGCCCCTTGCGCTGATCATGTACACACCAGTTCCACACACTTGGCAATTTGACCGATGAAACATTTCAGCTAACGCTAGTATGCGCTAGCACAATTATATTGCCAAAATTTTGTATCAGAAATTAGAATAGTATAGTATAGAATATGTTTATTGTTCAGAAATGAAAATCAAAAAATTACAGATTACAGACTTGTGAGAAGTTATGAAGCAAGTTACAATAAAATCATATTGTTTTCATAAATTGTTCGAAAGGGAGAGAACATGCGGAAAAAATGAGTCTTTATACTTTTGAGTACGGCTAGCTGGCAGTCGAAATTGTTTGCATCCGGGGAGTCGATCTGGAATCAAATCGTGAAGCAAGTGGCACTTATTCGTCTCAATTCTGCGAAGGAGTTTCAGTCCCTGGGAGGCTCTCCTTGACTCAATGCTATCCTTACCACAGACGCATGCGCGAGGATTCTGCCCGAAGATGATTCGATGAGCACGGTTGTCAATGCGTTGAAGTTTTGCCGATGGCTTTCCTGGTAGCTTGACAAACACAGGACAGCAGTATTCTAGCAAGGATCTAATGGTCGCGTTATAGATTTCGTGTAGCTCAGTCGGGCTCACATAACGTTTAATAATCTTGAGTGCATGAAATTGCTGGTTGGCCTTCTTGGTAATTGCATCAACATGAGTCGACCAATTGAAACCTGAATTTATATACACTCCTAGAACTTTGATAGCGTCAAGTTGCTTCAGGGGCATAGTTGGTGAAATGTTAAATTGCAATTAAACATGTGAATAAGCTGTATTGGCAAAGCACAACATGATCTCTTCCGACCTCAAATCCATGATCAGAGACTTTATGGTTGGCCTGGTCCCGCCATGTAGTATAGGTTGGAGGTTAGGGGCCGAAACTTTGCTTCATGCAGCCACATGGTTCCCCCCTGATGACTCCATACATAGCAAACTTAATTTTTGTTTCTTAGGTTTCTTATTTTCACCATTTGTTATTTTTGAGTTAGCTTCTCGTCAAGTCCATGACAAACTCTTATTTTAGTTCTTGGATTGTAATAAATTTTAATTTATTTCCATTCCAGTCTTAAGTTGGGTCGGCTAGCCTTTATTCGTTCCATTCCCTACTCTGTACTGGAGTAGGTTACTCTATGTAGTTAGTATTAATTTGTATTCATTCGTTCATGACTTTTAATTATTTACAGGATTCTCCACTAGGGTAGTTGTTTAACTTTGGCATCTTCTGTTTACTGGATCCTTCGAATTATTTTGACCGTGTCGTGTCTAAATTCGATTACATATCACGCAAGCCTTGCATATTGAGCAAATGATGTGCCTAAAGATAAGACGTTGTTCCATCCCAAACTGGAGAGTAGTCTAGCTAACCTTTGAACACATAAGTTAATGCGTAGAATAGAAGCGTAATTTTCAAGACTGACGACTTAAATTAGTAATAACAAGTAATAGGCAAGTGTCTGCATTTCATACATCCGCAGCTTTTGATGTATCCGTCTACCGTCATTAATACTTGTAAAGTTAACCAAACGTCAATGATTCTGTGATGTAAACCATAGGTCTTTTCACTGACAATTTCATCTGACTAACTACTAGTAATTTCAATTGCATCAAGTCATTCCACAGCTTTCTCTCACCTGTCAGGCAGCTGATAGACCATGAATATAATTAACGACTGACTTACAGATGGATCTGATGATCTTAGATTTCCATTTATCAACAACAATGGCGACTTGTACATTAAATTTGTAATCAGTGATCGCGAATGTAAGTGATACGAATATAATATTATTTCAATGTGTCTTTTGTAATTGTTAAGTTAACCGACCGATTCGTTCTGTCACGGTGCATTCCTAAGGAAGAGCTACAGTGAGAGAGCCTAAAACATAAAAAATCAGAGAAGGATATATAACTTTCAGTGGAACTTCACATTAAAATGCCAGAAAGCATAAATGAAAGAAAATAATTACTTCTGCACTTATAACTAGATCAAATATAAATAGAATGCATTGAAACTTCAAATACAAAGCTACAAGATTTCCAAAGAGCAAAGGCTCTCACTATAGGCCAGTGGTGGGCAACCAAGTTGGGCTCGTGGGCCACCAATTTTAAAAAGCAGTAGTATAGGCTCAATACTCTTTCACTCCGTACCTTCAAGTGCACATATGGGCTGCTGTACCGTACGCATGCAGACATAGTGGTCGTATTACATGACAAGATGCTACATGTAAATTTATACAGCAGTATTGTGCGCAACTAATTTGTTTAGTATTAAAGAATCATAATTTATTGTCTACAATTCATGTGAGTATTGAAGAGCGAATACACCTGCAACAAATCATGGAAGCTTTTTTGTTTAATTAAACGACAATTTGACTTTTTTGATGATTTGACCGACATTACCTTATTTCATAGAAAAACAGCGTTTGTAAGTTCAGTGCAACTATCCGCTGAAAACCGCACAAGATTGAATTGATTTTGCAACAATTATTGATCATGATAAATGCACATGCGTGCACAAATGTCACCCAAACATATACGGCCTTCAAAAACCGTGCACGGGCTCCACAAATGGTAGTCGTGTTGTAATGCCTGTCGAGTATACGAAATAAATGTTAGTGTAATAGTATGCAAATGAAATTCATAAAGAATATTTGAAAAAAATGTTGGTCTGTCAAAATCTTGCGGTTGGATTCCTCTATTCGTAGTCAAGGTCTAATTAACATAGCCTCTTTCTAGGTTCATTGAGGTGTGGTTTATTGCGTAGAGAAACATGCTCAGCAGGGCATCGAATACTATGTGACTTAGCATAAACTCGCGTAGGTGATGACCTTCTTGCGCTTATACGAGAAGATATTCGTTACAAAAGGAGCATGGTTGGATAATTCGACTGTGAATTCACATGCATGAATTTGCCGTGAATATAGTATTCTCTCTCTCTCTGTGCCATCATATTGCTCATTTAGTTGTTAATTAATGGTTTTTCAAATTCTGAAGAGCATCCCTCATCCTTAGATGCACCTACAAATGGTCGAAGTCGGAGTGAATCATTTTTGCATCATTGATTCAAATAATGTCTCCGGGCCAATTTACATATGAGAAGCGGTGGCGGGCCACCCGATATGTCCCGACGGGCAACCAAGTGACCCGCAGGCCACGCGTTGACCACCACTGCTATAGGCTAAGATCAAACATATACATGAAGTAAAAATGAATGTCGATAAAATAGTCCTTGTCAATCAACTGAGACAGGTGATTGTGCGTGCAACTGGCAGAAAATGTAGAAAATGAGCAAATACAATGTGCCATCTCGCCGGAGCACGCATATTAGGAAAGGTATACCCAGATTTTAGCCATTTAAGCTCAATAAGCAATAATCGATTATTGATAATTGATTAATCATTGGCAACCGCAAATGCTGCGTTCAATACAAACTACAATTAATAACTCAAGCAAAGAGTAACTTCAGAAGAGATTAAGTTGTCCAAGCAAACACCGCAGAAAATGTGAGCAAGGTGACTGACAGTTCAACAGGTTACAACATAGAAATAAACAATTCCATAGAAAATTCTGTTTCTATGAGTTATTACCAGTTGATGAATTACCTAAATAAAGGCGAAATTAGTGCATCGACAGCAAAGAAGCATGTTAGCTAAATTGCTTTAGTCCAGATATTTCTAGCACACATTTGTCTTTTATACACGTCAATATCATCTGCCATAATCTAAGTTGATGATAGCATGCTACTGCCAAAAAAAGCAACAGAAAAGGACAATTTCTTGCAACAGTTCGGAAAAGAATTAGGAGGAATCCAACACTGATAGAGACAGACTTCTGAGCTTCGGGGTGTGATATCTCCACTTCTAATGGTCTTCCTACTGAATAGCGACAGCCTCGGCCACAAGACCTATCGTAAGGCCACTGTATCACTTATCATATTCTTATTGCAATTGCTATTCCGCATGCAAGCACACGTAATTCGCAAATCATGTACACTTGGAACCTGCTTTGAAGGTAAACTAGCCGCATTAGCTCCAGACGAATCAAGTTCGATTCTCAAACCGCAGCGACGATTCTGTACTCTGCTGATAACAATGTTGCAATTTATAATAAGCAAACATCTTATTCAATGGTGTAATCTCTCTCACAGACAACAAAATCACCTCCATATTATCAGATTTTTGCGCAATGCTCGACAGTAAATTGCATGAAATTAAACTTGTCATTGTGTTTAGCTGAAACGATTTCGATCGAAGGATTAGGGAATGCTCACTGTTCACCTAGCCCTTCCATCCAACATCAGGATGCGAGTGAATGCTGAGTAATATGAATAACAAAAGAGCGGTATTCTCTTGACGTCAAGTATCCCAACCTCCAACAATCCCTTTACAACGCTTCCATTTAATCCTGCGTGTTGCGAAGGAGCTCTGACACTTAACTGGTGTTTCCATCGCGAGAAAAAATATACTAGCTCTCAATTGACTAACCCTTGCCGGCGAAAGATTTTAGTACGAAAAAAGGAAGTGACTTTCCACACCTTGCGTCTCTTCAAAAGTGATGAACCGACTGTCTAAGCTCTTTGCACATCTGTGTGAATAACATAACAAATTTAATCATGCTCAACCTATCCAGGCGTTATCATTAATACCATCAGAAGCAAATGGCAAAAGTCAATTTGACAATGAATGGTTGAGTACCTTAAGCAGAATCTACTCGTCCATGACGATGCCTGCATGCAAGAACTATTCCATAGCGTTGCCAATAGGCTGCTGCATTAGTGAATCAGAGGGATTACTTTTGAGGGCTTGCATTCTGTGGTAATATGTCAGTGCAATCATCATAGATACATTCCTCCTTTATTGTGCAATCTTGCGTTTAGCTGTGCTGCTATAAATTCATCTACATGTATCTTGCTGAAATGAAATCGTCATGAAGTTTTATAGCAATAAAAATGAGTCAAGATTGTTATCACCAACGATCGACAAATTATCACTAAGAAGAAGCTCGAATGATGCTATAAATACGTAATATGGAATTATCTTATCAGCTGCGATTGTTATCGATATCCAATATTCAGTCTAGCTACTTTCTGGAAAGATATTAATCAGATTGATTACATAATCTTTGATGTGAATACCTGCTGCTAATAGTGTCATTTTTACTGACGTTGTTATTGGCACTATTACAATATGCAATGTAGACTGACGGTTTTCGGTTTTTCGTTATCCAAATAAACGACTATCATGCTAACTAAATACTTATTGATTGTTTTTTTGATACATCGACTAGACGGACAACAATCTCAAGATTGAAAGACGTCGCTATATTCTATTGATTTTAATACATTATATTTTACAATGCTTATTTGTGCACGTTGGCAACTACTAATATGTTGAGATTTGGGCATTTTGAAATAAACAATAGATAAAATGCTCAAGCATGTTAAGAAAAAAATGAAATTAATATACGAAGAGTGAGAAGTTTAAAAACAAAAAAGATGATAAAGCAACCCAAAAGTCAACCTAAGCTGCGATTGCATTCATATCAGACCGATAGTGTGAACAGCAGATATGTTGCACATACACAACAATTTTATTTTAATTTGTCATTATAGTTAATGTTGTCGTTATCGTGTGACGCGGTTTTAGGTTGAAATTCTAACAAGTTGATACTCCTGCAACAAGCCACTGTCAACCACTATTAACATCATTTAAATAGAATCATTAAAAATAAAGTTGCATCTTATGCTGAAAAATGGAAACATACCTGAATGGCTGCCATTTAATCCACCATCTGGAATCATCATCAGACAAAGTTTTAATATAGTTCTAGTCTCTAAATTTACTCGGGTAATTTATCAGATAATTACTTCTAACACACTACTGACATTCCGTCTATGTTAGTGTACTGCTTCATGTGATCTTCAGTCATTGTTCCAGCATGCATCATCTATAGATGCTCTTCTATCAAAGACCCGGTAGATCTCCACCACAATCTTCCATAATAGACAATGCAATTATGGAACTGAAGAACAAGTTCTTGTGCGACTGAATGGAATGCTCGAGCAATCTTAAAAGTGAAGAATCCTTATAAGACGAGAATTTCACAGACCTTTATATCGTCGTTTAAGAAAAGCTCTACTGCTACTGACCGTGTGGCTCTCATTAGATAAGGATATGGACTAGCGGTTTCAAATGGCATTGCAAACATGAGAGCATGCATAAGAGTGATGGGAGAGGAGTAGGTGGAGCTCCACCTCGTAAAATTCACAACTCCAATAAACTAAGGTTCATCTTGCTACTTGCATATCTAGACCAGTAGTCCCTAAATTGTGAGTTGGGAAGGGCTAGCTAGATATAGCACACACAGTGATGGCATAGCAGAACTGAAGATATGTGAAAAGCCGCTCAGAAGAAAATCTTTTCTTTCATGTGCCCAAGCGAGCGTTTATCTATACCAGCATTGTTGATCCCACTACTTAGAATAACAATTATTCAACGTTTGTACGGAATTTATGTCAATCAAATTCCCAGACTGCCTTTAAACTGCAATTGGCATTATCCTCAACACACTCTCATTAAAGAACTTTTTAAATATTTTTTTAAAGTGACATCCCATTGACGTAGAACACGACATTAGGCGTTGTGCAAGTAATGCCAAATCAAGAATTCCAAATCGGCTATTCTCAGTGGATCTCAATTTATCTACTGACTTTAAATCCTTACTTTTTGAGCTCATAGTAAGAAGAATCATTTTCAATTGGCTGCCATTTGATGTTTCTGTTGTCTGATTCTTTATTTGTTGATGACGAAATACAGGAGAGATAGACATTAAACAGTATGAAAGGAAACGAAGAGATGCTTCGAGCACAACTTTCCAAAAAATAATTTAAGTGATGATTAAATGACTTTCCTGGACGGTCTAGTATTACCTCGCAACTATTCATTAATGAAAATAAGATAATCATGAAAAATTAATTTTTCAAATGAAAACGGATCGCGAACCAAGTGGTAATGATAATCAATATTTTGGGGTCTATAATATTATCATATTCATAGTAATATAATTAATATAATAATGTATATAATATAATGATAAAATTTACAATAATCAATATTTATATGTATTACATATAATTCAAGGGAGTTTGTTGAATTATTTGTTTGGATGCTCCCCATGTCAGATCTTTGACCAAATTTCTTAGTGAAAAACACCAGTCTCCCACGAGACCAGCGCTTTTCACTACGAAATTTGGTCAAAGAACTGACATGGGGAGCTTCCAAATAAATAAATGAACCAAGTAATTTTGAGAACCGCTGATCTGGACGGACGCTCGAAATCAGGTGTGACAATTATAATAAGTAAGTTAATCATAAAAACGCAAAATCCAGGACAGTATTTATACAAACTTTGTTTGTGTTTGACCCTTCCAAGAAAAGAGCGCAACGCCCATCCACAATATTTTTAGGCCCTACAGAGGTCGGGTTTCCTCGCCAAGTCTCCATGCAATCACAATATTCCTATAAGCACTTCGATCTTCCGTGTATCTAACATTTCTGGGATTTCTCGAAACAGGGACAATAATTTAGACCAATATCGTAATCACAATGCTAATCGGCTTGACCCAGTGGGAAATAGACTATGGAAATGAAAGTTAACCAGGCTAACATAGAATCAAAGTCAACCAACGGATAAGCATCAATTTCAGAGGGGAATTAATCGGTTTCTGGGCTAAGACACCAATCGACTTATTTTAGTTGAGTGACACAGTTTGAACGGTCAAAAGCGTCTCTGCGTTAGGGAAGCTTCTTCAAGATTGATATCAAAGTAACCGAATCTCTAGAGACCTTCAAACCAATGACCTTCAAGCAATCTGAAGAAGTATACCCAGTTTCGATTCGAACTCTAATGTTTCGATAATAGTTAATAATCATGCAAGCATGAAATTGGGCAAAGTTGCAATCTAGCAGTGAAAGGCAACAACGAATTGCATCATAATAATAACAGTCGCCTTGTTATAAAGTACTCAAAACATTTCCTCTTTTCGTTCAGCTCCGGAGCCGGGAAGAAGAGACGGAAAACGATTTTACGTCAATTTTTAACGGCGATTTAAAAACAGAAGTTTTAAAGACAATTTCAGGAAGACTAAAGTGTGAAACATCAGTCCGAGTTTGAATCACATTTCTCATATCCGGATTTGCCTACTACGGAAAGGATTTGACGAAAACAACTGAGAATCTCGCACTTGACGCAAATCTAAGAATAAAAGGAAACGTTCAATTCGGATTGTGGTAAGGTATTGACTATATTCGTTCACTGTGTGGGTTCTACAAGATAAATATCGACAGAAACTACGCATGATCAAAGCCGAAAGTAGATTTTATATGGCCCACAGAGTGCAGTGACATCACCGACAACGTAGTATTAACTGATCTTCACATCAGGATTAACGATCGAAATCCTAGCAGTGTATTCTTAAGAAGCATCTTAACCATCACACATTAAAAAAAACACAAAATCGCCAATTATTGATTTGAAATTTGATAATGTTGAGGAAATGTTAATTGCATCCAATGAACATGTTCAATGAAGATTGCGTGATATCACAAATCACCAATTTATCTTTATGCTTGCTTTCACCATTCAATCGGTTTCTGCTGATTAGGTCCAGCAATCAGGATTGAGAAAACGAAGTAATAGCTAATCTCATTCGACGGGAGGTTGGAGTTCGTATTCATAAAAAAGCAGTTTCACTGACAGCATCTATATTGCCAGGTTACAAATAGAAAATTGCTAATTGCCTCATACAGGAGAGAATTTCTGCAAGTGACTTCTTTTATCTGCATTCTTCTTTTAGAAAAAAATAAACAGGCACTCCCTTGTTATGGCTACTTTGATATTTTTAAGACAAATTAAAAAAGGGAAAAACGCCCGACGTTTCGTCCACCGCGGACCTATTCATGGACAAACTGACATTAGCAAGCAGGCAATGGTTCAATTATCAATAATGAAATCTCACTAATTCTTGCTTCCTGTTCATGGATGGACGATGGACCCTAATGCCGTTTCAGCAGTAGGGTTAAGGTGGCTGAAACGGATTACATTAGGATCCATTGTCCATCCATGAACAGGAACAAAAATGGATGAGATTTAATTATTGATATTTTAACCACTGCCTGCTTGCCAATACCAGTTAGTCAATGAATAAGTCCGCGGCGGACGAAACGTCGGGGTTTTTCACATTTTGCTTTGCCTTAAAAATAGCAAAGTCGCCATAGCAAGGGAGCGCCGTTTTATCTTTTTAAAGGAAAAATGGTCACATTTATAAATAGAATGTGTCACAAGCACCCGATGTTTCGAGCCACTTGCTCCTGATCATGAGCAAGTGGCTAGAAACGTGGAGTGTCTGCTACATTTTTTATTTATGAGCTCATTTTACCAGGCAATAATGAAACTGACAGTGAAACTGTTTTCTTATGAATATGAAATGGTGTAATAAATGACAGGAAGTTCGGCTGAGATTTTGAATTGATGTAAAAACTTGCTTGGAGCTCATAATAATCGGAAACAACCACTAACGAGTATGCACTGCATTGGAAAAATACAAAAAAGTCATTCTATAACCAACAACTTACGTCCAACAACTGTAAGTCGCCCCAGCTCTTTAGCTTCTCCTTCAACCACTGTCCATCGGAAGAGAGGCCGAGTAAATCGCATAGCATCCGAGGCCATTATTTCCAGCGTGAGTGTCTGCAAGGCTTTCATGTCTCCTTTGTCTTTTACTTCAATCTGCATCGTCGTGACCGTTGGCAAAGGCCCTGCTGCACCGATCACACCAGGGGAAATAACGCCTGAGCTGGCGTTGACTACCCAGCGATTAGAAATGGCAGCAGATGTCGTAGGAGACATGGAGTAGATCAGCAATCCATTGGAGCCACTGTCTGCGTCGGAGGCTAAAGCTAAAGCCACGGGTGTTGAGGCTGGCGGGATCGGCGCCACAGTAACCTTCAGCTGAGTCTCCACGAAGATGGGTCGATTGTCGTTGACGTCCTCAACCAAAACGTCAACGGCAGCAAAGCTATGACGAGAGTCTGAAAAACAGAGATCAGAGGTTTGATGGCTTCCTCAAGGGAAGGTCTATCAACGTATGAGAGGGTGTCTGGCACCGTCAAATCTGCACCGATGTCGCGACAAACGCTTTTACACCATAAAACATTTCTGTAGAACAGACAGGATGTTCTGCGATTCTACGTTAGCATAGTTCAATCAAAGGAGACGTTGATGTCATGTAAAGCACTAAGCTCATTACAATAAGGGTCTAACTTCAAGTATTTTCCTCCACTTAAATCTCCTCATCTAGTTTGCGATTCTGAAGGATGAATGGCTCATCTGAAGTCTTGCCTCTGGTAGTGATGTTGACAATCATAAATCGAAAACATGAATTTAATTCAATTTCCGTCAAAATAATCGTAAATAAAAGTAGTAACTTGTTCAAATTTCCAAGTTCAATAAGTTTCATGACTATAGTGATTGATGGCAAAGAATAAAAGAGATATTAATTGCAACATTATCAATCAATTGATCTCAATTTGTAACTTTAGCAGTCAGCAAGTTGCAACGGTTGCAATTCATTGCCAATTTTTAAAATCAGTTCGAGCTTAGAATGCGGAGATGAGACTGGTGGACTGAATATAATCTGGAATTTCTTTTATTCAGTGTTGCTGTTGTGCTGTGCATATAACTAACTTACAACGACTTCATCCCATTCTAATTCACATCTGACCAATAAACCGCAATTCTAACAAATAATGTACAAATATCAATGTTGCATATTGCTTCATGCTCTGTCAATAGTATGAAAGGAAGTACAAACTGCATCATATATGTTCACCAAGAAAAACATCAAAAAACAACTGAAGAGCACCACAGTACAGTAACCAGAGAAAATTGAAGATACTTGGCACGATAACTGTCTGTCTGACAATACAATCGAAAAATAGAGATCGATAATAATTGAATTGGTACAGTGACTTGCCTAAATTGAAGACTTCAAAGAAGTCTCAAGAAAAATACCTTTCTCAAATTATAACTTCCTCTTAACCCTTGATTTCATTATTCCGAGATTTCTTGTCTATATCCCTTGACATGCTCTTGCAATTTTTACATTGATTGGCAAATATATAAGCCATACAGAAGTCTCATTTTATAGAAGCAAATGTAGAAGTCTTAAAAATCACAATGGTAATATTTGTAGTGTCAAATACTCAATGCATCAATAATGTATTCCGAGGTTTGATGTCCTACATTCAGACGAAAACTACTCGAATATTTGAAAACGTGCTCAAGATATTGACTTTATGACTCTGCACCTGTAGTATTGTTCTGCATCACTGTCGTTGACATTTCGATTCATGAATATAAGTCGCATGAGACATGACATTTTCTCACATCAAAATTAGCCACCTACCTAGATATGTTTATGCAACGCAATCCATGAAATGATAGTGGACAATTAATGGACAAACGGTGTAGCTTGTCTAGATCAAGTGCAAAGAAATTGTATTTCATTTGCCCTCAAGTCAGACATTGATACACGCAAACTGACATCTGTTCAAATACATTGCAAACATCAAAACCCTACATTTATACACGAAGTCTTTAATTGTAGTAAAATGCCATGTAGGACAAACTTCCCTTCGTTAAGACATTAATACATTTCCATTGCTTGGACAAACTCGTCATCGCTACATGAACTTGTCTATTTTACTTTACAGCTTTTCTACCGGCCTCGCAGCTCGATTGAGTGATTGTAATACAAGTTTCAAAACTCGGTTACTTCCTCATGGTTTTCGGGCGAAAAACACAAAGCATGACTTACGACAAGCCACTGTATTGCCTGCTGACTTTTAGTGAAAGCAAGTTAGAGAGATAAAATCATGCGTTAAATTCGAAAGACAGTGACGTATCACGGCATCAGCTATTGAATGACATCGAAAAGAAACCTGCTGGTTAAAGGACCACCCCTGTGTCTACCTGAATTTGTCTTTGTGATTAGTTTATCGCATTCGGCGCTTTATCAGAGGATAGCAACAACAAATTATATTTTCATTCAATATATTCAAATACAGATTTATAAAATTGATTTAACTTGAGAAAAGTTGAAATGAAAATACTTTGGGATATCAGGGGATGTTGAATAAACAAGTCCTTCTATACAGCTGCACCTACCGCGTATTGAGTTTTCAAGCAAATAAAGTACAGTCTGGCTTGCGTTATTTTTCTCGGTTTCTCAATATGTATAAATACAAGCGCCTGGCCTTTACCAGAATGAAAATATGCACAAGTTCTTTTGAAAAAATTTGACCATGTGAAAACCTAAAACAACAAGTCATTTAAGACTTTTCCTTTTGTACTGTATTATAGCACGGTGTTAGAAAAACAATGATACAGTATGTGCACTACTGCATGTGTTTCAAATTGCAAGATAAAGGAAAAAGATGCAAGAAATGATTTCAAGGTGTGCAAGTGCAGCGATGAATGGTTGATTATATCATAAAAGTTGAGCCGCCTTCTGACAAAGCTGAATTCAAAGACATGCTCACAAATATAATCGTTTTGCAATGCTAATGTGATCGGCTTATTCTTCGACAACTGTATTCAATTCCATTCATTGCTCGCGCCTCTTCATCACAGTAAAATCCATACGATCCATATACACGTACATAGTTTCGCAGAACAAGATCAAACTTTTAGGGGAAGAGATTGTGATTGAAAGCACTTTTCAAGCATTACTAGACGAACAAGTTTGTCTTTTCTCATTATCTGTCTTGAAGAAACTATCTGACCGATGAGCGTAATAGAGAGAAGAATATATGAAGTTCAAAATAGAAGATGAACATCAGAGATAAAGCTTTGAAGCCTGTCATACCATTCAAACATACAAATACTGGCAGTCTAGCACCAAAGAAAATAAAATATAAATTTCATTATTGCTTCATTGAAATGCAATAAGACAATCAGTACTCCGATGTTTATCTTGACAAAAACATGTTGAAAATCATTCAAAGAGAAAAGAGATTGATGTCTCAATTGTCGGATTGATGAAAGAAGAGTACTATAATAGAATTCCTTTTTGCCATTACATACTTAAGTCATCGTAACATGTTCGATGTTGAACAATTCTAAATTAATTTCCCTCAATAACTTTTCTGAAATTAAGACATCAGCAACTAAGATGTCTATCGATGAATTGACAGATCAGATAGCAAATTAATAGTCACTGATTAGAAAAGACCTGACCGAAACATGTCCAATTAAAACGACGAAATCATGCGTAAGGAGAATAACTAATGTAACTCTACTCAACCGACAGGCCAGATATTTTACATGATAAGCTATCTAAGAGATGTTAGCCACCAATTGACTCTTGAACATCATTTTGAAATTATGTCTGTGAATTATGAAAAACTTCTAATTTGATTTTCCACTTCGAAGATTAGATTCAATCATTTCAATCAATCATGCAGAAATCAAGATCAGTAAACAATATACGTGTATGTATGAGCAAATGCACAAGACAAAACTGCATGAAGATATCGAGATTATAGAATACTACAATGCTGCAGCTTAAGAGAATGAGACACAACAGAACAGTCGATGAAAAGCCTTCTAGTTTAGATTTCGGATGGATCATTAACTTTAAAAAATGTTTAACTAATTGATACTCGTAAATTTGATATTTTGAGGAAAATGCCTACAACAAATAGACCAAATATAATTTTGTATTCATTTCAGGCATACAAATCGTCAATACAAGTCAATACAAGACCCCCTGCTTCCCCTACCGATCTCGCACGACTCAGGAATCGAACCGAAGTCCGCATTGGAGACAAGCTCGCATCTTCTTCACAAGGATATGCTGACGGTATTTCAGTAAACCGTACTTCATACTTCATGTACCGTCACCGTGGCCTAGTGAAGAAGGTGCGAGCTCGTCTCCAACGCGGACTTCTGTTCGATTCTTGGGTCGGGCGAGAGATCGGTCGGGGAATCAAGGGTGTTGGGTGTTTTTTATTGACTTAATCGTCGTCATTCTCTTTAGATATTCAAGATGATGCGGCAGACCTTTGTTGTCACTTTGTCAATGTCATTATCTTTAATCACTGTTTTTTAAAGATAAAAAAATTCCAAACAATCCTGCAATTCGAGCAAAAGAGGAAAGTGATGCGCTAATTCAAGGTGTGTAGAAAGAAATCTAAGTCATCTGAATTCTAATTTTTAAATCGAGCTACGCCACGCCTGATAATCTGTCAAAAACTTGGCAAATATGAATTCACATAATCAGACTAATAGCAAATATATTCTGTTGTAGACGGGACAATACATTGGTGAAAGATGCGTGAAACGATGTTTAACTACGTAACTTTTCCCTCATCTCCCAGAAATGACTCATACGAGATTGTGGATTTGAAGGAAGAAATAAGAACGGATACGAACGTTTTTGCTCGTGTATCATTAAGTAATGGAAAGAAGAGCTTCAGACTGACATTATGAGGGTGTGGTCCTAAATTTGAAATTCTATCTATTGATTAATTAACATCAAAATTACATTTTAAATAACTTCATAAAGGCGACTTAGCCTTGCGATATTGAACAAACTACCAGATTTAAGTTAAAATGAGTTGTCCTCAGGACGAGAATACAATATATTTCATCGGGTGTGGCTACATTAAGTAAAGTGTGAGTTCTCTTTTCAAAAATGAAAAGCTATTAGGCTCGACGGAAACATATAATGACAATACAGAAAATGATTCATCACGCGATGTCGAAAAATCAGCTACTGAAGTAATAAAGAAATTTGATATTATTATTCTGATTAAAAAGAAGTGAAAAATCCTTGAGTGAAGATTTTTCGTTTTGAATGTATTGAAGTATGCGAAGATTATCGCAGTTAAGCGATGTGAGCCGAGGAAGCTATCATTTAAAAGATCAAGATGACTGTCAAATACAATGTAATGCCGGTGAAAACCATGGCAGCGTAGAACAATTCCTGTAAGTCATTCTACGACTGAGAAATTGTGAGGCAAGAATTTCCAACGTGTTCAAGAATTCATGTGCAGTAAGATTGAGGCCAATCAGATTTCACATACGTGAGGATAAAATTGAGAATATCAGATAGAGATAGATTTCACTGCGACATGAAGGATATAGTATATATTTTTTGAGATGTGACGGCTGTCTTTTCAAAATAATCCAATTTTTTAAAATGCATTTTTCAGTCACCATTAGAACAACAATGGTTAAGAGTGACGATAAATTGAGAAAAATGTAATACACTAATTAATAAACTGTGCAGAACTAAGTAGCATGCCAGAAGCGTCTTGCAATGCCTTCAAATTGGAATACTCGGTATAACTTGAAACAGAATCACCGTCAAAGGAAGCTGGCCTAAAGCTGAGACAATTATGATATTACTGTCAGTTATGTTGTACGACTTAGAACTACTGCATATCAAATTTGCTATAAATCATTAATATTTCTGGTAAATTCATCTATTTCTCTCCTTTTTTATACCATTTGTGAACAATTAGCCAATTTCACATGTAAATTGAAGTATCAAAATTTGTGCAAGCGCTTGATAATGTCAAGATACTATGTAGTTTGCAATCTCTATTTACATGTTTGCAAATCATTTAAATATTCAATAATAGGCTTCCCGAGAGAATTGTGCATTAGTGGCGAAGCTTTTGTCAAATGATCATGTATACTAGCAACAACTCCCTAACACTCCTATGTTTAAACATGTGTATTGCGTATTCCAATGGAATGTTCACATGTGGTAAATATGTATGAACAAGAACTCGTGGTTCAACTTGCTCATGAGAATGCTCATACACCGAGATATTTGTTTTTATGGTAGATATTCATTGTATTAATGAATAGACTGGAATTCGATATTTGGCTAAATATCAAACACTGATTACTCAAAATTCGTGTAGATATTAACTTTGATTTGCTTGAAACACACAAGCAACTAAAACAAACAACACCCGTCTGATAGCTTTGTCTCAAACGCTCGCATGCTCCAATGCAAAATACTACATTACAACAATTGAACTTCCTAGCATTTGAACATGCAAATAGGAAAAAAAGTTCACTTGAGATTATTTGGTATGAGAGAGAACATTTTCTTTTCTTACTGGCTTGAGAATAAGAAGTGTGATAACATTTCCTGTGAGGGAAGAATGTCGGCAATTTAAGACAAAATGAATAATGTGTATGGGACCCTTCTTTTACCTTTCCTTCAAATTGCATTCGTGATAATTTAGATTTTATTCAATCTGCAGGGTTACTTTACTCATTTCAATCTGAGAATCTCATTCTACACATGGTCATGAAAACCTTAGCATAGACTTCAACAAACAAGCAAATCATTCTTGATGTTAGCGTCATATCCTTATCAGATATTACCTGTGATTAAAAAAACACGGTCTTAAATCTTATCAAATTTTATCTATCTCGCAAAAACCCGCTTTTACCAAATTTCTGCAATGCAGAATTTTGAAGCTGTTCGTGACCGTTCGACCGGTTAAGAAAGTCACACAGAAACTAAACATCATCATCGATAAGTTTAGTTTATCTCTGTATATGGACGAAGGATTAATGCATATCGCCACTTACCACCCGCCGTTTGAGTTATCATATAACTTTCGAGTGCTGAAATCTGGCACTAATGGAAGGCCATTTTTCCATCTGCAGACCATATACACTCGTCACATTCAATGCTGTATTTCAAATCTAGTACACTGTAATTTGTCCATGAACGAATGCAATATAAACAAATATGCAGGTCATCCATCATATTTGTCATGAGTGAAAGCATATAATCGGTGCGAGTGAGACAGCAAACCGCATATATCTATAGATGTGTAATTTTGCAAAATCAGTGGTATCAATTTTGCTTAATTTGCTAATTGGTTTTCCATTTGCACACTAGAACGACTTGTACATCTGTTCTGACTCAATGTCAAATATGTTCTCACTTTCATCGCAAACTTGTCTCAGCTCTACAGCTCCACTGATCGAGTAAAAGATCCTTATGCGATAACAGGACAGACATGTCTTCATCTGAATTTGTCAGCTCAACTGTATTGTCAACTTCATGCATTTGATAGTCGCTGATATAGCCATTAGCAGCATGGGAACTAGTGCGCAATTTTCAGGGATTTAAATTAATGATAACTACAACAGTTGATTTTAATTTTCCGTCCGTGACCAGGCCCGTGATATTCAATTCCAAGGCAATAAGTTTACATATAAAACATCAGTCATCACATTTTTGAACTATGATCCTTATAAAGAAATGTGAAAATGGTGCAAATTCATTCACATTAACAACCTATAGTGACAGTCAATTTTCTGATCTCATAATTCGATCAGATGTGCTGATGCATTTCGAACTGAGAGTACATCTACATCTTTTTGTCGTCAGCTTACAAAAATCGAATGAAATGATAATTGATTTCATAGCAGAATATTCAATTATAGAAAAAAATTCATCACTGGAAAGCTGTGATTTTCTAATTTATGTATTGATCATATGAACTATTAACAACAATGAAATTAAATAAACAATAGATCAAATTGCCATGCAAAAGATGTGCGGCTGGTAGGATTCGAACCTACGACCAATGTTAACTAGACCTGTGCTCTAAACAACTGAGCTACGAGCCACTTATGCGACTCTGTCAATTGGCAGGATCAAACCCTCACCACCACACAGTTAGAAAGCCAAATAACAGTTGTTGCAGTCTTACTGTATTAGCAAAATTACAATCACTGACGCTGCCTAAGACCTGCCAACACCTCTTGATCAAACTAGACGTGACCCAAGGGACTACCTAGCCATCAGCACATGCTAAATCCTGCAATGTAACTGTCATACTCGCACTTCCAAAAGTTGTCTGCAAATAATAGTTCCACACGATATTACACAAACCGATGATACTGAGCTACTAACTAAATCAGCAGCATGCTACTTTTGTGTTGTCAATATCTCCTCACAATTTTACAATCAAATAGACCACTGCGGTGAGTTTTCTGTTCACCAGATGGTACAAGCGCGTAGCGCTATAGCAAGACTTTGTAGCAGCATCCACACTGACATTCCAAAGGTATTAAAAAACTTAACCTGATAATACCTGCTGCCTACTACTTTATGAAATCAGTTGAAATAAGACTCGAACATTTATCGAATGTTAAGTTCACACTCAAATGCAGGAATGATTTATCACATTTGAACTATCATCAGTCACTCACTATATACAAAACATAGAAAAACACCACCTCAACAGTACCACAGCCGCATGTCACTCATTCACAGATGTTGAAAAAATTTCAGTGATACAAAGCATATCGAAAGAAAGCAAATTACAGAACAAAAAAGGTCAATCAGGCTTAACACTATATCCTGCACAGTCATGCAAATTGCGCATGCAACCCTCATGAAAAATTTGGCATTCGTAAGATACAAAATCAGAAAAATGCTCATTATCGCGAATTTGTGGAATTAAATTAAAATGGATGTCTGAGAATATGGTTGTGATTAGATGTGCTACTAAAAGGAAGAAATATAAACCTTAGGAAAGACTGCATGAAACAGTAAGTGTTACTCAAACTCTAGAAATTTGGGAGATTTCCCGTGAGGCTTACAGAAAGGAGTAACTTTCTGACTCACAATGGCAATTCACACACTTAAGTTGTGAAGATTGACAACCGTTCTTATTTAGATAACATGAGATACTAAAAGTTGCCATCAACAATTCCCATATGCTTACCTTTGTCCGTTGCTTTTATCAGTAACTGATAGATTGCAGGCTTTCTTTCGTGATCCAGAGATGATTGAACACACAAACGTCCCTTGTATTGCTCCAGTCGAAATAGAGCAACAGATGTGTCGGACAAAAGATGGTAAGCGACCCCTGCTCCACAATCCGCATCAGATGCATGAAACTGGAAATCAAAGATATTCCATGATACAACTACCCACGGTGCATGCTTTTTTATGACCAATAACTTTGAAAAATTCGCCGGGAAATTGCTTCGTATCACTGCCCAAAATGAAGCACTTCGGACATGAAGCTCAAACGTAAGATACTCCCCAACACGGGCAGGGCTAGCAGCGGTGCTAACATACGACTGACGTCATTTGATGCACATCCTACCGACTTCTCATGACCTCAAGGTCGCTGGGTTAAATCATCCATGTAGCCATTGCAGCAAGAAGATCACAACATCACCAACAGATCCATTCATTACACCAACAAAATAATGAAACACAAAATGAAAACAGAATTTTAGAAAACGTCTTAGGTCTTGCTAAAACTCATTCACACATGTTCCCTCTACATGCTCCTCATAATAGCAATAATAATAAATTAATAATTAATCAGTAATACTTATCAGCTGTACTGGCAGTTTGTTGAAGGACAATAGTACATTGGATGTTCAAATGATCGAAATTTTATTAGAAATTCTAATATTAATTTCAATTTACTAATTTTATTAGAAAGAGTTATTAGAAATTTTCTCCCAGGGATCTTACTCTCAACCAACTCAACGGAGCAATGAAAGCAACATACAATTAAAGATCTGATATTAATAAAATCGAATTCCAGATATGTTAACTCACGGCTTGACATTGGGTAGCTTCCCAGGGACTCTTTTTGCCGTTGCACAATCTTAAATCTTAAAATGATAAAAATAAAGAATAGAGAAATAGTCCTGCTTATAAAATGCAGACGAACTTTTTTCTTAGACACTTGCTAAGACAGCTAAGTATCGACTTTCAATGATATCAATACATGACGTTATCAGCGATGTATTGACATTCATATGTTTTCGTCCACTCTCATGCTTTCAAATTAGTCTGAAATCTGTTGATTGTCAACACAAAATTTAAGATACACGTATCTGAGAATATTTTTCATCTACCAGCTGAATTTCATCTAATTTGGGGAAAAGAGTTTTAAGCTAGACGCGTTAGTGCGAAGAGCAAGACAAGCTCTATGTCCATGTATGCAGATCAGAAACATGACTATCTATGCAACACGTTAAGCCAATGTTTATCAACCGTGGTCCATGGCCCACCAGTGGGTAATGAGCTGCTAGTTAGGGTCCATAAGCATAACAGGGGCGAAGGGGGAATTGTATGTGAATAGATTGAACAAAGACACACCTCCAATACAATGTATAACGCAGTCTAGTATCTAAGGCTTCACGACAATTTAATAAATTTCGTAAGTTGCAGAAAAATAGGAAAACCTGGAGGAGGTAAGATTCATTTCAGATTGACTTTAAGCAGTTGAGTTGATTAAAAAGCATGTATTTGACGTCTTGTCTGAAATTTCAAGCCACAGTAAGCTTTTGTAACGTATTTTCCGTAAACCTGTACAAGTAGAAACTAGCTTCAACATCTCCTTGTCATCACTGAAGCAACTTCAGTAGATAAACATTTATTTAGTCTTATCAATTATTTCATCGCGAAACGCAAGAAGAAAAGTTATTGATGCCGAGCCGACAAAGATAAAACATAAAGCATCTTGCTTTTCTAAGACACGGACCAAATATGCAAGTTACGCACCGTCACGCTCCCTTGGATATCAATATCCAACCCAGCAGGAAGCGTGACAAGGACAGAATGGCGACACGTTCATCAGTAGTTGATATTTTGTTTGACTGATGGAACGACCTGACAACCCCACACTGGAACGGTTTCAACGACGCTCACGCGTGACGGAGCCACTTCACCCGCTTGTCCTCTAATCCTATTGCTATGATCGCCGCTATAATACCTGCACAGTGGCATACTCTACTGCGATGCACACAATGCTGCAATGTTGATGTTTCACACACAAATTTGAGGACCACAGCGCCAGTCCTCATCTTGAAATAAAATACATCTTAGTTTGATAAACTGCGAATTCTCATCAACCGTTCAAATGTTTCTGATTCCAAACAGGACTGCGTTTAGTTGCTTGAAGGAGTCTTTTATCAGCGGTGCAATAATTATTTCGCATCAAATTCAAAAGTACTTGAAGATGAAATGAATAAGAACCCACTAGCGTAATCAAAGAATTCAGACACTCAAGAAACACGAAAGGAACAAATCATTTCATGAACTTTGGTTCCTTTTGTAAGTTAATTCTGGTATAAATAGCTTTATAAGGAACAATGATATCTAACTGCTTCAGAAGCGGAAAATCTAGCCATTGAGCATCCTCAAATGATTGACTATGTGCAGAAATGAACCAAGTAATTTTCAAATGACAATGCTAAGTAGGGCATTTGACACTTACAAAAAGCCATAATTACGAAGGAAATGAAAACAGTAACCTGTGAAAAGGCAATGTTTGGTATTAAATGACACGGTCATCTCTCTCTAGCACAAACGATATATTTATCCAGACTGTTCTCTAGTTCCATAATTTCAAGTTTTCAGGAAATCCTTTCCGTTTACATCAGGGGTCAGTGACTGAAGTGCTAGCTAATATCAAGCACAAAGAGAGTTCTTTCATCAAATTTCATCACATCTTTTTGCGATTTTCACACGTATAACCATTAATGCACATTCTGATTCTGCATCTGTAGTCTCTGAAAAAGTCTTAAGGTATGTGATCTATCCTCTCGAATTCAAAAGAAACCAAGCTTCTATTTTTCTCGACTTGCTAGGAGTCTTGGGCTTGTCTATCCCGTTGGTTGTCTTAATTTCCTACTCTGAAAACAAGCACCAGAAGATGTGAATTTCTTGTGTCTGTGTGGTTGGTGTATCTATTTTGAGCTTGCATGGATTGTATTATTTATCAAATCATTGAATATACTGATAATCACTATCATTAAGTGTTTTACAGCTGTCCATCTTTCAAATATACATTTCCTTGACATCCCAAGCTTAACTATAATTTATGTCGCATGCTAAGCATCGAAGATTCTGATGCCATTACACTTTGAAAGCAAGTTCCTCTGACATTGAATGAACATTCTACAACACGGTGCAGAAAGTCAAGCCTCCGGCCTCGGCAAGCTTCTGACAGTGAACAAGATGTATAATTAAAACAAATATGCAGTTTTACGAAGATGAACTAAAAAAAAGAAAATATACAACCTGAACTTTCATTCACTTAACTATTGAACAAGTATTATGTTACCGCAAACAAAATATTTTAAACAAAACATAAAGCTGACCATAACAATTCTACCAATGGTTGCAAATCCATGAAATTTCATTAAAATAGTTCTATGAAATCATAAATTGATGAACAGCTATGAAGTAAGTCGCAAGATGAGTCAACTGATTACATCTTAAGCATATATGTGCTAACAGCAAAGCAAGAAGTTGATAATCATGAATGCAAACAAAAGCGAAAATGTTCTTCAAATATTTCTTTATAGTGTGCCCGTGTGTGTGTTTACTGAGTCAATGGTCAAAGTTAATTCGTAAGTGGTTGATCAATGAAAATGTTGAGGCATAAGAGCTAAGTGCACTATCACTGTTCTGACGAACACCCCGCTAAAATCGCTCTGTAAACAAAGTGGAGTACGCAATAGGATGATGTGTTTGTTCATTGCATTGCTTGGCCACGTTTTGAAGAATGTCAGAGGAATAGGAGGTTCACTTTATGAACTCCTTCGGCAAATACAGCTCTATCTTCACTGATGCAATTCACTAATTCGTAAACATCTTTATAGAATATTGGACACTATAGCCGATTGTGCATTACTAGGAGCGCTATATAGTCACTAGCAGTTAGACATACGACAAAAACAGACGTAAACATGTGTGAAACACAATATTTTGTTCGCTTTCTGGTGGAAATAGACATTTGATAGCACAATAAACAACTTCCATGATGGAATAATGCGAATTTCAAAAATACACTAAAAATAAATCTAAATCCTCTTACATGCGGTACTTACTTTATAAAAGCAGATCCCAGGATTAGTATTCTCTTTCACATGGACGGAGTAATAGCTTTGTGCGAAAACAGGAGTGTGCATATTTGTACCTGTAAAAACGGAAATTGAATAAATGACAAGTATGATTATGTACTGTAATTGCAATTAATTTCATAACCTTTTTATCTATTAAACTACATTATTTTCTCTTACAACATCAAAAAATGCAGCACATACCGCTACTCAATGATAATCACACGTCACTATGATTAGGTATATGTACAGTGCACTACAATGATGTACCTTGCAATTACTTGTAGATATAGATAATTCAATGTTAATTCAACTATAATAATAATTCAATTACAAGATGCATGCATATTGTTACAATGACAGGGATGATGACATCATATATGATGTCCAACGGATACTCTTTATACGAAATACAATCCGAGATAAATATTAGATCAAGATAATTTATTTAAAATTCATAGAAACCATCCTAATTCCAGGACACCTATTAAATCTGAGAGTTTTATCGGAGCTTGGAATTGGAATATATCATTTTAGAAGTCCCGAGTAGGAGCCCTTTCATAATTTTAGGACTCTAAAATTCTGCTTCAACCCACTAACTTCCTGTACTCAATTACAAAATACTACGAAAATTAACAAGGCGACATTCATGTTGCTTATAACTGATAAATCTAGCGAAATATATACTAAATCATTTTCATATGGAAAAAATTGCGTAATATTATGCAATATTGGCATAAGTAGAGGTAGACTACATATAGTTCGGCTTATGCGTATATAAACTTGAATTGAGAATTTTCAAATTTCATGCAGCATGCAGGAGGTATATGCTCATTCCAGTGATCAAAACTTCGCAATATAATCTACATGTGATAAATTCTAATTTATTGCATTGCAAATCATTGATTGCTAAAGCTACAAATAATAAATTAAACATTGGTAACATTGTTCCAAAATCGCATTCATAAAATTGCCCCAGGGAAGCCTCGAAACAACATTTGAATGACAGAAACATTCTTTTCAATGTCTAAAACCTATTTTTCTGTCATATTTTAGACGGACAATCAATTACCTCCCACAGTTTATTAAATTCAGGTATATTTGGATTGATTCTCCGACTTGTATCAGAAGTGGTATTTACATGTAGAATACATAGATGCTGCTAGTAACGCTCATGCTAGCTAAAATCTATTTTGAAGGTTTACCTGGAGACAATTTTGCGAGATGACAATTTTGACCAGGAACCCAAACATGACACTATAGACGGCAAATAAATTTGAGGAACCTAACGCAATAGGTTGGACAGATACAAAATACGAATTGTGAACTCTTACCGGTTATGGAGACTTGCACTGTTGCATTATCCGTTAGCATTCTTGGATTTCCGTGATCACGAGCTTGAACAACCAAAGTAACAAGTCGACATGACAATGTAGCAGTTGTGCTTATCACGCCAGAAGTAGGATTAATTTTAAACCAATGATGACTGCCACTTTCTATCAAACGATAACTAACTTTTCCATTATTCCCAGAATCTTCATCCGATGCATTGACTTTCGCGACTGTCGTGTTTATAGGGCTGTCAACGGCAATTCTTGCTGAATAGAATGATTGTTCGAAAACTGGTGTTTGGTCGTTATAATCCTCAACAGCAACACGTACATCTAATCGACTCGATAGAGGAGGTGAACCATTATCAGTAGCAACCAAAGAGATGTTTACATGGCTCTGAACTTCTCGATCAAGCCGGCGTCGAAGAGCCAATATATAATTGTAGCGTGTTGGGTTCATTAAGGAAAACCATTCACTGCCCGATACTAGCACCACTGTAACTCCGGTACTATCTGAGTCTATTACATGAAGTCGTGCAACAAATTCACCGACATTCATCGATTCAGAAACTCGAGACGAGTTGAGAACAATCCCGTTCGATAAAAACTCGATGCGCATCTGTGGCCGATGATCGTTCACATCCCGAACATTAATCTGAACGAGAACATTAGCTGTTAACTGTGGAATTCCATGATCACGAACGGTAACAATAACTGTGTGGTTTCTCGTCTTCTCATAATCAAGTAATTTTTCAAGTTTTAAAGCACCAGTATTTGTATTGATAGAAAAATAATGCCCAAAATCACTTCGAGAATGATTTATAAAATATGATATTCTACCAGATTCACCCAAGTCTTTGTCAGACGCACTGACATTCATAATCACAGATCCAACACGTCTATTTTCCTCTACAACTGCGGAGTAGCGAGTAGTATCAAACGTAGGAACTTCATCGTTGAGATTGGTGACGTTAATTGTGACAGGAAGAACAGCTGAAAGTGGTGGAGATCCACCATCGAAAGCTGTTATTTCCAAATTGTAATGCTGAATTGTTTCATAATCCAGTTTATGCTCGAGTATCAGTCGCAAAAATGTCACACCTGTGGTTGCACTTGAAGTTACTTTTTCCAATTTGAATGTTCTGTCAACATTACCTTTAGTAATCTCGATCCTTGCAATTGAGAATTTTGTAGAATCAGCATCAGTTACGCTGCCTAAAGATATCTGCTGAGATATAGGAGCGTCTTCAGGTAATGTCTTCGCGTAGCTTGGTCTCGAAAATCTAGGAGGATTATCATTGATATCCTCCACATTGATATTCACTGTCTGTAGAGTGGAAGAATCGCATATCACACGGAATAAATAAGAGGATCTTATTTCCCTATCTAAAACAGTAGCAGTTTTTATCTCTCCAGATTGTAGATCAACAACGAATTGTCCATTCAATTCATTTTGAACTATCCTAAACGGCGTAGCAGAACATGATGGGGATTTTATAGTCCCTACAGAAGATCCGGGATCAACATTTTCAAGTACATTGAAAGTCTTTTCAAAAACATCATTTCCAAAGCAGTAAAGCAGGCACGTAATTATGAATATTACGCATTGAATGTGATTGAACATTCTAGCATCTGACTAGGCCTTCAGTGGCCAAATATATTGGTAATGACTTCACACTGAAAAATAAAGGGAAATATTAGTTATCTCTAAAGATACCAGTCTTGTAATCTGTAGCGATGAACGAGTTGCATTTATGATGATCAACTAGACAAGGTATTGAGATTGAATAAATATTCCGGAGTTCATGGACATATAGAGTCAATCAGAGTTTTCTTATCAATTTTGCTAAGATTCCTAAATTAATCCAATGGAAATTTCGTGAAGTTCTAGGCCTATTCATCCATGATGAGCATTGGACTTGCTGCTCTATTTAGTATGTAACAAATCAGTTAATGAGCAATATGTTTCCAACCAACATTGCCGACAAAATAGCAGAAAATACGTATGTGCTAGTGCTTCATGTCTACGGAAGTTACACGTTGTTGCTTGCATGTAGCTTGAGTTTTACACTACGATAGTAGCTGAAGTCTAAGCTCAAGGTTCAGGATGGAACAAACAGAAGAGAGAAGGCGGGAACCTTCATAAGGGTACCCAAAATTTTGAGGATTGAGATTTTAATTAACTTACTTAGCAATGAGAATTAATTAGCTAATTGACTTAATTTTAGGTTTAGCATCAAGCTTCGCATTCTAACTGTTCCGATATTAACAATTTAAATAGTCTATAGGCCTACCAGTTATATATATATATATATATATATATATATATGTATATAAACTGTAAATCTAGAAACCATAAACTACCGAAGAGACGATAAATCAAGATGGAGAACCATTGTGCATTTTTTTATTGGTACTTGTAGCATAGTTAGGCCTACTATTAGACATCAGATAGCTCTCAAAATCTTAGTCGCACATCTGTACCAGCATCCAAATTTTCATTTATCTATATTAGTTGACATGTTTCTTGAAAAACAAGGGAGAACAGAACCTCTACCCTACATGCGTAGGACTATAGCGTTTAGGGAAATGCTTTCGAACTAGTTCTACACGACGCAGCATAGCATGACATAAACCGCCAGGTGAAAGTCCCGCAAGGTACGAGTCGTATAGTAATCCAAGTCCAATCTGCCTAAGGAATCTGGAAATACTACAGCATCACAGTCGATGTCCCCGGGTCATCATAGTCACCAATACAATTTGCCCTCGTCATGACACCGCCATCACAACATCAGGTTCAAACGCTGTCTGAAGATGAATTCCATCTAGTGAGAATATCTGAAGATCGATCTTAACTAAAATGAAACTATCAAAAACGGACACCTTCGAAGAACAGAAAACTTGAAACATTTCACATCGCCTATTTCCCACGACAGCAGCAATTTAGATAAATGCAGGGCTCGAAAAAGCACGGCTGCCTCGGACCAATTTGAGCGAAAATGTAGCGTTCGGTCTTCATGTAGAACTACATGATACGGAATGGTAGCTGTCGCCGTGAAGTCAGGAGCGAAGAAGTTCGGCGGCGATGTGCTTGAGGCGGGACTCTGATGGCAAGACCACTTTCACCTCGCCACGATACATTTCTGGATAAAGTAGACGGTCCGAAATAGCAATAATAAACTCATTTGCAACATTTTCAACTAACAATATCAAATTTGAAAGAATTTTGCTACTTCCGTGTGTGAGACGCGAAGCATCAAATATATGTATATATACGGCATCATAGCTACTGACCAATGCTTGAACTGCTTATTTGGCCTGCTGAAACTTCGTTTTATTCCGAAATTCAATATCAGCGAGAGGACTCAAGAATGAAGCTGTAGGTTTTCTGTCTTCAACAGTTAAACATATTTAACTGCTATTCAAATATTAGTCGACAACAAAGCTGAAACACTCACCATGTGTGTGAACCAGATTTTACAAACCTAGCTAATGAGAGTTTTAGAAATTCAACTTACGCAGAGTTCTGAATGTAGCGAGGATTCTGTGTTGCAAACTCCTTAAATGTTGGTAAAACTAAGAAACTGAAACTCGGAAAGCTGTGGATCATCAAAAGCTCTCATCAGTTAAGGCAGTGCCATGCATGCCGTTTGTCCCATTCAATGTAGTCGTTTGTGTGAAGGGGAGATAACTCATCAAGCTAGTCTCTTGGTGGCGGAGATTGCATATCACGGAAATTGGAGATTGAATTAATTCAGGCAACAAAATTGATTAACTTTTTGTTAATAGAACGCAGTTTGTAAAGAAAGAAAATGTTCAATAAAATAATAAAAATAATTTGGTGACTCGTTCAACTGCAGTGAAGAGGAAATGAAATCTGAAACAGACTTAGGACCTGGCAAAGGACGCATCGAACTTGATCACATGGAAGTGGCAAATTTGTGAAATTCAAATGACCGGTCAGTGTGATCATATCACGATCAGCCGGCTGTGAAAAAATTGCACTATGAATCTATGATTACGCATAACTTCTAATAGTAGACCCTAAAAATAATAATTGCTATTTTCTCACTAACGAATTATGCATTTAAATGCTGAGGACTAAAAATGGTAGGCTAGGCACTTTGTAATTCATGTAAGAAGCTTCATCATAGATGGCGATGTATAGAATTACATTCTTTCCTACTGAAATTTAAATAGGACCTTGATTTTTTTACATCGTCACATCTGTGATGCACTGGTGCTCTACACTGGGTATACACATCTTATTTAGTTTTCATCTCATGACATTGTTAGTCATATATCCACTAATTTTGGAACACTTTCATCAACTTTTGCTTATAAATATGCCTACATTACAACGCAGTGATTAATTCTGCACGAGAGTGAAAGACACCGCAAGAATCTTTTGAGCGACTAAAAGGTGCCAACAACGATGCAAGTGACAAAAGCATCGAGGCAAAAACGGCGGAAATGAAATTAATCGAATGACCCAGATTCTTTCGATTGTTGAACAATAGGCTGTGATATTTGTACATGTCCATGGCTTAGATTGCTTGGATTGTTGCACTTCTAATCGGTTATATCTAGTAATAAATTTTGTAGCACTATGTCTTAAATTCCTAATAGCATTAATCTCGTTGCGACAGCAATACGGTAATACAGATGATAGATGAAATTCGACGGACTGTTTGTGCAGAATTATCTAGTATAAAAAATGTCCAATAGCAGTGGAATTGTAGCAAAGCAATAATTTCACGAAAATAAAGCACAATTAGTGGAGCAAGGATGCAACACGACGACGCTACTAACGGTAATGCGTTAGAGAAATGGCCATATGTGAATATTTTGAAATCATAAATTTAACAAAAAGAGTTCATGTATTTATAACTAATTTATTTTAACCAATCAGTTGATAGGTTCATGAAAAGTATCAGTAGACAAAAGACTTCCGCAGATGTTCAAAAACGTTAATGATGGATATGATGAGGCATTCGATCAATCTTATTTGCCAGACTTCATATCAGACAAAACCGCAATTGAATTGACATGAGAGTGGGTGTATTGCAATGCTATCTATTTCCGCTCCACATTCACATAGATACAACCATAGAGTAAGCGTAAATAGGTAGAGTTATAAAGTGAGTATGTTAAGTGGGGTGGTAACTCAGCATTTATTAAATCCCCAATGTGTCTACACTTTCGATTTTATTAAATGAGCTCGAGGTGAATACAATTGGTATTGCTCCAAATGTGAGAACTGCACATTTATGCAGCTTTATAATAATGATAATAATAAAATCTTTATTTTAAGAGGTTTTGAAGAAATTAATCAGAAAGAAATTTGAAGAATTCAACAGCTTTGAAGAAATTACAACGGAATTGACTGATCATGATAGTATAATGCAGAAGGAAATGATGCTATTTTACTGCTCGTCATTTTACTACTCTATGATGACAACCTTGGAGAGGTAATGTTTGTTGAATTAGCAACTCGATGACCTGCTATTGCTCTATTGATTTTATGCTGAACCTCAGGAGAATCTTCTTAAGCGAGATCATATCATAAGCAACTGGTAGAGCAAAGCAACAGAATCAAGGACAATGATTTCAATCAACTTTGAAATATGTAAATGGGTACACATCACTACTCAGATCCAAGGAATGAAATATGAATTTAGTGAATGATAAAATCATGCCGGAGAAAATTGAAATAAAACTTGAAATTTCAGTCAAAAAATAAGCAAAATCAGATCTCGATCTTTGGATCTCGACTTTTTCATGAAGACCTCCATTCATAGAGTAGCGATATATAGGTAGAATGTCGACCTTAGAGTAAGTATATTAGGTAGAGTGGTAACTCCGCATTTATTAAATCCCCAATGTGTATACACTTTCGATTTTATTAAATGAACTCAAGGGAGATACACGTGGTATTGTCACCAAATGTGAGATATGCAAATTTTTGCAGTTTTTCAGAAATTACAACGGAATTAAATGATCATGATTCAAATGCAGACTGTCATTACAGCCTTGGAGATTTAATGTTTGTTGAAAGCAATTCGATGGCTTCACTTTCATGCTCAACCCCAAGACCATTTTCTTAAGCGTGATCAGATCACATGCAACCTTCCACTGGCAGAGCAAAATCACATAATCAAAGACAATGACTTAATTTAACTTCGAAAGATGTGAATGCAAATAACAATTCAGATTCAAGAAATGAAACATGAATTCATGGCGGTGAAAATTAAATTAAATACTTGAAATTTCAGTCAAGAAAGCACGAATAATATCGCAACCTTTTCATTAATCCTTCCATTATAATGCGGATCATGAAATTCCCTTGATAATCATCTTAATTTCCACTTAGTTATGATGCTTATTAGCAAATATTCATTCCTTTTGATATCCATCTTGTTTCATACTACTTGAGAGTAATCTCGGTAGTATACAAAGTGGCAAAATTTTGACTTTTTTAGAACTGCTCAAATAATTTTTTGGACCACGCGAACGTGATCTCCGCAGAAAAACTGAATCTGCTCATGTAAAAATTTTCACTGTATACACATACTTTATTGAGTCGACACTCTACATATCTATCCCTACTCTATGGTGTCGAGGCGTCGACTCAGAAAAATATCTGTATACAATGAAAATTTTTATATCAAAAGATTCAGTTTTTTGCGGAGATTGCGTTCCCGTGGTCCAAAAAATTATTTGAGCAGTTTTGAAAAAAGTCAAAATTTGTAAATTTATGTAGGCTACTACCGAGATGACTCTCCTATAAAGGTAGTAGGAAACAAGTTGGATATCAAAAGGAATGAATATTTGCTAATAAGCATCCTAACTATGCGGAAATTAAGCTGATTATCAAGGGAATTTCATGATTTGTATTATAATGAAAGTTTTCTTGAAAAAGTCGAGATATCATTCGTGCTTTCTTGGCTGAAATTTCGTTTTCACCGGCATGATTTTTGATTTTATGATTCATTATATTCATGTTTCATTTTTTGAATCTGAATAGTGATGTGGACCCATTTACATCTGGGTCATTCCATGAAATCATGACATGGATGTGCAAAAATAAAAGAGACTCAACTTAACCACTAAAGGTGAATTTGAGAAGTACACAACCGAAAGTTTATGTTTTCACATCGATTTCAAAATTTTGGCTAATTCTACTAGAATTACACACAAATAGAAATGCGTACTTTTTCTTTAATTTTTTGATTTTTTCCACCTAGTTTAAGTTGTCAAACTGATAATGAAAAAGCATTGTCAATGAGCTTCAACTCCATTTTTAGTAATAGTTAATCGTACTATTGCATTCTGTAAAAAAGAATAATGAAATTTTGAAATTGTGTCACTTCTATAGGCTGTTAAAGTGCACATAGATAGTTTTGTCCCGTTCGTCACGAAATGATCTATTGTTTTTATTATTCAATAAGTATGAAACATTTCAATTAGCGGTTGCCCTCTATTTGTCAACTAACGTCCTGACTAGACACCACATTAATTTCAGACAAGTATGATGTAATGGGTGTAGCTGAGGTGCGTGACGAACGGGACATCGCCATTTCAACTATCTCTACCGGATAGTTGAAAATTGTCCCATTCGTCACACACATCTGTTAAATTAATTTTCACGACTGTCAGGACTAAGTCCATGGCAATGCACTTTTGTTCAGACTTATAGCCAGCCGAAATGTGCTTGACAGAGCAAGTGAGCGCGATCATTGTGCGGCTGGTGACATTCATAGATATCCTACATCGTCGAATGCAAGGTGAAGCGCCGTCGCCAGACAGGGGATTTCCGAGACAATGAATAGGACGTTTGACACGAACTTGTCATTCTCTGGTCGAACATCATGCTTTCAACAGCAGCAGAGCGGAAGCGCCTTGAGAGAGCCAGAATGACCATCGAAATGAAAACAGAAGAAAACAAGAAAGCGGCAATGCGAATGAAGAGGAGAAGAGCAACGGTGAAGCAAATGCGATCGAATAGTGAGACGATGAAGCAACGGGAATATGAGAAGATGCGAAAGAGAATTCAGCGGCAGAAGAAAAGAAAAGAAAGGGCCGACACCTCCACATTCCTGACTCCTCAAAGTGAAGGGAAAGCGGTCTCCCGTGTGAGATGCACTCTACCGAGAAGTCCCACGCGTCGGAGAGAAGTTGTAAAGCGAATGGCGGAAGAGGAGAGACTCGTGAAGAAGATCCCAAAGTCAAATTCCAATGGACATGCCCTGTCTCAAGAGACGAAAGAGGTAGTAGAGAAGTTCTACTGCGATGATCTGACTTCAAGAATCTACGCTGACACCAGAAAATCCAATAAGGTGAGAAAGCCTGATGGAACGAAAGAAAGGGTGCAGAAGAGATTGCTGCTGTACAATTTAATGTACACGACGCTTATCGCTTGTTTAAGCAAAAGAACCCAGACGTTTCTATCGGAGTATCCAAATTCTGTGAGCTTAGACCAGCATTTGTTGAAACTGTCTCTGAGAAGGACATTACCGTGTGCTGTTGTCCTTACCACGAGAACTTTGCATACATGATCCAAGCAATTGGGTACAGGAACAACGTCGAGTCGTTTCTGGAGGACTTTTCGTGCAACACAGATAGTGCTGACTGTATGTTCTCACAATGTGGATTTTGCTCGTCTATCGACGTTGAAGTAGTGGTGGACAAGGATTCATACGAAGTCTTCATGTGGAAAGGGCCCAAACTTGATAAAGTAAGTTCAAAAGATGCTTTGCACTTTCATGTAGTATAAGTTCGGCACTATACTGTATTAACTCTTATCATTTCCCTGTGTTGTTCACGCTTATTCTCATCATACATGTATTTTTCCTTGTACACGTATAAACCCGTAGTTTGACTATTGATGCATGTAGGCAAGACTCTATCATTTCTAAAAAGATGCACATGTGCATGTAATACATAGAATCAATAGAATATCATTGCAATTATTTTTGGCAATCGTATGTCTAATTTGTAATTGTGATTTATTGTTTGAGAAAAATTTAAATTTCAATGCGTGAACTAATTATTTAATTCAGGACTATCATGCAAAATTGAAATGTGGATAATGCTATCGGTAATACATGTATGAATTATGCAGTTTGATTAAACGCTCAATGCGAATATTCACACGTGTGTAACAGCCGCATATTTTGGTAGGCATTGGTTACATACAAGGTGCATGTCTATTTTCCAGGTAATGTTCTCTCGTTCCGAAATGAAGACCTATACACAAGACAGCATCAAGAGACTAAAGCAGCATGTGTATGTCAATCACAGACAGCATGAAGAGCTTCGGAAAGCGAAAGAGGATCTGCAAGATGGCTCTGTGATCATGCTATGTGATTTCAGCGAGAATTTCCAGTGTCGAATTCAACGGGAGGTCAGGGCTGGTCATTGGAGATCAGACTGCAGGGGTCAGGTCACAATCTACACATCCATTGTGTACTTTTGGAGTGGACACAAAGTGATCCATTAGGCGTATGCAATCATTTCTGACACTCTCCATCATACCCATCGAGAAACTGCAGTCTTCAACGAACAAATACTGGACGACATCAGCAAGATTACAAAGGTTGAGGAAGTCATGGTGTAGTCGGATGGAGCTGCTGCGCAATTCAAATGCCGGCACACGATGGGTCACATGTCGAAATCTAATTACAACATCACCTCCTGGAACTTCTTCGAGAGTTAACATGGAAAGGGACCGCATGACGGAATTGGTAAGTTAATGACAAAATATAAAAATATTCAGTACTGGTACTGCATCAAAGTGTAATAATACATACGTACTGGTATTGATATTAAGCGTGATGTACAAGCATGGACAAGTAGGCCTTCATATATTCTTGAATGAAATTTAATGTAGTTAAGTACCTGTTTGAGTCTGTAACTTATTGATACTTTCTCATATACCATATACCAGGAACCGTACATCCACATGCAATGAAGTGTAATAAATTATACAGGTAGGATACACCGCTTAGATGGGTAGGTGTTTAAATCTGCGGGTACAGATAAAAAAACTGTACATATTTATTATTAGATCATAATGAACGATTGATGTGTTTAGTTACAACATACTAAGCTTAGCTGGTGTTGAGTAAATGTTTTACTTTAATTTACACGTACATTGTGTATTTTGAGCAAATTATAAGTGCACATGTGTGGTATATTTCCAACATGAAGACTTATTAATTATGGTCAGTTTCATTTCGATTTTGTAACGGTACTAGGCCTAGGTAAAAATCCTTTGCTTTCGATCAAAACATCAAATCCCTTCGGTTTTAGGAGCGGTCGTTAAGCGCGAAGTCTGACGCCAGGTGCTCCGTGGCAGCGCTACTGTCCGAAGTGCGATGGACGTCTATCAAATCGCGTTCACAATCGATGGGGTGGAAGCGATCATGATCTCCGAGGATTCAATCCCAAGGTTTGAGGGTATATCATTTCCTCAATTGCCTGGAATAAAGGCATGTCACCAAGTTCGCAAAGTAGGAGAGTCGTGCGTCTGACTCTTCATGAACACAAGTGATGCGGTCCCGCTTGGTCGACCGCTTGGTAGAGCCTTCCAATGAAGTCAACGACAGCGATGAAGACATTCTTAGTGCCTCTGAGCTTCGCCTGTTGATAAGCGAGGCCCGGCGGAACCTCTAACTGTTCTTGTTTACACATCAGTAAACTAGATGAAAGATAAATGTTGATTGGAATATAGTTGTTTTGATGGTCCCGTTCGTCACGTCCCGTTCGTCACGTAACTTGCTTTCTTGACATAAAATTTAAACACCATCTAATTAATGGAAATTCTGCAAACTCACAGTATGTTGGCTTGATACCCAATACTTAATTACCAAACAGTTTTCGGTGAAAAATAGCCTCTCACTTCACAGAAATATTTAACCAAACAAAGGGTCGAATTTCTTGATGTCACAGCGCGTCCCGTTCGTCACGCAACTTTGCATCGTTCTGGTAGAGAGTATAGTAGTAGCTGAGAAATGAAATTTCACATGACTGATCTGTTGAGTTTCACTAACTATCTTGGCTGCCTAGAGAAATTCAAAATACAATGAAAGGTTTTAAAATTAAAATAAAAAGTCGAAAAAAAATGTCCCGTTCAAAGTGTTTAAAGTGGTCCCGTTCGTCACGATGGAATGACCCATCTTTCAAAGTTGAATGAAGTCATTGTCTTTGACTATGTCATTTTGCTCTGCCAGTGGCAAGTTGCGTGTGATATGATCCTGCTTATAGAGGGTTGAGCATGAAAGTAATGAGAAGCCATCGAATTGCCAATTTAGCAAACATTAAATCTCCAAGGTTGTCATGACACTGAGAATCAGTGAAATTCCATCATTCCTTCTGCATTACAATCATGATCACTCAATTCCGTTATAATTTCTGTAAAATTTCAAAAATTTGCATATCTCACATTTGGTGACAATACCACGTGTATCTCCCTTGAGTTCATTTAATAAAATTGAAAGTGTATACACATTGGGGATTTAATAAATGCGGAGTTCTACCTAATATACTTACTCAATGGCCCTTGCTAATTTGATTGGTAGTAGAATGAAAGGCATTGCGATGTCCACCCCTACAGCAGTTTTACGATTGCTAGGCCGGCCGAGAATCTGCAAATTCACTTAAAAATAAATGAAATAGGCATAGCCTATTGGCTCTACAGGCATTATTTTCTGGTCATATCACTTCTTTGTTATCGCTAAATACTCAGAAATATAGGTCCAACCGCTGCATATTACTTGCCGATAATATACCTATGTCGATAATTTTGCTGTTTCAAAATTTTCTATTTTGGGATAATTTTGAACAATGCATTGAACCATTGATAACTGCATGTTTGTGCATGATATGCAGTCATGCACTTCACCACAAGGGAAGCCTAATCAACAATCATGAGCTATGAACGCATCAATGCTCCTGCCTCCTGGCCAGGGAACTCCGTAACTTTCAGCATTTGGCGATTATCTGGTGACTAGCAGCGTCGGCAGGATTCAGCAATATAAGGTAGGAGCACTATTACTGCATAAGGTAGGAGCAGTGGCGTCGTCTCCGTGCCTTCGAGGCCTTCGCCGCATACCCAAAAATAAATATTTACATTCATAAAACAAAGGTCCAAATAGCTTTCATTTTTTGAGAGCATCTTTACGTTTGCAACTTAACATACACTTTACAGTTTCAAGTCACTACTCTCAAATACGTTCAGAGCGCCAGATCTCAGCTGTTAACTAGAGGATCTTCAATCAATCACACAATGCGCTAGGGATGTGTTCAAAGCAAATCACAGAGATTTGTGTGTTTGCGTGATAGGTGTAGCGTGTGCGCTTAGCCCGATAGTTAGACTCGTCTTCTGCAGATAGAAACGCAGATGCAAATACATTGCAGCAATGCAAGCAAAGATCTATTTATAAATTCTTAGATTCAGATAGAGGCGCAAATTTTCCCTATTCGTGGCTTTGCCAAATTTTGGAGAAGATGATGACGCGTTGAATCGTCGTGCCTGGGTTCACCAATGGCTGAATGTCGGATCGGAAGGTTAGAAGCCGCCGAAAGGAGATAGCGATGAAGGTTCCCTAGTTTGATGTGTGATTCAGTCTGAGATAATGATTGAAGGCATATTTGTGATATTATGTTTATGGTGGCGATTTCAACAGTGGTTATTTTCTACACCGGCTAGTCGCCCGACGGATTATGCAGAAAAACTCTAACCATTATTTCAACGCCATTAACTTCGTGTATACGATGTCGTTGAAATAAAAACTAAACCACTCTCAAAGGAAAGAATAGGAGGAGCACAAAAAACGTTTTAGCAGCCCCAATTTTGAAACATGTAAGTGATTGACAGGCTGTAATAAACACAAGAGTCTTGCGTTGGCGAGAGCTTCCTCGAGAGTGAATGTTCTCTGTAGTGATCTCAGCTCCTTGACCAAGGCGATCAAGTGTCATGTGAAAAATCAACATCGCATTTTCATCGCCATTTGACGTTTAAAATCTTAGGAAAACAAGAGTCGCGTTGACGAACAATCAGCTTAGGATTGCATGCTTATGAGACTTGCTCAGAAAAAGAGGCTGTCACATAGGACCATCAGTGAATCATAATTCACATGCAGTATAGTCAATATTGGATAGTCTGTGGACTTCAGAGTAACTTTCATTTATCAGTTTACATTTCTCACATAATTTCATTTAACCCTTACTTTACCATGGGGTGTCTACACACCCCAAGACGTCGCATTTTTTGTGTATTTCTTTAACTGGATAAAGTCAGATGATGCCCTCCCAGTTTATCCTTGAGGTGAATATCACTAAAAAGCTACAGTAATAAACTTTTTGAAGTATGAAGTCATTTCGCGGTGAAAATGTTTTTGAAAAAATGTAGCGTTGTTTACCATGGGGTGTATCACACCCCAAATATATTTTTGGTAACGAACAACAATGGAGGTTTATGATTGTTTTCTGAATGATCCTAAAAAACAATTGGTGCATTAAATTTTCTACAGTCAACAACGTGGACATTTTATGATAGCGTGTTCAGTACACACGGTCGTTTGACAAAAAACATATATTTTTTAGATTTTCTGTCACGCTCTCTTGGACAATGATCGCATCGCCTTTGTTTCGGTACCGGTTGGATGATAGGCCTCATTGGCAACCTTGCCGGCTCAAGTGCGTTGTCCTCTCTGCAACCAATAAGAGACTTTGACAATTGAAATAGAAAGCGTTTTCGAACTTGTCCACTTCTTTGTTCATATTCTGGATGCATGTAGAGGAATAAAACCAGTGCGTTGTACGAGAAGATGTTCAGCAAATTCATGAACAAAGTCAGATGCCAACGATTGCTTTTTCGAATGCAATTATAATTTCGCACCAGTTGGTCTAGTGTGTCCACACCGCACTTTCCTTTATTGTAATCAAGAATGATTTGAGGTTTTCTTGACTCATCACTTGAAATGTCGATGTCGTGATGGTTGGTCGACAGAAGAATGACTGCTTTATTTTTCTTCGGGACGTAGGAAACAATTGTTGCTTTGTCTTGAAATCCGAATACACCGGTAAATTGTTGCCTAGTTGAATCAGGCATCATTTCCGAAGGTAATTCGGTTTTATTACGACGAATGGTCCCCGGCATAGTCATTTGACGTCCACGAAGATTTCTTGCAAGCTGCAAGCTTGTAAAAAAATTGTCCATATAGATGTGACGGCCAGATCCTGTGTAGAAATCGGTCAATTGAAGTACAACACGCTGACCTTGACCTCTTTCCGGAACATCACCAACTCTTCCTACGTAAGGCTGTAAATTGACACAATAATAGGTTTTTTGAATCAGATAAAGCCCATAACTTTATTCCATACCGGCCTGGCTTTGAATGGATAAACATTTTAAAAGGACAGCGCCCTCGGAAAGTGACAAGCTGTTCGTCTACAGTCAATTCAGATCCAGGTGAATAGTTAGCTCGAAATTTAGTCACAATTTCTTCGAAAATACGGCGCAAAGGTGCAAATTTGTCTCGAAAATTTCTTTCACTCCGGCAATCAAATCGAAGATAACGTAGAAGTTGAGTGAATCGATTTCTGGCCATGGAATCATTGAATACTAGCCTTCCCTCGGCCGTACTCCAGAGGTCAGCCAGTTGTGTTTTGTTCTCATGCAAAGCGCCAGCAAGAAGCAACAGACCGAAAAAAGTATGTAGTTCTTCTACATTTGTTTCTTTCCAAGTATGTGTATGCTCGCTAGCTTCCTTATTGGTGCATTTAGCTATCTTTTGAACAAGACTGGGAGAAATGAATAATTTGAAGGCTTCCTCAGGTGATGAACCACAGTGTCTTTGAGCATGCTTAGTAGGACCACTTTGATTTCGAATGATGTTATGAATTCTTGCCCTTCCTCCTTGTTGTAGTGGTTTGCGGTACCACTTCTCAGAGCCACTGCGAGATTTCATCGTATTGTAATCTTCATGGATTTCAGCCACCATGGATTCAATTATCCTATCAGTGTCGTCTACACTGTCTTCGTCAGAATGATCAGATACTGTTGTTGTTGGGTTATCGATGACTATGTCATCAACATCACTATCCAGAGTTTCGTCGCCTTCGCAGTCATCTGATGAGATCTGCTGTAACAGTCTTTCTAATGCTTCTTCAACTCCGTAACTTTTCTCTCCAGTACTTGACGTGTAGTAATTTTAATCAAATGTACAGGAGAAATGAAAAATGCAGAAAAGTTAGATATAGACAATAAATTGCTACGACTCTACACTGTAAATCGCTCAATACCAATCACATACGAAGGATGCATACCAAAATATTTTTTTGGTATATTTTTGTATGATCTTGGTATATATTTGTATGCTTTTCGCATGTTATTTCAAGTGTGGTATGCTTTACATACTAAAGCCATACCAGCACAATGTTAAAAGAAAGCATCAATCATGTCCAAAGTATGTTGATTTAAGGACTTTTGTCAATAAAGATCACATTAATGTTACTACTGTTCTGTAAGTAGTTAGATAATGACATTCAAGAGTGATACCTTAAATGCTGAATTCGATTTTAATACACGTAAGTCTAAGGCATTTCATGAATAATCAATAAGTATTCAACCATCAACAATTATGTATCATGTAATTTTGAAATAAGGCATATTATCAATCCGAAGTAAAAACACATTATAATTCATTGAATGCAAAAATAGTTATGTTTGAGATATATAACTCAACATGGTTGCTGAAAAGTTATCGTTATATTGAAATGATGTTTATCAATTTAGTTCAAGGAAATGAGCTAATTATGAGTCTTGTGAATGCTATAAGACAAGTTGCAAAGATGACATGCGGCTTTAATTCCACAATAGATCTAATCTGGTTAAATACCACACTTTCACAAATAAATATTCACGGTTGGTAATACTGGAAAAAAGTTATTTGTAAGTAGTATGTAGTATAACATATTTTTTGCCATATGACATAAAGCTATTCATACGAAAGACATACGAAACACATACCAATTTGCATCGGGTCTCGTATATAAAACATACCAAGAATTCGTATTTCAACGTAAAACAGCCAATCACAGTTAGCATAGTTCGTATCGTTTACATACCAATCACATACGAAAGTAAATGGCCATTCGTATGAAAAACATACCAGATTTCTTTATAGATAACAGAATCTCGTATCAAATGTTGGTTTCAAATTGTATGTAAACTTGGTATGTGTTTGTATGTAATTTTCGTATCCAGCGATTTACAGTGTATGATAAGATTCCATGGCATAGTGGTTAGAGCTGCAGACCATGAAGTAGCATGACACAGGGTCGAGCTCTGAGTCGACCTACCTTTCCCTTATATTATTTTTAATCTAAAATCATATTTTCTTAATTAAAAATGTAAGAGTCAGGCATGTGTGTAGTTAGGATGCGTCTGTTTACCCTTCGAAAGATTAAAATTTCAGGATTAGAAAGATCTGCCGTTACATCAGTCGATTATCCTACATATAGTCACTTAGTTTTTCAAGATAAATTAGAGTTTCCTGATACTTCGTACAGTAAATACCATTATAGTCAGAATCCAATAAATTCATACTCACTTTTTCTTGACATATCCACCGCTATATACAGACAAATTTTTCACAAATCGTTTTAGAAAGAGAACGTATGCAGGTGATATAATGCCAGTCAGCAGGTGAAGGATTTTCCGAAACGGTGATTAAATTTAATTCAATTAAAACAAAAACTTGCGAAAAATGACTGATTTATTCGTGCTTCTAGCACTATTTAACAGTGTTCGAAAATCTTTTAGTATGAAAATATTGCTAAGATTGATTAAAAGCATTTACAACAACCGATTGTGATCGCACCCCATGGTAAACCATGCTACTTTTTTCTTGGTAAAGTAAGGGTTAATTATGTAGTCATGCATGCTAGCATGACTTGAATATTCATGTGTGCCCACTTGTACGAGTATGAAAATTCACTGAAATTTAGACAGCGTCAAATTAATTGTTTTATGCAGTACATGCTGTCTGCTGCAAAAATATGGGAATCCACTATGGAGCGAAGGCCTATGGTCTCGGAGCACGTGACGCCACTGGGTAGGAGCTAGTTGCAAAACTTATTCAAGTTTAGTTCCATGATATACAATACATGGAAAAAGCAATGACGAGTTACGGGAAAGCAATTTGTTTAAAAGGAGGTGGTTAAAACCAGTTGGCCAATCAGATTGTGAGTTTTGGGATTAAATACGATGAACTCATGCCAAGAAAACGTTCTGAAGGATGATAACTTATTTTATGCATGACCTCATTTTCTTAGAAGGCTAGCATAATATTTAGTGATTCCGTCATGCTATCACATACGTTTGCAGACCCAGTAACTTTCGCGATGGCTTGCGCTGCATAAGAGATTGCGCTTATAGGTCTATCATAAATACTAGAGGTACATTGTTATTATAAAAGAAAATTCTCTTTATCACAAGAACATTACATTATACCTACGCACGTTTAAAAATGTAGAACATCTGCTGAAGTATAGCAACCACAGAATCCAGAAATTTTAGTGCTCTTTGGAGTAATTCTTATCTTTTGCATTCTGTAACTAAGATATAGGTCTATTGTCAATGTTCTACACACCATGCAATTGGTCTTCGTCTGCTATAACCGAAAATGTCTGTATTTAAAGTTTCTTGCAGAATTTTTGGGATTAAAATTAATTTGAAATTCAAAAGCACCTCCTTTTTGCATGTCCACACGAAAAATACATTTTTTGGATTCCTGTACAACAAAGACATACAGTATATTTTTGCGGACTTTGGCTCAAGGATTTCCCAGCACCCTTGAATCAAAGAAATATCAAGAGCTAAGAAATAAAACTCATTGTAATCAGAGCTAGGTCGAAATATAAAGCCTTTTCCAACTTTTCCATACCGGTCATCACATCGACGCCTCCAAATTTGAATTGACTGCATCAATTCAAACGAAACTTTTTGCGTAGAATGTTTAACTGGTCTTACTTGATAATTAAAAGTCGCTTGACTAATGCTCATTGATATTGCATCCTTTTTCTTGAAAAATTCCATATTTTCTCTAAAGAAAGTGACCACAATTCGTCATCACATCGACGGCTACTTATTGTCATCTTCTAAACAGAAGAAGTGCTCAATGGATCTAATATTTTCATGCTAAATAACCTGTCCTGAGACTTTTGACTTTGCTCTATGCTTCAAAAATAGCACAAACTGTCATCCTATCGACGCGGTCGATATTATGATTTTCAGCGTCGATGTTATGATGAAAATAAAGGTCGCCATTTGATCTACACTGCTTGAAAGATATCCTTGGAAGATACTTGATGCACCAACGACGCAAATGTCTTATAAGTGTACCGACTGGAAAAGTAGTGTGCATCAATGAGTGCTTGTTAAAGTTTCCCCTTTTCATATCGAAAGCAATGAGTCGCTTCTTTCAATGGAGAAAGTGACAAAAGAATGACCCGGATTATTTATCACAAACTCCGCTACTGATTCTGAAGATATTTACAGAATCTAAATGAGGGAGAGATCAGCAACTGTCATGGCAGCTGGTATTGATGATTAAACTATATGAGTATCTTATGTTGTTGCAAGTAGTAAGCAAAACTCCACTTCTGGACCGCGCAAGATGGCGGCCATCGCTGCGTCCCCCCCCCCTCTGGCACGGCAGAGTGTCGTGGTCGGCCGCCGTGGTGCTTCGTGGCTGAGTCCCCCCCCCCTCTGGAACGACAGTGTCGTGATGTGCCGGCCAGGTTGGCCGCCATCGCGAGAGGTCGCTGACGTCCCCCCCCCTCGACCGACAGAGTGTGAGACTCGGGTGAGTGGGTCCGACCGCCTGGTGGACGTGAGCGACCGTCTAGGTTGACGTGGGCGACCGTCTCGGTGGACATGGGCGACCGTCTAGGTTGTCTTGGATGGTGAAACGGTGGCCAGATTCGGATTCAGCGTCAAATTCTGCATCAGTGGTGTGATTTCCAGCTCAATCGGCGAGAAAAACTGTTTCTTCAAAATTTTGACATAGAATGTGGGACGTTTTGGTGCGTAGCGCCCAAACGAAGCATCGGATGAGAAAACGGAGTCCAGATTCGGAATCTACGTGAAATTTTGGGTTAGGAAGGATGTTTCCAGCGAAATCGGAGAGAAAAAATTTTCGGCTGACGTCCCCCCCCCTCTGGACAGCTTGCTTCGATTTTGGCTTCTAGTGGACGGATTTTGTCGTGCGATAGCTCGTTTGAAAGCTAAGAGTGAGACAAATTCAGTGAAACAATCGGCTTGTTCCTATCTGTCTTCGTTCAAAAGTTAGAGCGGTTACAAGATTTTAGGTCGGAGCTCGCTTACCTGAAAAAATCCTAAGTGTCAGAGTGACTTTGTATGGGTAAAAATTTGAAAATTTTCCAAAGTGTGGAATTTCGACCTGGGACCGTCACCAAAACATTTTTCATCAAATTTCGCTGACCCCCCCCCCTCTGGACAGCTTGCTTCGATTTTGGCTTCTAGTGGACGGATTTTGTCGTGCGATAGCTCGTTTGAAAGCTAAGAGTGAGACAAATTCAGTGAAACAATCGGCTTGTTCCTATCTGTCTTCGTTCAAAAGTTAGAGCGGTTACAAGATTTTAGGTCGGAGCTCGCTTACCTGAAAAAATCCTAAGTGTCAGAGTGACTTTGTATGGGTAAAATTTTGAAAATTTTCCAAAGTGTGGAATTTCGACCTGGGACCGTCACCAAAACATTTTTCATCAAATTTCGCTGACCCCCCCCCCTCTGGACAGCTTGCTTCGATTTTGGCTTCTAGTCGACGGATTTTGTCGTGCGATAGCTCGTTTGAAAGCTAAGAGTGAGACAAATTCAGTGAAACAATCGGCTTGTTCCTATCTGTCTTCGTTCAAAAGTTAGAGCGGTTACAAGATTTTAGGTCGGAGCTCGCTTACCTGAAAAAATCCTAAGTGTCAGAGTGACTTTGTATGGGTAAAATTTTGAAAATTTTCCAAAGTGTGGAATTTCGACCTGGGACCGTCACCAAAACATTTTTCATCAAATTTCGCTGACCCCCCCCCCTCTGGACAGCTTGCTTCGATTTTGGCTTCTAGTGGACGGATTTTGTCGTGCGATAGCTCGTTTGAAAGCTAAGAGTGAGACAAATTCAGTGAAACAATCGGCTTGTTCCTATCTGTCTTCGTTCAAAAGTTAGAGCGGTTACAAGATTTTAGGTCGGAGCTCGCTTACCTGAAAAAATCCTAAGTGTCAGAGTGACTTTGTATGGGTAAAATTTTGAAAATTTTCCAAAGTGTGGAATTTCGACCTGGGACCGTCACCAAAACATTTTTCATCAAATTTCGCTGACCCCCCCTCTGGACAGCTTGCTTCGATTTTGGCTTCTAGTGGACGGATTTTGTCGTGCGATAGCTCGTTTGAAAGCTAAGAGTGAGACAAATTCAGTGAAACAATCGGCTTGTTCCTATCTGTCTTCGTTCAAAAGTTAGAGCGGTTACAAGATTTTAGGTCGGAGCTCGCTTACCTGAAAAAATCCTAAGTGTCAGAGTGACTTTGTATGGGTAAAATTTTGAAAATTTTCCAAAGTGTGGAATTTCGACCTGGGACCGTCACCAAAACATTTTTCATCAAATTTCGCTGACCCCCCCCCTCTGGACAGCTTGCTTCGATTTTGGCTTCTAGTGGACGGATTTTGTCGTGCGATAGCTCGTTTGAAAGCTAAGAGTGAGACAAATTCAGTGAAACAATCGGCTTGTTCCTATCTGTCTTCGTTCAAAAGTTAGAGCGGTTACAAGATTTTAGGTCGGAGCTCGCTTACCTGAAAAAATCCTAAGTGTCAGAGTGACTTTGTATGGGTAAAATTTTGAAAATTTTCCAAAGTGTGGAATTTCGACCTGGGACCGTCACCAAAACATTTTTCATCAAATTTCGCTGACCCCCCCCCTCTGGACAGCTTGCTTCGATTTTGGCTTCCAGTGGATGGATTTTGTCGTGCGATAGCTCGTTTGAAAGCTAAGAGTGAGACCAATTCACTGAAAGAATCGGCTTGTTCCTATCTGTCTTCGTTTAGATGTGAGACACCATTTAAGATTTTGGGACATTGGTGAAAAACGACAGAGTTAGAATTTGGGACGTTTTGGGCTCTAGCTTCAAAACGAAGCATCGGATTGGAAAACGGATTTCAGATTTGGAATCAGCGTGAAATTCTTTATCTGTATGGTGAGTTTCAAGTCAATCGGAGAGAAAAAATTTTCAACATTTTTCGAAAAAACGACAGAGTTAGAATTTTTGCGATGGCTGCCTACTGTAGAGCCAAAACGAAGCATCGGATGGGAAAACGGAGGCCAGATTTGGATTCAGCGTCAAATTCTACATGGAAATGGTGTATTTCCAGCTCAATCGGAGAGAAAAAATTTTCACTGACGTCCCCCCCCCCTCTGGACAGCTTGCTTCGATTTTGGCTTCCAGTGGACGGATTTTGTCGTGCGATAGCTCGTTTGAAAGCTAAGAGTGAGACAAATTCAGTGAAAGAATCGGCTTGTTCCTATCTGTCTTCGTTTAGATGTGAGATGCCATTTAAGATTTTCGGACATTGGTGAAAAACGACAGAGTTAGAATTTGGGACGTTTTGGGCTCTAGCTTCAAAACGAAGCATCGGATTGGAAAACGGATTTCAGATTTGGAATCAGCGTCAGATTCTTTATCTATATGGTGAGTTTCATGTCAATCGGAGAGTTTCAAGTCATCGGCGAGAAAAATTTTCAACATTTTTCGGAAAAACGACAGAGTTAGAATTTTTGCGATGGCTGCCTACTGTAGAGCCAAAACGAAGCATCGGATGGGAAAACGGAGGCCAGATTCGGATTCAGCGTCAAATTCTACATGGAAATGGCGTATTTCCAGCTCAATCGGAGCACTAGAACCGGAGATAGACGGGATTTTTAGTGTTTGGATGATGGGTATTACGTCATCAGCTGATCGCCACACACTATATAAGCTGGGAACCAACGGAGACTTGTCATTTAGAGGAGAACGACTGTCAGAGGTAGGTCGTCTCTCTGAGCTCCGATGATAGCTTCGGACATTCCAAATTCCAAGTTTCTGTAAGAAACCGACTTAGAAAATTTCATTGCTGATATCAGCTAAGGCGTCAGACTTAGAGGTTTGCCAGGAGATGGCCTTCGTCTCCAGGCCATAAAAGACTCCAAAACTTTAAAGGCTCGTAACTTTGCTTCTACAAGTCCGTTTGACTTGATTCAAAAAAGGTTCGGTCGCTATTGACCTGCCCTAAGTGATGGACTACTTATAAAATTTCATAAGTAGTGCTAAAAAGTTGAAAATTTTAAATTCACTAGTTTTGGAGGTTTTCTGGGGTTTTCGACCCTGCTGAAGTCAATGAAAGCATTTTTAATGATGTCTGAGCCAGTCTTCTCATGGTATAAGCGGCTTTTCACTGAAAGCGAGCAAGACACGGAGAGTTTTGCTGTAATATTCCACTGACAGGGTGTTCCTTCGGGACGGCGGACGATGCCGTAGTGATAAGTGTGGCAAGGGAATGTGTCATATTTAAGACCGTAACCGCTGGGACAACTCATGTCTCATGTTGGGCATTTGACACAGCTCTCAACGTAGCACTTTGAACGCCAATCGGTTGAGTCTTAGCTATCTTGTCATGGGTGGCCTCTAAACATCTCCATTGCAAAACGCTGGTGAATCAAGCTCTCTACGGCTTGCTATCAAGCTGATCAAAGCAACAACTTGGGATGTTTCCTCAAGGTTTTCAAGTATGCGAAGTTCAAATCTGCTATCAGATTTCAAATTCAACTAAGACTAAGGCAGCTTTGAGGGGTTAGATCCCAGCTACTGTTCACTACCTTTGACTCGGCGTTCCTGTTACCACTTCGGGGCAGTGACAATGATGTCTTCAGCTGTAAAGAGCGGGTATCGGGGAAGATCTCTCACTTCCCTAGTGATCAGTACAAGGCCTTCGGGCTGTCGACGGGATCGAGTGCCACTCACTACACTCAAATCTATCATTCCTCACTAAGTGTAAATTACTGACTATACATTTGTCCTGCTATCAGGTTATTTTTGACTTGCTATCTAGTTGAATAGTCTCTTGCTATCAAGAGATTCACTTCTACTCATAAAGCACATCATCGCTGTAATACCTCCTTTGCTCGAGCGTTCCTTCGGGACGGCGGGTACTGCCGTAGAGGGATTGTGTTGCACGGGTTGTTCGTCGTTTGTTAGACCGAAACCTCTGAGCCGTTGCTCATGTTGGGCGTTCGACTTCATACTCAACGTGACGCTTTCTCTCGCCAGGTCAGAGTACTTCAGCCATTCGACAAAGGTTAGTCTTTATGATATGGAGTAGAGTGAAATGTAATTCATTAGATGTCCCTTCAATGATTGTTCCCATGATAAACGTTGATGAGACAAATGAAATGATTCTCATCTTCCCTTTTCAATGATTGAAATCTACTAACACACTACCGTATAATCGGCCACTATGGGGCAAGACATGATAGAGCCTTCAATGCGCTTTGCCCTGGGCAGTCTTTAGACTGGCGAATACTATCATTAAGTTGAATCTGCTATCAGTCAACTTGAACGTTGCGTCGCATTAGAGGGGTATATAAACCACTGCCTCTCATTTCATTTCAATCATGCAGACGCCGAACAGTCAAGTCAGCTCTCCTCGCGGACCGCAGTTAAGGCCGCGAAATTTATTTGAGGAGTTTGTCAGGCTAGAGGAGCAAGACAGAGTTTTTAATAATCTTGCTCGGATTGGCAATCCGATGACAGCAACTGCTGTCAATCCAACGGAATGGCGCTACATTCCACTTTTTAGCCATGTACCAGTCAGTGTGGAAGTCGACAGTGCTACCAAAGAGAGAGTCAAAGACTCTCTCAGTAGAATTGGTAGGGTGTAAGATGACGTTACTCCCGAGAATGAACCATCGGCTCTCTTAAGGGCCACCATGGGGTAAGACATGATAGAACCTCCTCGCGGTTTGCCCTGGGCAGTCTTCGGACTGGCGAATACTATCATTAAGTTGAATCTGCTATCAGTCAACTTGAACGTTGCAAATGAAGTTCGGTGTAATACTTCCTTTCGACGGGCGTTCCTGTAAAGGGCGGCGGTGAAACCCGTAGCTATGTATACCGCAAGGGACATTCGGCAATGGTCAATCTTGTTAAACCTCTCTGCGTCATGTTTGCAAGTGATTGCCTCTGTCTCAACGTAGTATGCATTCGCGCCAGGGCGACATTTAGCCAACTGTCGAAGGTTGCCTAAAACTTTCCATTGCATACGTTATGAGAACCATGAGTTCTACCTGTCTCTATCAATGAGACGAATTGATGAATGGAATGAAATGGGAGGACACTCACGCGCCACACGCAACATAACACACTTCTCTCTTTCGTAGTCTAACAAGCTCTTTACACATGGATCGCAGTCGATTGCTATCCCTGTATCAGAAGTGTAAGCTATCTTAATTTTATTTGACACTATTTCATCTATCATCATCGTCCATATGAAATGTTTTAAGATTTACAAGTTAGAAATAAAGTTTCAATAGTGTATGCGTTAGAAATAAAGGTGTAACTGTTTGTAAAAATAAGATCGCAAGATTTACTAGTTTACAAGTTAGACTAAGTGTAAATTAAAAATAAAATTATAACTGTTTCAAGAGTTTACAAGTTAGAAATTAAGTTTTAGCTGTTTGTATATCAAAATAAAGTTTCAAGAGTTTACAAGTTAGAAATAAAGTTTCAATAGTGTATATGTTAGAAATAAAGGTGTAACTGTTTGTAAAAATAAGATCGCAAGATTTACTAGTTTACAAGTTAGACTAAGTGTAAATTAAAAATAAATTATAACTGTTCACGTGTTAAAGCGTTGATGCAACGATGAACAATTAATAAGCTGAAAAGTTTTAGATTCACTTTAACATTATCATATGTTTACAGATAGAAATGTATTACAGCAAAGCTACTTCATGAGTTAGTTTGCCAGGAGTGTATCATCTCAAACTTTTACTCGGGCGACATTTAGCCAACTGTCGAAGGTTGCCTAAAACTTTCCATTGCATACGTTATGAGAGCCATGAGTTCTACCTGTCTCTATCAATGAGACGAATTGATGAATGGAATGAAAGGGAGGACACTCACGCGCCACACGCAATATAACACACTTCTCTCTTCCGTAGTCTAACAAGCTCTTTACACATGGATCGCAGTCGATTGCTATCCCTGTATCAGAAGTGTAAGCTATCTTAATTTATTTGACACTATTTCATCTATTATCATCATCGTCCATATGAAATGTTTTAAGATTTACAAGTTAGACTAAGCGTTCTACTATTTGTAAATGAAAGATATAGTTTCAACAGTTTACAGATTGAAAATAAAGTTTCAATAGTGTGTGTATGTGTGTATGTTAAGAATAAAGTTTTATCTGTTTGTATGTTAGAAATAGAATGAAGTTTCACCAGTTTACAAGTTAAGAATAAAGTTCTATCTGTTTATATGTTAGAAATAAAATAAAGTTTCAATAGTTTGCAAGTTAAAAATAAAGTTTCAACCGTTTACAAGTTTTAAAATAAAGTTTAAATAGTGTGCAAGATAAAAAATAAAGTTTGAACAGTTTACAAGCTGAAATAAAGTTTTAATAGTGTACACGTTGGAAATAAAGTTTTAATAGTTTATGTGCTTCAAAATAGAGTTATAACAGTTTATATGTTAGAAATAAAATGAAGTTTCATCAGTTTACAAGTTAAGAATAAAGTTCTATCTGTTTGTCTGATAGAAATAAAACAAAGTTTCAACCGTTTACAAGTTAAAAATAAAGTTTCAACAGTTTACAAGTTAAAATTAAAGCTTCAACAATTACAAGTTAAAAATAAAACTTCAAAAGTTTACCAGTTAGAAATAAAGTTTCATCAGTTTACAAGTCAAAATAAAGTTTCAACAGATTATAAGTTAAAAGAAAAGTTCCAATAGTATGTGCATTAGAAATAACGTTTCAGCTGTTTGTATGTTAGAAATAAGATAAAGTTTCAATTGTGTGTACGTTAGAAATAAAGTTCTATCTGTTTCTATGATAGAAATAAAACAAAGTTTCAACCGTTAACAAGTTAAAAATAAAGTTTCAAGAGTTTACAAGTTAAAACTAATGTTTCAATAGTGTATGTATGTTAAGAATAAAGTTAGAACAGTTTACAAGCTGAAATAAAGTTTTAATAGTGTACACGTTGGAAATAAAGTTTTAATAGTTTATGTGCTTCAAAATAGAGTTATAACAGTTTATATGTTAGAAATAAAGTTTCAACAGTCTACAAGTTAAAAATAAAATTATAACTGTTTCAAGAGTTTACAAGTTAGAAATTAAGTTTCAATGGTGTATGTGTTAGAAATAAAGTTTTAGCTGTTTGTATATCAAAATAAAGTTTCAAGAGTTTACAAGTTAGAAATAAAATGAAGGTTCATCAGTTTACAAGTTAAGAATGAAGTTCTATCTGTTTGTATGTTAGAAATAAAACAAAGTTTCAACCGTTAACAAGTTAAAAATAAAGTTTTAAGAGTTACAAGTTAAAACTAATGTTTCAATAGTGTGTGTATGTTAAGAATAAAGTTTTATCTGTTTGCATGTTAGAAATAGAATGAAGTTTCACCAGTTTACAAGTTAAGAATAAAGTTCTATCTGTTTATATGTTAGAAATAAAATAAAGTTTCAATAGTTTGCAAGTTAAAAATAAAGTTTCAACCGTTTACAAGTTTTAAAATAAAGTTTAAATAGTGTGCAAGATAAAAAATAAAGTTTGAACAGTTTACAAGCTGAAATAAAGTTTTAATAGTGTAAACGTTGGAAATAAAGTTTTAATAGTTTATGTGCTTCAAAATAGAGTTATAACAGTTTATATGTTAGAAATAAAATGAAGTTTCATCAGTTTACAAGTTAAGAATAAAGTTCTATCTGTTTGTCTGATAGAAATAAAACAAAGTTTCAACCGTTTACAAGTTAAAAATAAAGTTTCAACAGTTTACAAGTTAAAATTAAAGCTTCAACAATTACAAGTTAAAAATAAAGTTTCAAAAGTTTACCAGTTAGAAATAAAGTTTCATCAGTTTACAAGTCAAAATAAAGTTTCAACAGATTATAAGTTAAAAGAAAAGTTCCAATAGTATGTGCATTAGAAATAACGTTTCAGCTGTTTGTATGTTAGAAATAAGATAAAGTTTCAATTGTGTGTACGTTAGAAATAAAGTTCTATCTGTTTCTATGATAGAAATAAAACAAAGTTTCAACCGTTAACAAGTTAAAAATAAAGTTTCAAGAGTTTACAAGTTAAAACTAATGTTTCAATAGTGTATGTATGTTAAGAATAAAGTTAGAACAGTTTACAAGCTGAAATAAAGTTTTAATAGTGTACACGTTGGAAATAAAGTTTTAATAGTTTATGTGCTTCAAAATAGAGTTATAACAGTTTATATGTTAGAAATAAAATGAAGTTTCATCAGTTTACAAGTTAAGAATAAAGTTCTATCTGTTTGTATGTTAGAAATAAAACAAAGTTTCAACCGTTAACAAGTTAAAAATAAAGTTTTAAGAGTTTACAAGTTTAACTAATGTTTCAATAGTGTGTGTATGTTAAGAATAAAGTTTTATCTGTTTGCATGTTAGAAATAGAATGAAGTTTCACCAGTTTACAAGTTACGAATAAAGTTCTATCTCTTTAAGTTTATAAGTTAAGAATAAAGTTCTATCTGTTTATATGTTAGAAATAGAATGAAGTTTCACCAGTTTACAAGTTAAGAATAAAGTTCTATCTGTTTATATGTTAGAAATAAAATAAAGTTTCAACAGTCTACAAGTTAAAAATAAAATTATAACTGTTTCAAGAGTTTACAAGTTAGAAATTAAGTTTCAATGGTGTATGCGTTAGAAATAAAGTTTTAGCTGTTTGTATATCAAAATACAGTTTCAAGAGTTTACAAGTTAGAAATAAAATGAAGGTTCACCAGTTTACAAGTTAAGAATGAAGTTCTATCTGTTTGTATGTTAGAAATAAAACAAAGTTTCAACCGTTAACAAGTTAAAAATAAAGTTTTAAGAGTTACAAGTTAAAACTAATGTTTCAATAGTGTGTGTGTGTGTGTATGTTAAGAATAAAGTTTTATCTGTTTGTATGTTAGAAATAGAATGAAGTTTCACCAGTTTACAAGTTAAGAATAAAGTTCTATCTGTTTATATGTTAGAAATAAAATAAAGTTTCAATAGTTTGCAAGTTAAAAATAAAGTTTCAATAGTTTACAAGTTTTAAAATAAAGTTTAAATAGTGTGCAAGATAAAAAATAAAGTTTGAACAGTTTACAAGCTGAAATAAAGTTTTAATAGTGTACACGTTGGAAATAAAGTTTTAATAGTTTATGTGCTTCAAAATAGAGTTATAACAGTTTATATGTTAGAAATAAAATGAAGTTTCATCAGTTTACAAGTTAAGAATAAAGTTCTATCTGTTTGTATGATAGAAATAAAACAAAGTTTCAACCGTTTACAAGTAAAAATAAAGTTTCACCAGTGTACAAGTTAGAAATAAAGTTTCAATAGTGTATATGTTAGAAATAAAGTTTTAGCTGTTTGTATATGAAAAACTAAGTTTCAAGAGTTTACAAGTTAAAAAATAAAGTTTCAATGGTGTATACGTTAGAAATAAAGTTTTAGCTGTTTGTATATCAAAATAAAGTTTCAAGAGTTTACAAGTTAGAAATAAAGTTTCAACAGTGTGCACGTTAAGAATAAAGTTTCAATAGTGTGTATGTTAAGAATAAAGTTCTATCTGTTTATATGTTAGAAATAAAAATGAAGGTTCATCAGTTTACAAGTTAAGAATAAAGTTTTATCTGTTTGTTTGTTAGAAATAAAATAAAGTTTCGACCGTTAACAAGTTAAAAATAAAGTTTCAGATTAAAATAAAGTTTCAATAGTGTGTATGATGGAAATAAAGTTTAAGCGCTTTGTGCGTCAGAAATAAAGTTTCAACCGTTTACAAGTTAAAAATAAAGTTTCAACAGTGTGTACGTTAAGAATAAAGTTCTATCTGTTTATATGTTAGAAATAAAAATAAAGGTTCACCAGTTTACAGGTTAAGAATAAAGTTTTATCTGCTTGTATGTCAGAAATGAAATAAAGTTTCACCAGTTTAAAAGTTAAGAATAAAGTTTCAATAGTGTGTATGTTAGAAATAAAGTTTCAATAGTGTGTATGTTAAGAATAAAGTTCTATCTGTTTATATGTTTATATGTTAGAAATAAAAATGAAGGTTCACCAGTTTGCAAGTTAAGAATAAAGTTTTATCTGCTTGCATGTCAGAAATGAAATAAAGTTTCACCAGTTTAAAAGTTAAGAATAAAGTTTCACCAGTTTAAAAGTTAAGAATAAAGTTTCAATAGTGTGTATGTTAAGAATAAAGTTCTATCTGTTTATATGTTAGAAATAAAATGAAGTTTCAATAGTGTGTATGTTAAGAATAAAGTTCTATCTGTTTATATGTTAGAAATAAAATGAAGGTTCACCAGTTTACAAGTTAAGAATAAATTTTATCTGCTTGTATGTTAGAAATAAAATAAAGTTTCACCGATTTACAAGTTAAAAAATAAAGTTTCAATAGTTAACACGTTAAAAATAAAGTTTCAATAGTGTGTATGTTAAGAATAAAGTTCTATCTGTTTGTATATTAGAAAGAAAATGAAGGTTCATCAGTTTACAAGTTAATAATAAAGTTTTATCTGTTTGTATGTTAGAAATAAAACATAGTTTCAACCGTTGACAAGTTAAAAATAAAGTTTCAATAGTTTGCGAGTTAAAACTAATGTTTCAATAGTGCGTATGTTAAGAATAAAGTTTTATCTGTTTGTATGTTAGAAATAAAATGAAGCTTCGCCAGTTTACAAGTTTAGAATAAAGTTTTATCAGCTTGTATGTTAGAAATAAAATGAAGTTTCACCAGTTTACAAATTAAAAATAAAGTTTCAATAGTGTGTATGTTAGAAATAAAGTTTCAACCGTTTACAAGTTAAAATAAAGTTTCAACAGTGTCTACGTTAGAAATAAAGTTTTATCTGTTTGTAAAGTTCGATCGTAGGATTTACTAGTTTGCAAGTTAGACTCAGCATTCTACTAGTTGTAAATGAAAATAACGTTTCAACAGTTTACAGATTAAAATAAAGTTTCAATAGTGTGTATGATGGAAATAAAGTTTAAGCGCTTTGTGCGTTAGAAATAAAGTTTCAGCCGTTGACAAGTTAAAAATAAAGTTTTAACAGTGTGTACGTTAGAAATAAAGTTTCAACAGTTTACAAGTTGAAAAATAAAGTTTCAACAGTGTGTACGTTAGAAATAAATGAAAGTAAGAACTTCATTGTATGAGTATTCAAAGCATGTTTTGTAAATCAAATGTGTGTAGTCCTGACATGATAGAATCGCGTTAGAAATAAAGTTTCAGCCATTTACAAGTTAAAGATAAAGTTTCAACAGTGTGTACGTTAGAAATAAAGTTTTAGCTGTTTATATGTTAGAAACAAAATAAAGTTTCACAGTTTACAAGTTGAAAAATAAAGTTTCAACAGTGTGTACGTTAGAAATAAATGAAAGTAAGAACTTCATCGTATGAGTATTCAAAACATGTTTTGTAAATCAAATGTGTGTAGTCCTGACATGATAGAATCAAGCTTGACAAATGCGTTTGTCAAGTTCATTTGATTCTATCATGTCAGGACTACACACATTTGATTTACAAAACATGTTTTGAATACTCATACGATGAAGTTCTTACTTTCATTTATTTCTAACGTACACACTGTTGAAACTTTATTTTTCAACTTGTAAACTGTGAAACTTTATTTTGTTTCTAACATATAAACAGCTAAAACTTTATTTCTAACGTACACACTGTTGAAACTTTATCTTTAACTTGTAAATGGCTGAAACTTTATTTCTAACGCGATTCTATCATGTCAGGACTACACACATTTGATTTACAAAACATGCTTTGAATACTCATACAATGAAGTTCTTACTTTCATTTATTTCTAACGTACACACTGTTGAAACTTTATTTTTCAACTTGTAAACTGTTGAAACTTTATTTCTAACGTACACACTGTTAAAACTTTATTTTTAACTTGTCAACGGCTGAAACTTTATTTCTAACGCACAAAGCGCTTAAACTTTATTTCCATCATACACACTATTGAAACTTTATTTTAATCTGTAAACTGTTGAAACGTTATTTTCATTTACAACTAGTAGAATGCTGAGTCTAACTTGCAAACTAGTAAATCCTACGATCGAACTTTACAAACAGATAAAACTTTATTTCTAACGTAGACACTGTTGAAACTTTATTTTAACTTGTAAACGGTTGAAACTTTATTTCTAACATACACACTATTGAAACTTTATTTTTAATTTGTAAACTGGTGAAACTTCATTTTATTTCTAACATACAAGCTGATAAAACTTTATTCTAAACTTGTAAACTGGCGAAGCTTCATTTTATTTCTAACATACAAACAGATAAAACTTTATTCTTAACATACGCACTATTGAAACATTAGTTTTAACTCGCAAACTATTGAAACTTTATTTTTAACTTGTCAACGGTTGAAACTATGTTTTATTTCTAACATACAAACAGATAAAACTTTATTATTAACTTGTAAACTGATGAACCTTCATTTTCTTTCTAATATACAAACAGATAGAACTTTATTCTTAACATACACACTATTGAAACTTTATTTTTAACGTGTTAACTATTGAAACTTTATTTTTTAACTTGTAAATCGGTGAAACTTTATTTTATTTCTAACATACAAGCAGATAAAATTTATTCTTAACTTGTAAACTGGTGAACCTTCATTTTATTTCTAACATATAAACAGATAGAACTTTATTCTTAACATACACACTATTGAAACTTCATTTTATTTCTAACATATAAACAGATAGAACTTTATTCTTAACATACACACTATTGAAACTTTATTCTTAACTTTTAAACTGGTGAAACTTTATTCTTAACTTTTAAACTGGTGAAACTTTATTTCATTTCTGACATGCAAGCAGATAAAACTTTATTCTTAACTTGCAAACTGGTGAACCTTCATTTTTATTTCTAACATATAAACATATAAACAGATAGAACTTTATTCTTAACATACACACTATTGAAACTTTATTTCTAACATACACACTATTGAAACTTTATTCTTAACTTTTAAACTGGTGAAACTTTATTTCATTTCTGACATACAAGCAGATAAAACTTTATTCTTAACCTGTAAACTGGTGAACCTTTATTTTTATTTCTAACATATAAACAGATAGAACTTTATTCTTAACGTACACACTGTTGAAACTTTATTTTTAACTTGTAAACGGTTGAAACTTTATTTCTGACGCACAAAGCGCTTAAACTTTATTTCCATCATACACACTATTGAAACTTTATTTTAATCTGAAACTTTATTTTTAACTTGTTAACGGTCGAAACTTTATTTTATTTCTAACAAACAAACAGATAAAACTTTATTCTTAACTTGTAAACTGATGAACCTTCATTTTTATTTCTAACATATAAACAGATAGAACTTTATTCTTAACATACACACTATTGAAACTTTATTCTTAACGTGCACACTGTTGAAACTTTATTTCTAACTTGTAAACTCTTGAAACTTTATTTTGATATACAAACAGCTAAAACTTTATTTCTAACGTATACACCATTGAAACTTTATTTTTTAACTTGTAAACTCTTGAAACTTAGTTTTTCATATACAAACAGCTAAAACTTTATTTCTAACATATACACTATTGAAACTTTATTTCTAACTTGTACACTGGTGAAACTTTATTTTTACTTGTAAACGGTTGAAACTTTGTTTTATTTCTATCATACAAACAGATAGAACTTTATTCTTAACTTGTAAACTGATGAAACTTCATTTTATTTCTAACATATAAACTGTTATAACTCTATTTTGAAGCACATAAACTATTAAAACTTTATTTCCAACGTGTACACTATTAAAACTTTATTTCAGCTTGTAAACTGTTCAAACTTTATTTTTTATCTTGCACACTATTTAAACTTTATTTTAAAACTTGTAAACTATTGAAACTTTATTTTTAACTTGCAAACTATTGAAACTTTATTTTATTTCTAACATATAAACAGATAGAACTTTATTCTTAACTTGTAAACTGGTGAAACTTCATTCTATTTCTAACATACAAACAGATAAAACTTTATTCTTAACATACACACACACACACTATTGAAACATTAGTTTTAACTTGTAACTCTTAAAACTTTATTTTTAACTTGTTAACGGTTGAAACTTTGTTTTATTTCTAACATACAAACAGATAGAACTTCATTCTTAACTTGTAAACTGGTGAACCTTCATTTTATTTCTAACTTGTAAACTCTTGAAACTGTATTTTGATATACAAACAGCTAAAACTTTATTTCTAACGCATACACCATTGAAACTTAATTTCTAACTTGTAAACTCTTGAAACAGTTATAATTTTATTTTTAACTTGTAGACTGTTGAAACTTTATTTTATTTCTAACATATAAACAGATAGAACTTTATTCTTAACTTGTAAACTGGTGAAACTTCATTCTATTTCTAACATATAAACAGATAGAACTTTATTCTTAACTTATAAACTTAAAGAGATAGAACTTTATTCGTAACTTGTAAACTGGTGAAACTTCATTCTATTTCTAACATGCAAACAGATAAAACTTTATTCTTAACATACACACACTATTGAAACATTAGTTAAACTTGTAAACTCTTAAAACTTTATTTTTAACTTGTTAACGGTTGAAACTTTGTTTTATTTCTAACATACAAACAGATAGAACTTTATTCTTAACTTGTAAACTGATGAAACTTCATTTTATTTCTAACATATAAACTGTTATAACTCTATTTTGAAGCACATAAACTATTAAAACTTTATTTCCAACGTGTACACTATTAAAACTTTATTTCAGCTTGTAAACTGTTCTAACTTTATTCTTAACATACATACACTATTGAAACATTAGTTTTAACTTGTAAACTCTTGAAACTTTATTTTTAACTTGTTAACGGTTGAAACTTTGTTTTATTTCTATCATAGAAACAGATAGAACTTTATTTCTAACGTACACACAATTGAAACTTTATCTTATTTCTAACATACAAACAGCTGAAACGTTATTTCTAATGCACATACTATTGGAACTTTTCTTTTAACTTATAATCTGTTGAAACTTTATTTTGACTTGTAAACTGATGAAACTTTATTTCTAACTGGTAAACTTTTGAAACTTTATTTTTAACTTGTAATTGTTGAAGCTTTAATTTTAACTTGTAAACTGTTGAAACTTTATTTTTAACTTGTAAACGGTTGAAACTTTGTTTTATTTCTATCAGACAAACAGATAGAACTTTATTCTTAACTTGTAAACTGATGAAACTTCATTTTATTTCTAACATATAAACTGTTATAACTCTATTTTGAAGCACATAAACTATTAAAACTTTATTTCCAACGTTTACACTATTAAAACTTTATTTCAGCTTGTAAACTGTTCAAACTTTATTTTTTATCTTGCACACTATTTAAACTTTATTTTAAAACTTGTAAACGGTTGAAACTTTATTTTTAACTTGCAAACTATTGAAACTTTATTTTATTTCTAACATATAAACAGATAGAACTTTATTCTTAACTTGTAAACTGGTGAAACTTCATTCTATTTCTAACATGCAAACAGATAAAACTTTATTCTTAACATACACACACTATTGAAACATTAGTTTTAACTTGTAACTCTTAAAACTTTATTTTTAACTTGTTAACGGTTGAAACTTTGTTTTATTTCTAACATACAAACAGATAGAACTTCATTCTTAACTTGTAAACTGATGAACCTTCATTTTATTTCTAACTTGTAAACTCTTGAAACTTTATTTTGATATACAAACAGCTAAAACTTTATTTCTAACACATACACCATTGAAACTTAATTTCTAACTTGTAAACTCTTGAAACAGTTATAATTTTATTTTTAACTTGTAGACTGTTGAAACTTTATTTCTAACATATAAACTGTTATAACTCTATTTTGAAGCACATAAACTATTAAAACTTTATTTCCAACGTGTACACTATTAAAACTTTATTTCAGCTTGTAAACTGTTCTAACTTTATTCTTAACATACATACACTATTGAAACATTAGTTTTAACTTGTAAACTCTTGAAACTTTATTTTTAACTTGTTAACGGTTGAAACTTTGTTTTATTTCTATCATAGAAACAGATAGAACTTTATTTCTAACGTACACACAATTGAAACTTTATCTTATTTCTAACATACAAACAGCTGAAACGTTATTTCTAATGCACATACTATTGGAACTTTTCTTTTAACTTATAATCTGTTGAAACTTTATTTTGACTTGTAAACTGATGAAACTTTATTTCTAACTGGTAAACTTTTGAAGTTTTATTTTTAACTTGTAATTGTTGAAGCTTTAATTTTAACTTGTAAACTGTTGAAACTTTATTTTTAACTTGTAAACGGTTGAAACTTTGTTTTATTTCTATCAGACAAACAGATAGAACTTTATTCTTAACTTGTAAACTGATGAAACTTCATTTTATTTCTAACATATAAACTGTTATAACTCTATTTTGAAGCACATAAACTATTAAAACTTTATTTCCAACGTGTACACTATTAAAACTTTATTTCAGCTTGTAAACTGTTCAAACTTTATTTTTTATCTTGCACACTATTTAAACTTTATTTTAAAACTTGTAAACGGTTGAAACTTTATTTTTAACTTGCAAACTATTGAAACTTTATTTTATTTCTAACATATAAACAGATAGAACTTTATTCTTAACTTGTAAACTGGTGAAACTTCATTCTATTTCTAACATACAAACAGATAAAACTTTATTCTTAACATACACACATACACACACTATTGAAACTTTATTTTCAATCTGTAAACTGTTGAAACTATATCTTTCATTTACAAATAGTAGAACGCTTAGTCTAACTTGTAAATCTTAAAACATTTCATATGGACGATGATGATAATAGATGAAATAGTGTCAAATAAATTAAGATAGCTTACACTTCTGATACAGGGATAGCAATCGACTGCGATCCATGTGTAAAGAGCTTGTTAGACTACGGAAGAGAGAAGTGTGTTATATTGCGTGTGGCGCGTGAGTGTCCTCCCTTTCATTCCATTCATCAATTCGTCTCATTGATAGAGACAGGTAGAACTCATGGCTCTCATAACGTATGCAATGGAAAGTTTTAGGCAACCTTCGACAGTTGGCTAAATGTCGCCCGAGTAAAAGTTTGAGATGATACACTCCTGGCAAACTAACTCATGAAGTAGCTTTGCTGTAATACATTTCTATCTGTAAACATATGATAATGTTAAAGTGAATCTAAAACTTTTCAGCTTATTAATTGTTCATCGTTGCATCAACGCTTTAACACGTGAACAGTTATAATTTATTTTTAATTTACACTTAGTCTAACTTGTAAACTAGTAAATCTTGCGATCTTATTTTTACAAACAGTTACACCTTTATTTCTAACATATACACTATTGAAACTTTATTTCTAACTTGTAAACTCTTGAAACTTTATTTTGATATACAAACAGCTAAAACTTAATTTCTAACTTGTAAACTCTTGAAACAGTTATAATTTTATTTTTAATTTACACTTAGTCTAACTTGTAAACTAGTAAATCTTGCGATCTTATTTTTACAAACAGTTACACCTTTATTTCTAACGCATACACTATTGAAACTTTATTTCTAACTTGTAAATCTTAAAACATTTCATATGGACGATGATGATAGATGAAATAGTGTCAAATAAAATTAAGATAGCTTACACTTCTGATACAGGGATAGCAATCGACTGCGATCCATGTGTAAAGAGCTTGTTAGACTACGAAAGAGAGAAGTGTGTTATGTTGCGTGTGGCGCGTGAGTGTCCTCCCATTTCATTCCATTCATCAATTCGTCTCATTGATAGAGACAGGTAGAACTCATGGTTCTCATAACGTATGCAATGGAAAGTTTTAGGCAACCTTCGACAGTTGGCTAAATGTCGCCCTGGCGCGAATGCATACTACGTTGAGACAGAGGCAATCACTTGCAAACATGACGCAGAGAGGTTTAACAAGATTGACCATTGCCGAATGTCCCTTGCGGTATACATAGCTACGGGTTTCACCGCCGCCCTTTACAGGAACGCCCGTCGAAAGGAAGTATTACACCGAACTTCATTTGCAACGTTCAAGTTGACTGATAGCAGATTCAACTTAATGATAGTATTCGCCAGTCCGAAGACTGCCCAGGGCAAACCGCGAGGAGGTTCTATCATGTCTTACCCCATGGTGGCCCTTAAGAGAGCCGATGGTTCATTCTCGGGAGTAACGTCATCTTACACCCTACCAATTCTACTGAGAGAGTCTTTGACTCTCTCTTTGGTAGCACTGTCGACTTCCACACTGACTGGTACATGGCTAAAAAGTGGAATGTAGCGCCATTCCGTTGGATTGACAGCAGTTGCTGTCATCGGATTGCCAATCCGAGCAAGATTATTAAAAACTCTGTCTTGCTCCTCTAGCCTGACAAACTCCTCAAATAAATTTCGCGGCCTTAACTGCGGTCCGCGAGGAGAGCTGACTTGACTGTTCGGCGTCTGCATGATTGAAATGAAATGAGAGGCAGTGGTTTATATACCCCTCTAATGCGACGCAACGTTCAAGTTGACTGATAGCAGATTCAACTTAATGATAGTATTCGCCAGTCTAAAGACTGCCCAGGGCAAAGCGCATTGAAGGCTCTATCATGTCTTGCCCCATAGTGGCCGATTATACGGTAGTGTGTTAGTAGATTTCAATCATTGAAAAGGGAAGATGAGAATCATTTCATTTGTCTCATCAACGTTTATCATGGGAACAATCATTGAAGGGACATCTAATGAATTACATTTCACTCTACTCCATATCATAAAGACTAACCTTTGTCGAATGGCTGAAGTACTCTGACCTGGCGAGAGAAAGCGTCACGTTGAGTATGAAGTCGAACGCCCAACATGAGCAACGGCTCAGAGGTTTCGGTCTAACAAACGACGAACAACCCGTGCAACACAATCCCTCTACGGCAGTACCCGCCGTCCCGAAGGAACGCTCGAGCAAAGGAGGTATTACAGCGATGATGTGCTTTATGAGTAGAAGTGAATCTCTTGATAGCAAGAGACTATTCAACTAGATAGCAAGTCAAAAATAACCTGATAGCAGGACAAATGTATAGTCAGTAATTTACACTTAGTGAGGAATGATAGATTTGAGTGTAGTGAGTGGCACTCGATCCCGTCGACAGCCCGAAGGCCTTGTACTGATCACTAGGGAAGTGAGAGATCTTCCCCGATACCCGCTCTTTACAGCTGAAGACATCATTGTCACTGCCCCGAAGTGGTAACAGGAACGCCGAGTCAAAGGTAGTGAACAGTAGCTGGGATCTAACCCCTCAAAGCTGCCTTAGTCTTAGTTGAATTTGAAATCTGATAGCAGATTTGAACTTCGCATACTTGAAAACCTTGAGGAAACATCCCAAGTTGTTGCTTTGATCAGCTTGATAGCAAGCCGTAGAGAGCTTGATTCACCAGCGTTTTGCAATGGAGATGTTTAGAGGCCACCCATGACAAGATAGCTAAGACTCAACCGATTGGCGTTCAAAGTGCTACGTTGAGAGCTGTGTCAAATGCCCAACATGAGACATGAGTTGTCCCAGCGGTTACGGTCTTAAATATGACACATTCCCTTGCCACACTTATCACTACGGCATCGTCCGCCGTCCCGAAGGAACACCCTGTCAGTGGAATATTACAGCAAAACTCTCCGTGTCTTGCTCGCTTTCAGTGAAAAGCCGCTTATACCATGAGAAGACTGGCTCAGACATCATTAAAAATGCTTTCATTGACTTCAGCAGGGTCGAAAACCCCAGAAAACCTCCAAAACTAGTGAATTTAAAATTTTCAACTTTTTAGCACTACTTATGAAATTTTATAAGTAGTCCATCACTTAGGGCAGGTCAATAGCGACCGAACCTTTTTTGAATCAAGTCAAACGGACTTGTAGAAGCAAAGTTACGAGCCTTTAAAGTTTTGGAGTCTTTTATGGCCTGGAGACGAAGGCCATCTCCTGGCAAACCTCTAAGTCTGACGCCTTAGCTGATATCAGCAATGAAATTTTCTAAGTCGGTTTCTTACAGAAACTTGGAATTTGGAATGTCCGAAGCTATCATCGGAGCTCAGAGAGACGACCTACCTCTGACAGTCGTTCTCCTCTAAATGACAAGTCTCCGTTGGTTCCCAGCTTATATAGTGTGTGGCGATCAGCTGATGACGTAATACCCATCATCCAAACACTAAAAATCCCGTCTATCTCCGGTTCTAGTGCTCCGATTGAGCTGGAAATACGCCATTTCCATGTAGAATTTGACGCTGAATCCGAATCTGGCCTCCGTTTTCCCATCCGATGCTTCGTTTTGGCTCTACAGTAGGCAGCCATCGCAAAAATTCTAACTCTGTCGTTTTTCCGAAAAATGTTGAAAATTTTTCTCGCCGATGACTTGAAACTCTCCGATTGACATGAAACTCACCATATAGATAAAGAATCTGACGCTGATTCCAAATCTGAAATCCGTTTTCCAATCCGATGCTTCGTTTTGAAGCTAGAGCCCAAAACGTCCCAAATTCTAACTCTGTCGTTTTTCACCAATGTCCGAAAATCTTAAATGGCATCTCACATCTAAACGAAGACAGATAGGAACAAGCCGATTCTTTCACTGAATTTGTCTCACTCTTAGCTTTCAAACGAGCTATCGCACGACAAAATCCGTCCACTGGAAGCCAAAATCGAAGCAAGCTGTCCAGAGGGGGGGGGACGTCAGTGAAAATTTTTTCTCTCCGATTGAGCTGGAAATACACCATTTCCATGTAGAATTTGACGCTGAATCCAAATCTGGCCTCCGTTTTCCCATCCGATGCTTCGTTTTGGCTCTACAGTAGGCAGCCATCGCAAAAATTCTAACTCTGTCGTTTTTTCGAAAAATGTTGAAAATTTTTTCTCTCCGATTGACTTGAAACTCACCATACAGATAAAGAATTTCACGCTGATTCCAAATCTGAAATCCGTTTTCCAATCCGATGCTTCGTTTTGAAGCTAGAGCCCAAAACGTCCCAAATTCTAACTCTGTCGTTTTTCACCAATGTCCCAAAATCTTAAATGGTGTCTCACATCTAAACGAAGACAGATAGGAACAAGCCGATTCTTTCACTGAATTTGTCTCACTCTTAGCTTTCAAACGAGCTATCGCACGACAAAATCCGTCCACTAGAAGCCAAAATCGAAGCAAGCTGTCCAGAGGGGGGGGGTCAGCGAAATTTGATGAAAAATGTTTTGGTGACGGTCCCAGGTCGAAATTCCACACTTTGGAAAATTTTCAAAATTTTACCCATACAAAGTCACTCTGACACTTAGGATTTTTTCAGGTAAGCGAGCTCCGACCTAAAATCTTGTAACCGCTCTAACTTTTGAACGAAGACAGATAGGAACAAGCCGATTGTTTCACTGAATTTGTCTCACTCTTAGCTTTCAAACGAGCTATCGCACGACAAAATCCGTCCACTAGAAGCCAAAATCGAAGCAAGCTGTCCAGAGGGGGGGGGGTCAGCGAAATTTGATGAAAAATGTTTTGGTGACGGTCCCAGGTCGAAATTCCACACTTTGGAAAATTTTCAAATTTTTACCCATACAAAGTCACTCTGACACTTAGGATTTTTTCAGGTAAGCGAGCTCCGACCTAAAATCTTGTAACCGCTCTAACTTTTGAACGAAGACAGATAGGAACAAGCCGATTGTTTCACTGAATTTGTCTCACTCTTAGCTTTCAAACGAGCTATCGCACGACAAAATCCGTCCACTAGAAGCCAAAATCGAAGCAAGCTGTCCAGAGGGGGGGGGACGTCAGCCGAAAATTTTTTCTCTCCGATTTCGCTGGAAACATCCTTCCTAACCCAAAATTTCACGTAGATTCCGAATCTGGACTCCGTTTTCTCATCCGATGCTTCGTTTGGGCGCTACACACCAAAACGTCCCACATTCTATGTCAAAATTTTGAAGAAACAGTTTTTCTCGCCGATTGAGCTGGAAATCACACCACTGATGCAGAATTTGACGCTGAATCCGAATCTGGCCACCGTTTCACCATCCAAGACAACCTAGACGGTCGCCCATGTCCACCGAGACGGTCGCCCACGTCAACCTAGACGGTCGCTCACGTCCACCAGGCGGTCGGACCCACTCACCCGAGTCTCACACTCTGTCGGTCGAGGGGGGGGGACGTCAGCGACCTCTCGCGATGGCGGCCAACCTGGCCGGCACATCACGACACTGTCGTTCCAGAGGGGGGGGGACTCAGCCACGAAGCACCACGGCGGCCGACCACGACACTCTGCCGTGCCAGAGGGGGGGGGACGCAGCGATGGCCGCCATCTTGCGCGGTCCAGAAGTGGAGTTTTGCTTACTACTGTTGCATTAGACTTTTTAAGTAGGCTACCTAATTTATTTTAATACAATGCATGTATGCATATATAAAGGTCGATATTCTTTAAAAAGTCTCACATAGCCTGTATCAAGTCTAGACCATAGGAATCCTCTTCAAGCATACAAGTAGGCTTAAGCCTAGATAGAGCTGACTTTATCAAATCTCCATTGGAATTTAGTAGTTACAATATGTTACAACAATTCCAATATCCTGCGAATATGCTTTTCATGCTGCATTGAAATGCCATAGACCTAATGCTAGATTTTGTCAATCACCTCAGCTGCATTTTGATATTGTGGATTAAGTGTCATTGCTATGATGCCTATCATATAAGGATCACGATGATGTGATCGCAAAATAGTAGAGTATTAGTCCCATCTTGAATGGCAGTATCAAAGCATGACTATGAGCTTATAAGCAATTGCGCATTGTACATTGTGGCATATTTTGCTGATGAATAGTATTTATGATTATTTATTTCTTTTATGTGTCTGTTAGGCCTACAGGTATATGCACATGTCTTCCGTGTCTGTTTTTGGAGAAGCATAGAATTTTCATGGAAACAGATGTCTCATCAAGCACATTCAAGTCTTTGTGGTGGTGAGGGTTTGATCCAGCCAACTGACAGAGTCGCGTAAGTGGCTCGTAGCTCAGATGGTTAGAGCACAGGTCTAGTTAACCTTGGTCGTAGGTTCGAATCCTACCAGCCGCACATCTTTTGCATGGCAATTTGATCTATCGTTTATCTAATTTCATTGTTGTTAATTGCATTCACGACATGGTTTAAGATGCTTTGGTGGACAATGGATCCCCGCTACTTGCCTTAATGTCGGCGGTCACAATTGTGACGTGTTATTTATTCATTGATTATTATTGCCTTGACAACTGATGTGTGGTGGTGAGGGTTTGATCCAGCCAACTGACAGAGTCGCGTAAGTGGCTCGTAGCTCAGATGGTTAGAGCACAGGTCTAGTTAACCTTGGTCGTAGGTTCGAATCCTACCAGCCGCACATCTTTTGCATGGCAATTTGATCTATCGTTTATCTAATTTCATTGTTGTTAATTGCATTCACGACATGGTTTAAGATGCTTTGGTGGACAATGGATCCCCGCTACTTGCCTTAATGTCGGCGGTCACAATTGTGACGTGTTATTTATTCATTGATTATTATTGCCTTGACAACTGATGTGTGGTGGTGAGGGTTTGATCCAGCCAACTGACAGAGTCGCGTAAGTGGCTCGTAGCTCAGATGGTTAGAGCACAGGTCTAGTTAACCTTGGTCGTAGGTTCGAATCCTACCAGCCGCACATCTTTTGCATGGCAATTTGATCTATCGTTTATCTAATTTCATTGTTGTTAATTGCATTCACGACATGGTTTAAGATGCTTTGGTGGACAATGGATCCCCGCTACTTGCCTTAATGTCGGCGGTCACAATTGTGACGTGTTATTTATTCATTGATTATTATTGCCTTGACAACTGATGTGTGGTGGTGAGGGTTTGATCCAGCCAACTGACAGAGTCGCGTAAGTGGCTCGTAGCTCAGATGGTTAGAGCACAGGTCTAGTTAACCTTGGTCGTAGGTTCGAATCCTACCAGCCGCACATCTTTTGCATGGCAATTTGATCTATCGTTTATCTAATTTCATTGTTGTTAATTGCATTCACGACATGGTTTAAGATGCTTTGGTGGACAATGGATCCCCGCTACTTGCCTTAATGTCGGCGGTCACAATTGTGACGTGTTATTTATTCATTGATTATTATTGCCTTGACAACTGATGTGTGGTGGTGAGGGTTTGATCCAGCCAACTGACAGAGTCGCGTAAGTGGCTCGTAGCTCAGATGGTTAGAGCACAGGTCTAGTTAACCTTGGTCGTAGGTTCGAATCCTACCAGCCGCACATCTTTTGCATGGCAATTTGATCTATCGTTTATCTAATTTCATTGTTGTTAATTGCATTCACGACATGGTTTAAGATGCTTTGGTGGACAATGGATCCCCGCTACTTGCCTTAATGTCGGCGGTCACAATTGTGACGTGTTATTTATTCATTGATTATTATTGCCTTGACAACTGATGTGTGGTGGTGAGGGTTTGATCCAGCCAACTGACAGAGTCGCGTAAGTGGCTCGTAGCTCAGATGGTTAGAGCACAGGTCTAGTTAACCTTGGTCGTAGGTTCGAATCCTACCAGCCGCACATCTTTTGCATGGCAATTTGATCTATCGTTTATCTAATTTCATTGTTGTTAATTGATTCTTTATCATCACATTATTTTAAAAAGTGTCAGCAATTTCGTCGGAAGAGCTACGATGAGCTTTATGATGTTTTAATGTGAATATAGGATAAGTAAGCAAGTAAGTAAGTAAGCGTCTATTCGGAACTATACTCACTGACATATAATGAAACCAACTATCATTGACTTGAATGGAAGTTTGTTTCATTTTTTCTATGGTTTGAGATGATATCTCGCTTTCTATGTATCACCATTGAACTCCATATGATAAGGGAAATGATATAGGACCATCAAATTTCAAAATTTGATATTGATCACAGTAACAGCTAGAAGTTGAACAGAATCACCACCAACATGTACTGCTGACCAGATTTGACTTATGAAATGGCGCACGATAACTTTACCAGAGGAATGGCAGTATTACAAAATGGCTTGTACATGATAATGACATGCATATAAATGAATCCATGAAGTATGTCGACAACACAAAAACAAAAAAAGAGCAGCTTCATAAAAGTGAAATGCTAGCAGATATGTAACAGACCATTAGCCATAATACATGAATATGTAAAGAATGAATGCATTCTTCTACAAGAAGATATAGGATCAATAATGAAATGTCCACAACGCGGCATGCGATTGGGCACAAGTTCATGCAACGGATGGCTTTAAAACATTAACATTTTGAAAGAAAGTCCAAAATTATACGTTTGCGCAAATCACATAAATTTGGAAACCTGGAACAGCGACAATGTTTACCACAAACAATACGATGTGCACGTTTTTGGAAAGCGTCGAGCAATGTTTCAATTTTGGCAGGTAAGAAACATAGAAGAGGACATGCGTACAACAACAGAGATGTAATGAGGCCATGATATGCACCAGAAACTAAAGACTTCAAAATTCTCACGACATACAATCTGTGGGAAGCAGTCTTGAGAATGATTTTACAATGGCTGTCCCACGACAAGGTCTTAGTCCAAATTATCTCAAGGATTTTTATGTTATCGACAACTGGGATGTCAGGGAGTGATGCGTGAGTAGATATGGTGTTAGATGCCTTGCAAGATATGATCATCTGCTGAGATTTTTCCAAATTGAGGGTCAATTGACTATCTCGAATCCAGCCTTTGACATCCATAAAGTTATCGGAAAAATTGTACATTGGGAGAGGTTTGATTAATGTAATATCATCGGCATAAAGTACAACTGAGGACGGCGAATGTATAGAGAATGAGCCGACGAAGCAGATAAACAAATATGGGCCCAAAACGGAGTCTTGAGGCACACCCAACGGCGTCAGGAATAATGGAACATTGGAGTCATTTATCTTAATGCGTTGGTTGGTAGCGACCCGATAAGTAGCTCTTCAACCATAAAATGAACCCCTTTTCAATATTGTTTCTGTTGAAATGGTCGAGCAGCAGTTCATGATGATTCTTCTCAAATGCTTTAGACAGATCCAAACAGGTTAGTCGAACTGCCTTCACTTCGGAAGATTCGAGAAGCGATGTGATGTTATTGTGAACCTTCACGAGTGCAGCATCAGTAGAACCATGACTTCGGAAAGCATATTGATGGAGGCCGAACATCTTAATACGCGGGGGGCGAATTTAATACAATACGCTCGAAAATCTTGGAAACAGTGGGTAACAAAGATATTGGGCGAAAGTCTTTGACAGTTGGAGATCTTTTTTTCGGCACTGACATAATATCAGCAAGCTTCCACCTCTTAGGAACTGATCTGCTGTTGATAGATGCTCGAAAAATGTCATGTAAGGGGTAGCAAGCAATTTCAGAACTAACTTTGAGAAGGCGATTTGGAATGGAATCGCTCCCCGCAAAATGGATTTGCCAGACTTTATTCTTACGAAATCCAAAGATGAAGTAGTTCTAAGAAAATCATCAATATTGGATATCCTGAAATCCCAAAGTTTTACAATATCAGTCGGAGAAAAAGTTATAGATTCACCGTACAATATTATGGTATTATGGTCTGAAGAGGTAATAGGTGGTCCGATGCATACGTCCTAGGAATAATACTGTCGTAAACTGACACTTATCCAAATTTGATCCAGGATGGCATTTCCACGTGTTGCTTCAGTAACACAGTTCGATAAATCAAAATTTAACTTTATAGCATCAGTATTGAAATGGTTCAAATCTCCACAAAATGCAAAACGATGCTTCGATTTGGGAAGCAGAGCAATTCATCATCAAGTATTTCACAAAAATGATCGGAGCTACTATTCAATTCAGAGCTCCGCAGAGCAGGAGGTTATGTATGCATATCAGGGTTGGAACCGGCCGCCTGCCGGTTTTTACCGGCCGGCCGGTTTTAGTCACGCCGGCAGCCGGCCCGGCCCCAGCCGCAAATTTTGAAAACCGGCCGGCCGGTGATTTTTCAGGCCTTTTTGTCAACTGCCGACATCACCAACTGCATCACTGCTACAGCATTGCAGGAGCCTGCAAATGTATAAAATAATGTCTGATGCATATCTACCCATATATATACATGTATATATAGACCTATACTTGAATGTGTTGCCATTACAGGGGTGGGCCGCCACATTTGGATCGGTGACACATGTTGTCACATTTTGATATTCAAGATTTGTCACATTTTGTCACACATCGATGAGCGTTTATGTCACATTTTGTCACATACTGATGGAACATATGTACAAATTTTGACACATGATGTGCACGAAATTGGCAGCTTTCGAAATTGCCATTTTTTCTGCCCTATCGATGAATGTATATCAAGCGCGTTATAATGAGACAAGATCGAGAAACCTTTACTTTATTATTACTATTTTTTGTCTTTCAAGAAGTTTAATAGAAATTGCCATTTAAGATATCTAACAGCTGCCCCGAGATTTGTGGCAACAGCGAAACAAACTATGCGTCTTAACACCTTTATTCTTGTTTTAAGTGAAAAATTGCACTCAAACGTTGTAGTCTTATTGCAATTATGATTATTTTTAATGTCTTGAATTCATTTTGACGGTAAACAATACGCACGCATTCGGAATAAATTCAACAAAATGAATTCACAGACAATATAAATTCGTACAATAAAATAGCACTTTTAATCGTAATTCTGTTTTCAGTGAAGAAATATCACTGAGTTTTGTTACAATTGCTATTATTCCTTGGATTACGTGCATTATCGGAACTACAACTTCGCAAGGACTACTGCGATCTGGAAATGACAATCAAAAAACGCATGACCACATGGAATGAATGTTGTTGGGCCATCAAGCTCAAAGTCAACTTTAAACAAGCGAACTAGTAGCATCACGATTTACCTGGCGGAAGTGCAAGTCACCAATGGGAGCACGGGGAAACATATCTATCTTACATATTCCGAGTACAAATCAAAGTCAAAGAATAAAGTTGTCGTTATTTCACTCAGACGAAGTTGATGCTCCTCTGTGAGTTTAAACCTCATTATACGATGTCATACTACCGTAAAAACATTATTTCTGTCAAATTATTTTCTGCTTATGTGAATTTGTCACATTTTGTCACACCAGCAATGAAAAATACACATTATGTCACATTTTATTTTGAGATGAAAAAATGTCACATGTTGTCACATTTTGTCACATCGGCACACCCCTGCCATTACCTACCAACTGAACATTTGAAAGTGGATTGTTGATTAAAGCTTTGATTACTCGTAAATCTATGACCCAAAACTAGTGATGTATACTACATCGTGACACCTCAATTCACATTTGATGATTGCCCCTCGCTTGCCAATCCTTCCTTCGTTGCTACTGAGGCTGTATGCAGATCACCCCGCGTCCTCATGTTGCCCAATATCGTAGCAACAAATGTCGGTCGCCTCGGAACTAGAGTTTGTGACCAAGTAAACAACAAGAAATGGCATCCTCTAAACTTTCCTGAGAGTGAATAATTGCGAGCAGGGTCAACATGACACAAGACAATTAAATCCTTGATGCTATTAAGAAACGTCAAGTCCTGTGACAGCCTTAATTATTATGCTAGTCCTTTATCAAGTCTCACATATCGGAGTTACATTCATCTCATCAAAAATGTCATGCGGTTACTTTGGAACGTACTCATATACACGCTCATGATCTTCAATGACCATGAAAGCATCAGAATTTTAAATAGGCCGGCCTCCGACCAGCCAGTTTTAGATGCGCCGGCCTCGGACCGGCCGGTTTTGAATGCACCGGCCTCGGACCGGCCGGCTTTGAATGCACCGGCCGGTCGGTTCCAACCCTGATGTTGCACATAACAGAAATGCGTTCAATTGAGGAATTCTCAAAGCCAAAAATTCAATGTCAACCGGGCAGATATGCAGAATTGATACTAAGACAGCAGCAAGTGACTCCTGACCATGCACATACACCGCCGCCGCATCAGTTCAACCGGTCACAACGAAAGGTTGTGTAGCCCCATCAAGGGGATTAAATCAGAGTCTATATAGAAGGTTTCAGCCAACTTTCCGGTATAAAATTATTCCTGGAGTCACTGAAGCGATGGACAGAGCTAATTCGTCAAATTTTGGTAAAGTAGACCGTAGATTAGTTAGGAGAATGGGAGAAAATTTCAATGAACGATGTGAGGAAGAAGAGGACAAATTAGAAAAAACCTTTCTCTTTTCTCTTTGATAAAATCACTTTTGAAAATGCCGTACATTAATTCTGTCACAAACCTTACCCCGGAAAATAATCACATCTTCTCCCAAGTTTTGACGACGCTTCAACTTATCACGTAGCTCATTGTATCATTTTTGCTGATATTTTGCCCTGTCATGGTTAATGAAGACTGATGTATAACCTTCGGAGGACTTGAGGAATTTGGACTTTTGTAGAATTACTTGTTTCACGTGAATATTTTTGAAACCGACTCTGATCAATCTATTCCGGCTCGACTTGAGTTTTCCCAACCTCTTGACGTCTTCATAATCAGGATTATGAACACCCAAAAACCCATTTTACTACAAAATTCACTGTCACTATTAGAGTTCGCCAGCACAGAGCCTTCATTTGGCTCAGGTATACCAGAAATCACAATATTTGATTTTCGATAGTCTCGTTGCTCATGCTCATCAAATATCACATCAAGGGGGCGTTGTTGTCTACCACAATCTCGTTTATTTGGGAAACTTGATTCTGCAAATTTTCGATCGCTGCCTCTTTACTATATTGAACTGTCTTGATGGTAGAAATAGCTTCTTCGATCTTAGAAGTTCGACAGCAAAGAGCGCTTATCAAGTCACTAAGTTTGACGATGTCAGTTCGAAGCGACTCAATAATGTCGTCCTTTTTCATATATTCGATCAAATTCTATCACATCGTCCAGGCAAAATGGTGTACTCCTGGTGGTAACTCTGTCAGATGGCATGATCGGAATTGAAACCATGACCTTCCAAAAGAAATTCGGATATTCGTGCAGAAACCGCTGGACTATGCAACCACTGTCAAGCTACAGTGTATTGGTCAGTCTTGATTGTATAATCAGAAGAATTTCTTGCCTTTCATGCGACATAAAACATCGGCAAACAGACGCGTCCTTGAACAAGCAGCCGCAACAGGCAAGAAGCGAGACTGAGAAGAAATCACTGATATCAATCCAGATGCGAATAAATCCTTACGGCAACGAAGCGACGACGAGGATCCAAAATCCAACGACACAGCCACCCAGACCTCAGCGAGACGAAGAAGATGATATGAAAATTACCACAGGAAACAGATGGTGTCAATGCGAATGGAAACCATGCAACCAAAGCCGATCGGAGCGACGTCAGCACAGCACGAGACATAGACAGATATAACCATGTAAGATTATAACCATAAAGCACCGTGTGCAAGTAAATACATTCATGCTGTTTTCAGCTATTAACTTTTGTTATGGAATTAGTATTACATGTATGTCAAGAAAAAGTTTCGAAATTTTTGAATTAGAATTAGAATTTGTGTCTATTGCAGGCTATTTAGGCCTGTTTACATTGCACCTTAGGTCTCGATTGTCAGCTGTGGTCACATGTCATCAGCAGACTACTGATGTAAATAAATAAATAAATAAAATATGCATATAAAGACATATATTAACTTTCGGTCATCAAATCGAATTAATAAAATTAATTAATGAGAGAGAGAGAAATAACTAATAATTAATTATAAAATTAATAAATAATTAGAGATCTATGCCCTTGAGAAACCTTGAACAGGCAGAAACTGGTCGGGCTATTTTAACATCTTTATTTATCTTTATGTCTTTATATGTCTACACCCAGGGGTGTAGCTCAGGCTGGATTTAGCTATGTCAGAGATTCACCACATTTTATTTCTTTGTTACAAGAAGTCAGTGTCACTGACAGCATTTGTTTTTGTTACACTTGATGTGAATTCAGTGTATACGAATGTACCAACTGAGGATGGTGTAGCTGCTGTAAGCGATGCATTTTTTGAGATCTTCTGACGAGGCCTGACCTTACTTTGCTGACCATGCTCCTTATCATTTTATCCAATAATTGTTTTGATTTTCACGCCGAGAAATTTGTACAGACACAAGGCACTGCTATGGGCTGTCCATTCGATCCTTCTTATGCAAATATTATTTTATCGAATGGTAAGAGAAGGCTTTACAGTTTTGTTGTCGACCATCTATGTGGAAGCGCTTTATCGATGACGTTTTTCTCATGGGATTTTCCAGATAGCGCTCTCTATGAGTTCTGTGATTTTTTGAACTTCCTGTATTCCACTGTGAAAATAGAAATGTGTTTCGACCCTAGTATAATTCGTTTCTAATCTCTAATATGCAAGAGATGGTTTATTCTGATGTAAATTCCTGATTTGTTGCTGATACTGGTGAATGTGATATATTAGCTGTGTATATGAATATGTGCTATATATGAATGTGCCATATGCTGAAACTCGCTACATGGCGAATCAGATATTGGATTGAAATTGAAGCGTCATAGTCAAAGCTATGTACCGTATATTACTGGTACGTATTATCATAGAGTAGGGAATGCGTATATTATGCCTTTCTTTCGGAGAGCATTAACTGCATTTTGTCGGACTTATTGAATTAATTTCACCTCTAAAATATGATATTATGCTATTTACTATACTTCCTAGTTCAAAGTTACAGTAGTGCGTTAAAGCTTAATATTCAATAACAGAGATCAAAATGTAATTTTCTCCCACGACATGCACAACGCGGCTGACAGCTCCAATAGAGTACATATATTTCTTTGTCTGAGCTACAGCGATTTTCAGTGGAAATGGTGGATGGCTTCGAATAATTTTTGTAGCAGAAATGAAATATGTTGTGCATTGGCCTCCTTCTAGCCAAATGTCAGGTCCCACTAATGATTATAAGAGTGCCACTACCCAAATATTCGATCGCACTTAAAACTAAAAATCGGTGTTGTAAACTTTAATCGGCTCTCCTGAAAAATCTCAGGTGTAAAAAATTTGAAGATACTCAATTTTGAACGGATGCAATTTTTTCTAGGCTGGCGATTGACATGCGGCTTCTTATTACTGAAAAAAGACTTGTGCCAATTATTCATGAAATGTATCGATTACAATTACAAATGACTCCGTTTTTCTTCAACTACACTTCAATTGCCGGTGCTTCACAATTACATAAGATAACTGCCGGTTCTTAATTTGGATTTCGACAATATGTTTCGTCATTAATTTCTTTAAAAAAGCTACCGGTATACCCAAGGTGCACAGCTAAGTGTAATATCACTATGCCGTGTCATCACTGGTCGACCAAATTGCGAGAAAGTTGTAATTAAATGCGACTTTAATTACAGCAGTTGAAATTTGCACTGTTTTTGTATCAACAAATTACAACGAATCGTTGAAAGAAATTGATAACAAATTGCAATCAGTCTATATATTTTTTTGAATAAGTTACAACTATCTCGTATCTTTCATCACTCTGATGCAATTATCGTGTACTGTATTAATTGCAACCGTTGAAATTTGTACAGTTTCTGTGTAACCTAATTGCATCGGAGTGTAAAAAAGAAATCAGTAGCAAATTGCAATTTAACTTAAATAAATTCTACATAAATTACAACTTGTCTTCTTTGCTTATCGGATCCATCTACTGGTAACCTACGAATTCCACGTGGATAGATATCATTTACACAATAACTACAGATTAGAACCATCAAACCAGTCGTAAAACGAGAAAATGACATTGTGTGTACCTGTATTAAGTTCATCATATGGTATATCTTGATTTTTTGTCTTATACAAGCATGTGTGATATAATAAATGAAACAACACAAGAGACAGTATAGCGGCGTAGTAATGTTGAATTATCGTTTGATATGATCAGCGGTTATTAAATATGTGCAATTTCAAAACCAAGAAGCATAAGTGAAAGTATGGTATAGGGTTGACGTAGTCCTATCACGGAAGTATAACAGGACTATTTCTAAGTGTCACAATTTTTTTTAAAAATTAACCGGTTCGTTTGTTTCTACTCAAAATTGACGATCTGCACTTACGATAATTCAACATAACCACGTCTACATTAAAAACATGAGAATCGAAACAATCAACAATATTCAGGTACGTTGACACATGGGATTACAATCATCTCCGAATCATGTAAATTTGGATCAAAATCTTTAATCAAAACACATGAATAAAGAGTCTTTGACTGATACATTTGTGGCCTTCACGCCAAAGAAATATGAGTGGTCTTCTACAATTTTTACGATGGTCCGAGGAACAGTGGGTAGAGTCATTCGACTGAAATTTAACATAGGGATATTATACGAAGTTAGCATCTTCACTCGGGCAAAAATTTCCCTTCCTTTTTTTATAAAAATGGCACACATCAACAAAAACTGATTCACCATTATGATGCAATTCCACGACGGTAGAACAAAATTTTCCTAGTCGACGATACCATGAAGCATAGAAATTCAATTGCCCACGTTTAACAAGCCCACGATTCATTAAGACGACTTTATGCACATCATCGGAATCTAAAGACAAGAGCTTCTTTATACGTTCCTTTTCACGATAGTCACTCAATTCTAAATTAAGCTTGCAAAACTTAAGAAGCGTCACTTTATTGCTAATTTGATCTAACAAACTTTTGTTGCCTTGAGTTAACACTTTATAACTGAAAAATTGGTGCTCAAAAGAAAACATTGAGCAAAACGGCATAGCACCGTAGAGGCGAACCTGATCCGGTAAATGCAACAGTAAATGCATATTGATCGTACACATGTTTAAGTCGTAAAGATCAGCTAGTCTTGATTGAAAATAATTCACAATCTCCTCAACTTTACTATGATAAGCACGAGCAGAGGTTGAGTAACACATATGGCACACTACAACAAACGCAATAAAATGAAATGCATATTCACGATCTTCAGGTAACTTGTAATACAATGATTGAAATATTGTAGGTAGACTGTAATAGAATAAAAAGTTCATGAAATCCCTGCCTTTCCAATATGATATCTCTTTCAAAGACTTGGGGTTGGTCAGAAAACACGGTATCTTTATCTTACTACAAATCTTCTCATAATGTGAGACATGACTTCCGATATAATATTTTTCACGGAAGAATGAAGAATCCACAAGCCGTTGCAATACCAATTTCGCACAGTTTTCAAACATCAGGTGGAGAGGATCTAGTAAGATACCAGAGGGAATTTGTAAATAACCACTTAAGCATGAACGACCTTTGCTTCCGAAAACATTTTCCTGTGCATCATACGCAACTTCAGAATAATATGAATATAATTCGTCTGACAACAGATCTACCACTGGTCCATATTTACGACTATGCCCGGTACGGACTTTAGTAACAGTCCCTGGATTGCAGCAGAATACACAACCAAATTTTCCATTATATTGAGTGTGATTACCAGTGCCGGTAAATCGAAAACGGTCGTATGAATTTTTACAGTTACATTGATAAGCGAGTGTTTGACACGAAGAGTGATGACTTTACCAATAATTGAATCTTCTAGAAATTCTGATACATAGAAACTCGCTCCAATTTGGCTTTGCTTTACCCAACCACAACCGAAAGGTTATTATGTTTTCTGGTTTCCACCGGATATAATTAGGAAGATCAAGCAGTACAGCATGAACAGGCCATAAGTGTCTGCTTTCGGTAACGGTACAGTTGACCGCCATCTGTTGACAAATGTAGATGCAGAATAAATGGATCAGTAGAACTCAGATGATCACAAGAATGTAAAATATCACCATTGTCATTCTTAAGTATCTCCCGATATTTTTCTATGGTAACCTGATAGCGATGTAGCAGAATTTCTATCTGATGTTGAAGATCAAAGGTAACCCAAGAGTTTCCACCATCTTCTCCAACTTGGTATGGTACTGTATCACCAAAATAAAGACTTCTCTTCACTTGTCTCACCATTCTTTTCCACGAAATTTTTTGTTGTAAGAATCCAATTATCTGAAAAAAGTAAACATATCAATAAGAAGCCTGTATAAAACAAATTTGCATAAAGACAAATCATGGATACACATTGTTGACTAGTTTCCGAGTCAGTCGATGCATCTCGCAAAATCAGGAGAGATTCTCTCTTAGAAAAATAGTGCTGTCTTGATTAATATATTTATTGGTACACGAATAAAGAAAGTACTCGTTGACGGGCCTTCGGTGTCCAGCACGTCGAGACAGCACTATTTTTCTATCAGAGAATCTCTCCTGATTTTGGGACACCCGGTAGAAGTCGCTAATATCTTTCCGAAGTCTGAGACATCCACCGAGTTCGAAAATTCATGTGTGCGAAAATAAGCCTAAATTAACTCATGCAACCTGAAACAGAAAGAAAACACACACGGACATTGGTTCATGCTAGCAAACGAATGCGAAAAGCACGAACTAATATGAAGTCACAGAAAAGCATAATTACATTTCATTTACATTATTAACGTTGAAAATTTAGCTCAGAACGTTTTCACAACTTTCAATTTCGACGAAATCAGGATTTATCCAGGATATCAAGGCCAAATTTTCGAAATCAGGATTTATCCAGGATATCCAGGCCTTGTAGACACCCTGTTGACAACTCCATTTATAATTTATTTTGCTCTCCGGAAAATTATATTTTAGTAAATTTTGCCATCTGAGTGCACCGGATTAATCCAGCAAACCGTGTGGCGATTCCAGTCAGGCTTCATGTGGAGTTTCACACACATCTTGCTAATATTACCAGTGTTTTATAATTCAGGACAGCCGAACATACGTTCTAAATCAAAGTTGTGATGGAATAGCCATAAGCTGATAAATAACTAACACGCAGATTTGCGCCGAAATACCCACCACTACAAAAATGCTCCGTTAGGATTTCAAAATCACTTATTATAGAGACTAAGCCTAATCGGTCCCTAACTAGATTCTTATATTCAAATCTTGCAGCCTGTCGGGTTAACTATAAAAATTTTGATAATCAGATCTTAATCATATAGGCCTATTATGGTACGAATTTTCGCTGCCGTCATATCCATGGGATTGTTGAAAAACACTAGATCCTTATACCGAGCTCATACGCATTCATCCCAGGGAACGTGAGATTAGGAGTTTGTAGAGACGGATCGGAAGGATCCTTCTTTTCGCTTCTTTGGTAGTACAAGAAGCGGTCAACATTTGAACTTGAGATGTTCTTCTCTCCTAAATCTATGGAAGATGCCATCTATTGTAACCGATCCGATTGGTAAATAAATCAATATATCGCAGAAATTTATTAATTTCAGTGCATGAATACGTAGATGACATGTAGCAGTATAAGCAGGAATCGCGAAGCTTCGTCAATTTCAAACGTATCATAAATCGTATTTAATCATGTTTTTAAATACATAGCACAACATTGCATACTAATTCTCATTAAGTTTATTTAAGCTCATTTAATCATATTTTGCTCTAGAAACAGCTCTCTTCAATCATCAGCTGTTTTGTTCATCACACAGGTGTTGAAGAAAGTGTATTGTTTATATTCAAAAATACAATGACAGCCATATATATAAACAACAGTCTCATAAAACTGTATAACATAAACTGACACTTTATCATATGTACTAAATGGTCGCCATAGATTATAGCTAAGACCAGACTTCCGTTCAGTGTTATTGAACGCTCATAAGAATTTATCCAGTATATATGCGTTCATTGAAGGATGTAAAACTGAATTATGTGGAATTACGCAGATAAAAAAAGGAATAATTAACAATGCTATTCACCTTTCATCACTATTGTATGCCATAGACATTATGACATAGCTAGGTAAAGCAAGTCACATTTTGCGTCCACACAAATCGCATTACTGGGACAGACTATTATCTTTAAACAAAATAATTTATTACATATTATTATACGGTGTTATATGTGTTACTATGCTATATACAAAATGTTATTCAGGGGCCATTCACTTATTACGTCACGCAAATTTCGACGATTTTCGACACCGACCCACCCCCTCATCACACTTCGTCACGCTTGAACTGACACCCTCCCACCCCCTTGCGTGACGTAATAAGTGAATGGCCCCTCATATGTAGTACCTGGTAAATAGCGATAACGCACACAAAATATATTCAATTTCGCACAATACACCAGGGACACCAGGTGAGGTCAAACATCTCGAACGACTATTGGTTTGCTTAGCCAATAAAATCAGATAAAATAATTTATATCAATGTCGAAGAGCATTTATTTTTCTTTTCAGATAATCATCCGACATCCTACTATGTTCCAAATAGATAAAAATATACATCAGCGGTGTTGAGCGTTTTATATACGGAGATATAGGGCCTACGGGTCTAGAAAAGCATATGCGTACAACATCTGAGAAAATGTCGAATTGCACGCGCCGGATATTCCTTGCTTGTGGGGTTCAAATTTGGAGCGTTGTATTACGCCACATTGCCGTCAAACTCATATATTTTGTATATGAAATGTTAATATATCCTCTTGACTATGGTTAGTGCAATGCCTTTGTGATTCATGTAGGATCCTTCATTAATTTTATTTTGTTTGAAAACTGATTGTTTTAAAAACAGCTGATGTCTTGGAAACGATGACAACAATAACCGGGTTTGTATTACCATGAAGTTTCTGCTAATTTCATGTAAGCCTTGGTGATTATCTGCGTATTGATGCAGTATTCGGGACATGTTATTAGCAAAAACACTATTCATCTAAGATATTCTTCATTTGGTAAGTTTCATAACAGTAAACACAGTCATAACAGTCTTTTAGTAATCAGTTTATTTTCTTGACCAAAAGTTCCCGGCCCTCCCAATTGATTAACAGAAAGCGGCCCTGACGCGGTCTGAGACAGACAAAAGTTTGGGAATATATTTTCAACAGCATCGGCAATTTTCGATTACTTAAAGTGATCATTTATTTCCATTCTTATTTCTAGTTCATTATATAATCACGTGCTTTATATCTATCAATATTCGATAAACTCCTTTTATATCATCTACATCGTACACTAAATGATGAAAGTCATGTAACGACTAAGAATTTCTGAGCTGCAGAGAAAAGAGAATGACCTAGTCCCATTCTCATACAGCCACAAATTTTGGAAATGATTCCTCTTTTAAAATACATACTTTAATATACAAGTAGAGAATGAGCTGCCAAACTCAGAAGCACCAATTATAACTTACAATGGAATTGGAAGAACATGTGTATCCGGGAAAACGACCACCTTCAACGTCAATCCACACGAAAATGCCTGTTGAATGATCATAATAATTGCAACTTACCAGGAATAACGAGACCACTTTAAATGAGCTGCAGAAAAACCCGAAACATCCAATGGAATTGAGAGAATACGTGTAATGGGAAAACAACCATCTACAAAGAAGGGATTAAGTACAGACTGATCAATAGCTTTACATTTACAGAACGACTATTACACAATTAAATCAAAAATTCCAATGAAAAAAATACATGCACTTAAGTTTTTCACTTTTATCTATAGATCTGCCATTTAATATTACGTGCAATTATATACAGATTTAGATAGTTCTATATATAACGAAATTATCAACCGACCTTTTGATATGGCATATTTGAATAAGTTAGCATTGCTCAGTTAATATCATTTGATATTAACCGGGCTGTTCAAGTCAATGACATACGGTAGTCTAGTCATGTCAAGTTTTGATAATGTACTCGCTACGCAAATATATTTTGGTTTGATCAGTCTGAAATTGACAGATATTCTCATCTGGTACAGAAAGAAGGCACAAATATAAAAAGAAGAACTAGGCCTACATGTAAATAATATCAGGATATCTGTTGAAAACCTTAAACTCCTTAATTACATCTCTACACAAATTTGCATCATCTTCTTACTAAATATGGGCCTACATAAATATAAAAGCAATGAGTATACTTTTGAACAAGATGCCAACAAGACGGCCCCAATCATTACAACAATCTTTCACTCGTTCACAATCAAGTCAATGTCATCATCTATAGAGATAACTGAACTGTTACAATCTTCACAACACGGGGTGTGTCGGTGCGTATAAGCTGAATACTCGCTCCGTACCAGCACTGGATGGAGGGCAACTGGACAGCAGCTGCAAGCTCAGCAAATTTCGACAAAGACGTTTTCATCTGCATTTATTGGACGAACCGCCAAACTTGACGGCTTACATATATTTGATTTCACTTGAAAAACAGGTGATATGAAAGATATACAAGACAATAAATCAGTTATCGTCCGCTAAGCTCCTTTATCCTTTTACCGACGACAAGCAGATTTAGATGTTACCTGACGTCTGACTGCACCCTGATAAATAATGGTCTTCAAGAAAGAAACCTTCACCGAGCGCAAACATCACTGATAAACAGGGGCAATGAAAAATTAATTTCAAATAATTGCTACCATTAGGTGCAATTAATTAATTTCTCAATTGACGAAATTAAGCTGACAATCCATTTGATTTTTTGGATAAAATTATCGCAATTAATTGTTCGGCCTACATAAACGTACATTACCCACATGCGGGGATGAGAACGGGCAGTTAGGGGCTCCGACAAGAAATCAACTTTTCAAGGGCCCTAACACGGAATCCTCTAGAATTCCGTGGGCCCTAAATAGAAAATTTTAAAAAAATCATTTTAGCCTTTCAAGGGACACTGGCGGAAACGCGTATCCGCTAAAGATTTTCATTCCTGTTATGCGAAGTTGCATGCTCTCTATCAATATCAATTTTTGGAGGCTGTAGTCATGGTATTTAATTTTTAAATTTAAATTCTACAATCATTCGCAAATAAGAATGACCAATAAATTCACTATGACTGAGATACCGGTACTTCTTAGTTGTCTAAACTAATTTAGAGACGCATAAGAAGACCCAAGATCTGTTATAGTGCCCGCTACTTTTGATAAGTGATCCTTAGATAACTTCGTTATAAATTAGTTCTGAACTGCTAACGACTGTAAGTCGTCGTGCGAGGATTTCATAGAAGACTTAATTGGTTGTAATCAAAGTAAAAGCAATTAAATAGTGCCATAGTCACCACAGAATTCTGTTAAATTCTGGTTGAATATATGACAGTGAATTCATAGTCTTGGGAGCAAGGGCTGGTTCAACGCGGTATTGAAATCTTATCAATTTAAAATTTTTGAGTGATGAATATGTTTAAAATGTTTTCAGCAAAATATTACTGAATTCCAGTTATTGTGTTACACATTACTGCATCAAGTTATTGATTATTATTGAATTCTAGCGAGGTGATGATAATCCAGTCAACCAGTGGCTGTGACTGTACACTCCTCCCCCAAACTAAGTAGATACCGGTAGTACATGATTGTCATAACAGAGAACCCATATATTGTGACACAAATTACATGATGACTTACATGGCACAATCCACATACTGAGGACTGGTTCAAAATACATTCACTTTGACAATAAGATAGGAAATATAAAATAGATATTCAACAAATAGAAGCAGACATAATTATAATAATGTATTGCATGCAAACACAATTAAAAAAAATGTTAAGAATGCAACATAAGTACTTCACAATAGACTCAGTATTATACCCGCGACTGCCGATCAGTATCATTTGCCACAAAATATCCAGGATTACGAAACATTCGGAAGCTCTGACATATCAGTCGTTATGAAAATTAAACGATTTACTTTTATAACCAGCTAAATCACAAATGAGATCCATTTGGTCAGCCGTCTAATGTAGCTAGCTTGAGCCCGATTTCTTAATCAGGGGATGGGACCATTTGGATTGATGCAGCCCCATCTAAAAAAAAGCAAGTATCCACCTACTACTCGTCTCAAACATGCTGTATAAACCGAGTGCAGTGGCGCTGGTTTCTGAATTATTTTGAGTCATGACCGCAGAATGTGAGCATTAAAATTCGTTTCAGTGGTTGAGGAACTAAGGTTTCATTTCAAGACCTCGATCATGTGTTGGTTCATTTTATAGTATATTATAATATCATGTTTTTCAATTTCATTAACTCATGATTTTAGCATGACACTTAAAAAATTGCAGAAATCTTACTAATTTCCAATTTATAATGTTACCCTCTATCAATAGGCCTACTTAGTTTCCTTGCCTGATACTACCTGAAACCTTGATGCTGCAAACCTAGTACGCTACATCTACCGGATGAACAAGGAGTAAAACATAAGCTGTTTTTGAATTCCTACCCATACTAAAACAGCCGTGTCACATTCTCCAATATCTATTCCCGAATGAAACCCGGGTCAGAGTGAGAAAAAGAAATGGAACCCTCAATTGAAGCACAGTATAAAAATGATCACGCTGATAATGATGCGACACTTGAACTCCTACTGAATTTCAGAAAAATATTCATTGTTTTTAAATCAAAAACTTTAGCACCGCGGTAGGTCTAGAAAAAATGTTAAATTTTTTTTCAATCTCAAGCACATTATTTCAAAAAGGAGACCATGAAGGTGTACGCTTACAGCTAAAATACAATTTAACTCACACTTCATGGAATAATAACTTGGTTTGTAGCATGAGTGATCGTCTTACCTTCTTTTACGTGACCTCCGCTCTATTCCTTACCAGCACGTAAACTTGAGAGAATCGGCAGAAATTGAGTCACACAGGTATTCGATTCACACTTCTATCATATTTCGTTTAATTCGAAGAAGCTTCACGAAATCATAGTTTACCAATGTAAAGAATCAGCATGAAAAGTCGTTGGCACATCCAGTGAAAGCTTTACAATTCACAGCCCTTCTGTTCGACTGAAGAGCGCATATCGAAACGAGCGCAGCAGTATGGCCAGACAGTAAGGTCACGCATTGTTATAAGAAACGCAAAGTAAGTCAACGCGCGCCATGGACGGCGAGGGCACGCGCACGTTTATTTGCGTGAGTCACTCTATAAAGCAATGATCCTAAGTGTAAGGCAAGATTGATGTTGTTATGACGTCACTCAATCGTATACAGAAGTCCTCGACTGAAGGCATGCAAGGAAGAAACAAACGCTCATATTAATGTAGAGCTGCAATTATTAATGAAGTATGGGGAATATGGGTGCTGCTATTGTGCTTGTCTGTGAAATCAAACTGCATGTTCATCGACTTCAATGTGATGTGAAGATTAACAAAGACACTGCTCCTTTGCAAGTTACACTGTTCAAGTTCAATTCCATTGTTCACTTATTTGTCTTGGAGATTCGGTACCGTTTTGACACCAGCTGCTGGCTGGTGATAAAAAGTTGTGATTTTTCAATCATTTGACGTAAACATTGTTATCATGTAGCTAACAAGATGAGTTCAGAACTCCGCTTACTGCACTGCTTAATGCTAACAATTACATAAGTATGCAGAAACATTTTTGTTACATCGACAAATTAATTTATAAGTATTTGTAAAATGTTTCAGATATGAACATTTAGGTGATTATGACAATATTTGTCAAATAATAGTCAAAAATGTATCAAAAATTATTAAAAAATATCAAATATGCAGTATTTGATTGTTTTATAAAACAATTATCTAATATTTGTAAAATTTATCACCATCAGTCATATATTAGATAAATTATCTCGGTTTTTTTCAACCCGGGAATACTGTATAAGAATTGAAAAGAATAATTTTTATTTTATCAATGCGAATTTATCATCAATGTTTAACCGAGATTTATGCATGAATCATCAATGCAAGTTTTTAAGATATTATAATTGCTTATTTTTGGTTCAATAATGATAATCGATGTATTTTGACAATGCATATAAGCTTTCCAATCATTAAACATGCTTACCAACAATGATTTTCAATTTTGAATAATCTTTATTTTATCTATGCGAATTTATCATCAATGTTTAACCGAGATTTATGCATGAATCATCAATGCAAGTTTTTAAGATATTATAATTGCGTATTTTTGGTTCAATAATGATGATCGATGTATTTTGACAATGCATATAAGCTTTCCAATCATTAAACATGCTTACCAACCATGATTTTCAATTTTTAATTTTCCATGGATTTATTGGAATCATCGATCATGGATTCTGTGTCCATGGCTGGGCTACTAGGGTTTCACAGACAACCTGGAAGAAACATCCTGGTAGAACACTTAAGTAAATGAATGCAGTAGAGCCCATCTTTGGTAGGACCGAGCTGTTAGTTGTCATTATAAATATAGATTACATTTTGTTTAGAATTTAATTGCAATTACCTGATGCGAAATCAGGCGTTATTTTAAACCCCAAAATTGCAATTTATGCTAAAATTTAATTGCAATGATCATTAACAGACTCAAGCTGTTTTTGAAATTGCGAAAGTTGTAATTTTAGTTAATATAGAATTGCGATTAACTTGTATGGAATCATTTAAATTGCAATTTCCCTGTATTATCCTATATTTGTTTCAACGGTATCGCAATTTCGTCAACCAGTGATTAGCAGTTATTGTAGCGCATTATCGACGAGGAGAATAAAGTAATTCACACTGCATGTTGAATGAATATTTAACAGTGAAGACTGGTGATTGCAAACTAATTGCAATTACATCTCAATTGCATGACTAAAAATGTAATTCATTGCAATTACAAAATTACTTATCAGAAAATGTAATTGATTACTATTAGCCTACTAATTACACAAGTCTGCTGAAAATACGCTTATATCTCATAAAAATCTCATAAAAACGCTTATCCATAAAAAATAGTTCTATAAGGTGGATGTTCAATGGTAGGTGTCTCATATCAAAAGCGTAGTTTATGACAGAATATAAATTTTGCCGACGTCTTAGTTTCTGAATATTTTGCAAGGCAATAAGCAATATGAACATTCTATCTACTGAAGCTTTAAACCAATGAAATATACATAATATCAATGTGATTTTCTTTTAAGCCTATTCATCATAAAGTATTTTAGATGAAACATTTGCAGGGGCGCCGGCAGGGTAAAAAAAATCTGGACGCACGATTCTATTTGTTTGCGCTACTACCAGTACATAAACTATTTTAGACGAAAGGTGAAACTACGAATTGTAGTTTCTTGCAGCCGTGACTATAAAATTATGACATTATTTATTCATTAATAAAACCTAAGCTACATATGCTTTCTTTCATTTATTATTTTTATTTTGTTATGTACGTATATATATTTGCTTTTTAAAGACATTCAATTCTAAGTTAATTAGTTGTAAGTAAATTTAAGTTATTTTATATTATTAATGATATTAATCAATTAATTATTTAAGATCTGTTTCTATATTTATAATTTCCATGTAATATTTAAAATTTCTTTGTCACAGTTGGCCTGCTTAGACAGTCACAATTTAGTAGCAATCAATAGATGGACGCGCGCTTGTTAAGAGTACTCAGGGAAGTTATATCAAGCACACAGCGTGTCACTGTGTCAGCCAGTCAAAAAGCGAAGCGCGGTCAACCTATCATCCATAGACAACTAGAGTTGTGCGGAAGGACACTTCACTGAGCTGAAATTGGTAGCAAAATTTGCTCGAACTATTTGCCCGATCGACTTCACCTTTAAACCACAGGTGTCTACTTCAATGGTTTACACAAAGATTTCACACAGCGATGAGCATGGTTTGTACCGGAATGGGCTGGACGCACATGCGTCTGTGCGTCCGCCGGCCGGCGCCTCTGAACATTTGTATATGTTTACCATATTGTATGAATACGCTGAGTCATAAACCAGCGCCAACTTCCTGAAAGAGCGTGAATGACAAATTTCGTAAAGCCCAATTTGCAGTCTGTGCAAGTGATTTTGAGGAATTGTAAAATCCAAAATATATGAAATATTATAATTTCAGTTTCAGAAAGACAAAGAAAGGTATCCATAAAAGAAATGTAACAAATCGGAGGTCACTTTTCTCATTGCTAAAGAGTGCACCATAATCAACAGATTTAAAAAGTGACGCTGGAAAGGATTGAGTCATAGTCATTACATGGATCAAACAAACAGTCAGTTGTTTCATCCATGCATTCCATGGAATTGTCATCTTTCAATAATTGCATTGAAATCTCAACTGCGTCTTGAATTTCGTCTTCTGATAACTTCTGGGGATTATCAATCCTTTCCACTTGAACTGATTCGGTTCCACTGATTTCTTGTAGCGGTTTCCCATTCGGATAAACCACTTTAGTGACTGCAGAACATGTTTGATTTTGCATACGAAAGGACAACATTTGATCAAATAAATCTTTGTTATTGCACAATTCAGAAACCACATGATTTTCCTGGAATGACACATCGTTTTCTTGCATAAAATTCTCACCAGTGGAAAGGGATCTCACGTTCGCTTGACCAGAAATACCCACTCTAGATCGCAACTGTCCTTCAATGATAGCATCACATGTACACCTAGTTGGCCCTTCCAAGAGAGATGTGATGTGTGAATCGGACAGAAAATGTCGGTTGTTGAATTCCTTTGACGATCGGTTGATTTTATTCGTCACACTCCACTTGGAGGATTTATTGACACGCACTTTGGAAGCTGTTGACGTAGATAATTGTTTGTCATCGATTTCTGTGTGGAACTGATTGATCATTGTCGGATTTTTTTGGCCTCTTTTGATTCTTTGACTTATTGGACCACAAGGGCAACGTTGGGATGATTGACTAGGAGTTTGTATAGCTCTTGATTGGTTGCTGATCATTTGACGATGAAGACTGTAAGTTCCTCTTTGACGTGTTGATTTTAAATTCAATATTGATCTTGACATTTCGGATTCGATGATGGATCGTGATAAATCGGCATGCAACCCTTCACGTAGATAGTAAGGAGTAGGGATTGAAGTTGATTGATCAGTGTTGAGTTGTGCTTGACAATAAAAACTATTTGATTGACTTTTGTCGATTATTCCTGAAATGATAAAGAAAGCAAAATTTGACTATTGCGATTGCATTCTATGCAGATTGATGCGATCAAACTAACTATACAAAAGTAAAGCAATTTTATTGTATTATTAATTTAATTATTTAATTTAGGCCTAATTGTATTATTTTCATTTACATTTTCTTTATTTCCTGAGTTTCAATTAATCTTCATATCTTTAATGCAAAGAGATGATAACTTTGATAATAACTGATGTAATTTTCAGCATATAAAGTGATTTGGGTGGGCTTGTAGATTTTTTAGCTGCTGTTCACCACCAACTCAGCCAGCAAGATTTTTTGCTCATTTTATAATAACATGCTCAAACAAAATCACTAGAATAATATCAAAGGTAAAAGTCGCCAAGGTTGTAATGCCTATAAACGTAATTTTAGGAGGTTCCATAAAGATTGCAGAGTACCAGTTCGCGTGGGCATAGAATGGAAGGATGTCCTCAGACTTGAAAAATTTCAGTAAAAAATTAATCGACAGCCGAAAACGCTGCGTTTCGCACCACAAGTGATCGATTGTTCCGATAATGGGCTGTTCCGAACCGTTCTCTTTAATGCGGATAAAATTTCTTGGGAATGTTCTTGACTTTTTTTACTGTCTTTGGGCGTGGGTCCACCAGCTGTTGATCGTGCAAGATGTTCCTCCTAGGACCCGATGCGATAGGTAGGCAGTCGGTCAATTTCTTGATGAGACCTGTGTCTTTTTGCATGTATTTGTTACATATAGTAAAAGGAATGTTGTTGTCAAGCAAAATTTAATGGCAACCTGTCATTTTTGTCAGAGCCAATGCAACAATGAGTCCTTTTCAAGATTTCTGAAAGTCATTTTCTATGTGTAAATAATAGCTACATTTTTCTTGCTACATGTTTTTCTTCGCACTTAATTGCGCATGAGTTACATTAGTCACTCATAAACAAAGGAAATGCTGCGAAATGCGGAAATTTCAGGGGAATTGAGCTGAACACAGCTGATAGTTTATGAGAGAATATTGAACAGGAGGATATTGCGAAAAGAGGTTTAAGTTTACGAAAGGCAGAGAGGTGTGAAGGGGAATTTGGTTCGCGTAGAGTCTATAAGGTAAGAGCTACTCAGCGATTGGATGCAGCGTAGGAAATTCGCCGCCGCTTCAGATCAGAATAAGGCTACATCAAGGATCAGCACTCTGCTCTTGGATGTTAGTAGTTGTGATGGGCACCATTAGCCAACTGCTGTACCTTGACGACTTGGCTATCACTTAGCTCAAATGAACAGCTGCAGGCAAGGGAACAACCGAAAGGATTGTTAATGATATTCACAGCAGGGATATCAGACAAGTTGAGAGGTTTTGCATTATAGGAGCCGTCATTGAACAGCAGGGAGGTTGCAAAGAGGAAGCGAGAGCCAGGTTGAAGAAAGCATGTGGAAAGAAGTCAGATGGAGTCGTTTGTGACACAAAAATGCCGACCAAGATTAAGGTGAAGATGTATAAGCGCATAGTCAGACCAGTGCAGAACGGGCTTTAGGCGGCAGTGGCGATGAAGAGAGCCGATGAAAGAGCTCTTGACAGCACAGAGTTGAGGATGCTACGATGGACAGGAGGAATATGGCTGCGAGAGAGTAGAACAATGGGATTTGAGAAAGTGGATGAAAGTCGCAAGAATTGTCAGAAAAGCAAAAAATTGCGATGGATAGGACACGTGTGCAGACGAGGAAAGTGTGGGATGCTGCTGTGACTGAAGGAAGGAGCGGAGAACGACAAAGACTGAAGTTGCAAGAAGTAGGCGTAACACAAAGGGACACAAAGGTAGTTGAAGCTGAAGAGGTTGGAACATGTCGAATCGAAGAAGAAAAAGATCTGATGAGAAAAGTATTTGAGAAAGAAGAGAGTCAATTATACTCAAATAGCCAAGATTGCGAAAGAAACATTGCTTATGAAAATAATTAGTGTCAATTAATGTGGAAGTATCCGCTATACGAGGTATACATTACGAGGGATCAGAAAATGATAAAATTCGATGAATCCTGGAAGATCAAAGTAATTCATGAAAAATCTATTTAGTTTGACACAAATCTGGTATAGAGCTAAAAGGAAACAGCGATGTCAAACGTCAACTTCTGGAATCATCTTTGAACGGTAAAACAATTCAATGGAGGTGTAATCGCATTCCACCAGCAAGTAGCCATTAATAATGAATAGAACACCGGCAGCTTTTGACACAATACATCACAAAAATGATAGACTATCAGCAACCAATTGGTCAATTAATTAATTCTTTCGAAGGTTGAAGTTTCCATGAAACTGTCCACGAAATTGACTTTTTCTTGACTGTTTCAATAAAGCCAAATCGGATCTGCTGTGAATTTATAGGTGCAATGTACCACATGCATGCATTGATGAAATTAATCAAAAACAGAAACGCTATGAAATCAACAACTTGGTAGCAAGTGCTGTTGACAAATTGTGGGAATTGTCTATAAATGAATGATCGATATCACTGATCAACGAATGATAGTAGATCTACATGCATGCCGAATTTAGTTGAGTTGGGACCACATGTATACTGTAAATAACCAACGATAGCAAATTTTTCAAGTTTTAAATAGTCCCGGTTGAATATAGCCTACTTCTGCCGCAGATACAGGTATACACTTTTAAACAAAATGGTCACAAGATGTAGGTCTGCAATTTAGCACATAAATTTTCTGCATTGTATGTTCTTGACAAATAATTTGTCAATAGGCTTTATAACAGAAAAATATCTAATAAAGTGAAATATAGTGCATCAATTACTGCTAAAATAGGATCAGCTTTTGCATAAAATGTGGATTAAGTACTTATTCACATGTCACAAATGAAGGTCCGATATAGTAGCATAGCCACATGGCATGATGGTGTAGCAGAGTAATAGCAATGATAGATACGTATTGGTGGAATAAAAAAGAACAATTGATCCGATGCATTCATAGGTAGATTTTTGAGTATATTTATCTCCACAGCTATCGGGTTCCCTTGAAAATTGAAGTGATACAAAGGTATCTAGGGTCTACGTTCATTAAGGAAAATCAAAGTTCCTATTATCATTGAGATTTTTTATTTGCAAGCAAGAAGTCGCATATTACTTGGCATATCCAACATTGAATTTTAGGTATGCCTCATATGCATGCGCGAGTAAGGTTATGTAGCAAGGTTGAGAATCTGAAGGGATATATTAGGTGATGGTCGCTATAAGGAGAGCTCTTTTTGTCTGCATTTCTCTACCATTCCCCATTATTGCCTACATGAATACGGATCTTAAATGCGGACCATTTTATAAAACAGCAGGCCTACATTCTACATGATTTAAGAGTGTTGATGAAAAAGCCGCTGTAACTTGTTACATCAAACATTTTCTCACCATGTTCTCCTGATGATGACAGATAGTTTGGATAGGTGGTAGGATGAATAAAGCTTTTGTTTCCTGCAAGCATGGACTGCAACATCGCCGCTTTGCGTGCTGGATATCCTGGAACGAGTAAATACAGTCAGAATAATGAACAAAATATGAATATCATTCTTCGATAAATTGAGCACATCTGTGGTGATTAAACCTAATGAGGTTTATCAAATAGTCCGGGAGCTAGCGTGAAGTTGTGCAGGGAACGAGGTAGTACATAAAACTTTCACATAGCATAGTACACCTCTAACCTACTGCAAAACTTCGCGTCTGCCGGATCAGATCATTTGCTTTTCAGAAATAGAGAGGTAAACACAATCCTATGTATTTCCAGTGGTAAAATTGTGACATTTAAGGTGTTGACTCCATTTTTTCGAATTTTTGCTCATAAAAGTTACACAAATTGATATTTTGTTGAACTGGTTATTATAGAAATCATCTACAGATCATGATCTTTCAAATGAGCTATCATTCAGTGACAGAGGATGAAGCAAAGTGTGCAAACAGACACTTTTCGTTAAAGTATATCAACAATTTTCCTGAAATTTCTATGTTAAAATTTGCAGTTACACCAACGAAAAGTGTCTGTTTGCACACTTTGCTTCATCCTCTGTCACTGAATGATAGCTCATTTGAAAGATCATGATCTGTAGATGATTTCTATAATAACCAGTTCAACAAAATATCAATTTGTGTAACTTTTATGAGCAAAAACTCGAAAAAATGGAGTCAACAGCATAAATGTCACAATTTTACCACTGGAAATACATAGGATTGTGTTATCCTCTCTATTTCTGAAAAGCAAATGATCTGATCCGGCAGACGCGAAGTTTTGCAGTAGGTTAGAGGTGTACTATGCTATGTGAAAGTTTTATGTACTACCTCGTTCCCTGCACAACTTCACGCTAGCTCCCGGACTAAAACCTTTATAAGTACTTTATTGATGCTCCCACTTCCACAAAATTTGTCTTTTTCTTTTATCATTTCAGTTTTCTGTACTTCGCAGGAAATATGGTCTTGATAGAAAGTACGAGTATAATTCTTGGAGATCCACTGCCTGCCTGAGAGCTGAGTGTGCTCGCTGTTCATTTTTGGAAGAAATTAGCGACAATTGATTTATGTACTCTACAAGTACCAGTAATTTGTTCGCACTATCATCCTCTTTCAAAATTTATCATTCTTAATATAAGATCAAGAGAACTTAATTTCTAGAATTTAGCACAAAATGCACATGCTTACATTTTGGGACCGTAATTTCCAGGAAGATGGAATAAGGCAGATTTTCTTTCCGAGCATTGTGATATGCGCTAAGGATTAATTGATTCTTCGTAATACAGTAGTTTCTTATGGAATTCCGTATTAGGAGCAAAAATTCTTTGGATTTTTTGTCATCTCTGATGAAAGATTACATGCACTGTATGTCAGCCCTCATGTAAAAATATTGTAATTTTACAAGAGAGGTATCATGAAGTTTTGTCAGAAATCCCTATGACACCAATGCTGAATTTACCAAGGCCAGAAAATTCCTGCCACCCTTTAGAAAATAAGCCTAAAGGCCTTGCTAATGGTCTTAATAAAAATTACAGCACCTAAATCTGAGAGTCTATTTGAAAATTTCACTTGGTATTTCAAAGCGTGCTGAAAGTCTGAACCATAGAAATCCGATGCTCTATAATATCAAAATGACTACTAAAACGGACATGTACATTGGAATCAATATTACTCCGTGGACACGTGCTGCCATGACAACATTGTTTAAAGACCGACGGTTTTCAATGACTGACAGTGATTATTGCAACTATTGCATGTCTCACTAATAAGATTCTTACTTAAAATTAGCAGCATAGACCTTGCATGAGGCACGGGTAATAGGATATAAGCCACGCCATCTAAAGGCTAAATCTGCATGAAAAACTTGCTCTAATGACGTTTTACTAATTCTGTGAGTCTCCTGCCTATACGAGCAGTTAAAATGCCCATCAACAAACAGCCGTCTCTATTCTAAAGAGTCGGATTTGTAAAGTATCAGCTAGGACTGAGCCGATGGTGGTTTCAGTTAGAAGGGCTGTAACCCACTGTTTGTTGGTCATCTCAGCTGCTCATGGGGCACTGCGCTATCAGTGTTGTTGGCTCCAAAAATGAATCAAGTTACTAAAGTTTGCAATAGTTGTAGATTCCTGCCTTAAGTCAGGGGATTGCAAGTTATTTCATTAAAATGATTTTAAATTTAAATAGAAATTATTATAATGGCGAATCTTACACGGTATTGAAAGCGCACCGGTACGTAGCAGTTGGCAAAGCCGTCATTCTATAGGAGATGTTGTCCCAGCAACGCGTGTCCACAGTGCCATGTTGCTTTCAGTGTGCATGTAAGCTATAGTTTGTTAATGTTGTAGTGTTGGAATGTTGTGATGAGGTTAGATGCATCGATCATCCAGGGAACCCTAGTTGTCTCCGCTTCGCTACGCCTATAGGAAATAGGGAAATAGGGAAGAGAAGGTTGAGAGGAGAAAAAATGTTGTCAGGGATTTTATGAATAATATTGTTTTTCAGAGTTTTGCATGATTTCATGTGCATACATATAACTATTTCACAAAATGCTCATAGCAATAACAGGTCAGACAAGCTAGAAAAATGCATTTGTAGGCTTGGAAATTCCAAAGATGTTGTTCTAACTTGGCCTTTACTATATATTCGAGTGTGTGGGAGAGAGAGAGAGAACAACCAGGCTTGTGCTGAGACCGACAAGCAAGTTAAGTTTATTAGCAACGCCAGCGGCTTTAAGTGACTTGACACCTTAAACATGTAATAGCAGCTGGCGGCGTCTAACATGACCAGAGATACATAACGAGCAGAGATAAAGGAGAGGCAATTACATGCAGCTGTTCTGTTTATCACACTACAACATCTCCCTTCCTGAAGAGAGCTAGCACAAGAAAGTGAAACGTAGCTGTTTGACCGAGGAGTCATCTCGAGTCGATGAGGCTTGGCGGATAGTCTGCCAAAGCGAGTTCGTCCCTCGCGATGAGCGCGCGCACGGGAATCACTCGGAGGCCCTGCCAATGTATGTGCAGGTTGAGATGACGGCGCGTTCCCATTCGCAGGCAGCACGACACCTCTTTTGCGAAGAAATCGCCGATTTCGCCTTAGAATTCGCCCGCTCGGCAGCTTGATGAGATAATCACGATGATTACCTATCTCAACGATAGTACCATATCTCTCCCACCGTTTGGACGAAGGATCCTGCAGCACCACGGGATCACCAACCTTGAGGGGCGCCAGGGACTTCGAGCGAGTATTGTACTCCTCTACTACCTGATCGCGCTTAGAGCTCGCCTTCTTCTCCAGTTCGTCTGCGGTTTTCTGCCATTTCTCGTCGAATGCACGCCGGTGTGCAGGCAGCAGATCGCGGATCGGATGGCCGAACAGAAGCTGGGCAGGGGAAGATCCCGTGTAGCGAGGCGTATTGCAGTATTGTAGGACACCCCGAGATACTTTGTCCATGTCCACAGAGTTGTTGACACAGCAGCCTCGAACTATCTTCTTCAAGGCCTTCACAGAGGCCTCAGCAGCACCATTGCTCTGAGGGTAGTGCGTTGATGAGATGACGTGTTGAGCTCCCCAACTTTTCAAGAAAGAAGCAAGGGCAGTAGCAGTAAATTGGGGCCCGCCATCAGTATAAAGTCTCTCGGGAACAGATTTCTCGCAGAAGCGAGATCGGAGCGCAGAAATAAGATCGCGAGCAGTTGCATGGACTCCAAAACAGTTGAGGCTAGGCCATCCAGAGTACTCGTCTACGTAAACAAGGTATTGTTTGCCACCGAACGTGAAAAAGTCAGCGTGAACCGCTTCAAAGGCTCGTGTAGCCCGCATGCGTTCGAGCATGGGCTCCTTTTGCTGGGATGGCAACGCTTGTTGGCAAGGACGACAGGACAAGGCCACCTTCTCGATGTCGAAGGTCAGTCGAGGCCAATAGAATGATACAGTGGCTCGCTCACGCATCTTTGAAATGCCCTGGTGAGACAGCAGCATGTCCTCGAGGATTCAAGCCCGGAGTTTTTGAGGAATGACGATTCGGCAACCGTACATCACGATGTCGTCTTCAATCGACAGTCGATTTCTCACATTCCAAAAGGGTCGTACGGACTCAGGCAGCTGAAATCGGTGATCAGGAAACCCGCAGCGAACAGTGTCAAGGAGGAACTGATAATTCTCGTCAGCTCTCGCAGAGGCCTGAATTGTAGGTAGGTCGATCGGAGTCGAGTCAACAGAGGCAGAGAGGGAGTTCAGGAACAAATCTTCACCGAGTTCATCAGCAGTAGTAGGCTCACTTATGGGGGCTCGAGACAAAGCATCAGCAGTCTTGTTCTCCGAAGTCGAGATCCATGAAGCAGAGAATGAGTAGGGATCGAGTTTCTCTCGCAGACGCTGGAGACGACGATTCTCGATCTGATCAAGAGTGTATTTGTTCAGAATTGGTATTAGGGGTCTGTGATCGGTCACGATCTCGAACTGGGGCAGTCTTTCGAGCATCAGTCGACACTTGATGACGGCCCAAACGATGGCAAGCATTTCGAGCTCGATCATAGCGTACCTGGACTCAGCGCTGCTCAGACAGCGCGACCCAGCACGTACCACACACCACGTACCATCTTCTTGCTGCTGCATGAGAACATATCCGATGCCGTGAATCCTCGACGCGTCAGTGAAAAGAGCAGTCTTGCGCTTTGGAGAATAGTAGGCCATGAACGGAGAAGTACAGAGAGCATTCTTCGTGAGCGCGAACTGAGATTGGTGGGCGTCGGTCCAAAGAAATTCGTTAGCCTCTCTGAGAAGAGGACGAAGAGGTTCCATCAGTTTCGCCAGCTGATCGGAAAATGAGGAGAGTTGATTGACCAGCCCGAACCAGGACCGCAAGTCGGTTCGGCTCTTCGGCTCTGGAAAATCGCGGATCGCTCGGAGTAAGTCGTCGTCAACCGTATATCCAGTTTGGTTGACCTTGAACCCGGCGAAGGTCACTTCAGGCTGTGCGAAATGAAATTTGTTTTTGTTCAGAGTAACGCCCTGCTCACGACACTTAGTGAGAAATGCACTCACATTCTTCTGATGCTGCTCAAGGGTAGCATCAGCGATGATGACATCATCGACCACATGGTAAGTGTTCTGTAGCTCACTGATGAGTTCGGAGACGCGACGATTGTAGTGCTCGCAGATCGAAGATAGTTCTGTCTTTAACTTGTCTTTGAGTGGCTCAGCGACGCGGCGAACGTGGTTGACGCAGTAAGGCTGAGCGCCATCTTTGAGAACAATGCGGAAGGGATCACCTTTCATTACCGATATCCGATCGGTAAATACATCGGCATACTCCTGCAGCAGAGAGTCCTTGGAGCAGGTTGAGACCTGAGATACCGATGCCACGTGTTGTTTCGGGAAGTCCTCCGGAATGAGTTTGAGAGCCCGACATGCCTTGCGAGACAGTAGAGGTGTCTCCAAGATGTCTCACGTAAACGCGAGTAGACACCTCCACAGCTCCAAGAGTGAGAACAGCATCGAAGTAGCCGGCAGAGTCGAGTCGCTGGCGACCAGCGTGTTTAGGGCGCAAGAAAGACCGTTTGAGCTTCGGTCTTCTCGCCAAGGCTGAAGACGGAACAGCAGTGATATCCGATCCAGTATCAGGAAGCATTCGAAGATTGCCGACATTGACGCGGCCAGACTGAACAGTTACCTCGACGAGAGATTCAGGAGACGACACAGACGCGATCAGACACCCCGACAGGTTAGCAGACTTGTCCTTAGCAGGACACTTGGCAGCAAAGTGGTTCTTGCCACCACACTGAGTGCACGACTTTCCGTAGGCTGGACAACGCTCCTTACGTAACTCGTGTGTCCGCCCGCAGAGTTTGCACTCGCCCGCTCTCTGAGTCTCTCTCTTCTTCTTCTTATCGGCCTTGTACGACGAGGTCTTCTTCCGTAGAACGTTCAGGGAAGCAGAAGAAGTAACAGCAGCACACTTCTCCTTAGCAGACTCGTCAGCCTCACAAATGTCTTTGAGCTTCTCCAGGGTCAAGTTGCTGCCGACCGACAGCAGCTTCTCAATCGTGCTAGCATCACGCAGTCCAGTGGTGACCCGATCACGGAGTTGCAAAGCTTCGCAACTCGTGCAGCATCGCGCAAAGTTACATCGGGCAGCTAGCTCGCGGAGAGAAAGAATATAGCTGGCAAACGACTCGCTCTCACGTTGAGTACGTTTCCAAAACTCGCGACCTTCAAATACTTCGTTTGTAGTCCCGACGATGTGATCTTCGAGCGCAGAGAGTACAGAGTCCAAGGATTTGCGGTCAATCACAGGTAAGTGATTCACGATGCGGAGAGTTTCTTTGCTGACAGAAAGATAGAAGGCCTGAAGTCGAGTTTCTTCACGCTTATCAGTGTCACTGATCGCAGAGATCCCACTGAGGCACTCGAATCCCGTCCACATTGATCGCCATTCACGGTACAGATGGGACTCGGATTCAATATCGAAGGAAGGAGCCATTTTAAAGTCTATTCGCGACGCCATGTTCTAACTTGGCCCTTACTATATATTCGAGTATGTGGGAGAGAGAGAACAACCAGGCTTGTGCTGAGACCGACAAGCAAGTTAAGTTTATTAGCAACGCCAGCGGCTTTAAGTGACTTGACACCTTAAACATGTAATAGCAGCTGGCGGTGTCTAACATGACCAGAGATACATAACGAGCAGAGATAAAGGAGAGGCAATTACATGCATCTGTTCTGTTTATCACACTACAACAGATGTTACTGCTGTAATTGAATGTAGACAGTATATTTAGTTGAAGTCATTTGAGAGTCCCAAAGTTCCGTTACATCATTCATGCGATTAAATATTGCACATTAATTGAAGATATAGAATTCATTCAATCATTCTTTAGACATTGTGCAACATTTTCATGATTTCATGAAGTAGGCAGAAAATAGCTCTTTTACTACTGCAATCCGTGCATAGTAGTATGCAAATGAATCAAATTCAGTTGCCATTAAATAGCAAAATAAAACAACTTAACAGGATTCGCGAGATGAACTTCCGAGAATTCGGCATTTGAAAAATTATCAGGTAAATTTGTACCGGTAATGAAACATCGACTATGTGCTCCATCAGAAGAAACATCATACAGATCAACGTTTCATAAACCTAAACATCAGATCCGTAGCAAGCAGTTCCAAGCTTAATGATGTGAATAAATATAATCGAACTGAAAGCTATTTGGACAATGATGGCAAACAATAAATGATAACACAATTGGATAAGGTTTCAATATTCTAATTAAGTGGACAAACATTATTCAGACAAAATTGCTAAGATTTTCTAGCCTCGAACAAATTCCAAATAATTGGATAATTCAAATTCATTTGCATCTAATGCGAGAATATGAAAATCTGATATCTATTCGTACATTTCAAATGTCTCTTAACAAAATCACGAGATCCTCAGCAAATACATAGATCTTGCAGATATAAATGATCGAGGGATATATAATAATGAATGGCTGCAAATAGCAAAAACAAGTATCTCGTAGTCCAAGTAGAGTTCCGAGTAAGTTCAAATCTTGGGTTTTTAAAGAATTTTTAAGGATGGCAATTTTTTGGTTAGAATGAACCAACATATTTGCTATATCATATTTTGCATGATCAATAGCTGAGAGCCAATCAAACCCATTTTCAAATAAGTTTGGAACGACCAAGATGTTTTGTTATTATTTGCTGCTCAGTTAAGTTATTTTACTACATAACTGAATAGGTCTGATAGCATGTTTAGTTCTTAAATTCCAACCTTCAAATATTAATGTTCGAATTCTAATTTTTTCTATGTTGGCTACATGATGCACGAGCTGTAGGCCTCAAACTAATGCCATTGTCAAACTAGCTTAAGCCGATGATACATGCTGTTAATATGCTAAATTATTCATATTACTCTTGGCATTATTCTACTGCGCATTATAAAGCATGCATGCACATGCCACTTCTTCTTCAGCCGTTTTCGATCCACTGCTGGATGAAAGCCACCACATGAACTTTCCAGAATCTAGGGGCATGTGCAAATTTCATTACGTTCAAAATAATACAGTAAAAATTAATGGTAGGCTATTTCATTACATGAGAACCATTTTCAGATTGATTCGTTTTTAATCAGTCATCCTGTTTTACTTGTTGACCACTCACATTTGGAAATAACATAATGGAACAAAATAACCAAATAACAAATAGAAACTAATAACACATGAAGCAAATAATGAAAAGAAGTAAAATCCCTTCTCATGCTTGCACCACAGTACTTCAGATTTGTACTGAAGATGTAATACGAGGCTTATCGAGTCCAACATACAGAAGACTTTATTTCCACAGCATTCCATTCGGGAGAGTCGGGAACCAAAGCGGAAGTTGCTTGCTTAATTATAAATGGTGTTTCATCAGTGAACTATACTATGTTTGATCTCCATCCTTTATTTTGCCTTCCGTTGCTGCTATCCCAAAAGCTGTTTTACTTAAGATCAAATGCTCGTGATCAGTTTTGAAGTGCAAAAGTTCTGGCAAATCAATTAATAAGAAAGTGCACTTACATTTATCAAAATTTCCAAATTCACGATTTTCTCCTGCAATTCGATTTTCAAGCATAGAAATAAAATAGAAGCAGTGAAACAAAGAAACTTGAAGAAACAAACTTAATTTTACTGAAAACTACAGTCACAGTTCACGATCACTTGTCAAGAGAACACTCACAACTATGTTTCGTTTATTGAGTCCATTCTATAAGTGCCATGTAAAATTGGATAATATAGTTCTCTAAAGATTTTAAAGTCATAAACACGTAACTTCAGAACCTTCAGAGTATTATAGCATATGTTGCTTACAGAGCACACTCACGTAAATATGCAATTACTTTAAGTATTAAGTATTATCAGCGATATTTTAGTTTATTTAGCAGTGAATCCCAGTAATGCTATCAAAATGTACTAAATACGAAGAAAGTGTGTATTCATGATTTACAGTTTGCTTAATCATTTTCATCAACATTGCAACTCGACATGAGCATGTGATAGCACCGTAGTCAAGGTTATCAGCCTCAATTTATGTTCATTTAATACTCAGTTTTGGAAATAATCAATTATTCTAACTCTTGATCGGGAAGCAAACATACTAGCTTGCCAAAAAGAAGTTCAAAGATCTTTCCCATTTGAGTATATTCTAGAACTTTCAGTATATCCAGAACTATTCTGTAGAATCTAGACGTTCAAGCTGCGTCTAAAGTATTTCTGGAATATCAGCTCCAAGAAGACCATAATTAACTTTTGTGAATTTGGCGCAAAATAGTTCTCTAGATATTATGCCGTGGAATTCATGGAATTACATGTATGAATCTCTGACAATATTAGTGGAAAACATGCAAGCTCAAAGACGGTGTCTTCCACTGTCTTTGTGCAAACTTGCTTAAGTTATGAAAGCATTTTTTACACATAACTTTTGGTTAATTTTTAGAATTAACATACCGGGTAATTAGAAAAATTGCCATATTCTTCTTAATTGTCCTGAGAGACCTTTGTACTGGAAAACTCGATTATTGCTGATTATTATCATTTGTTAGCATTATTCAATCTGCCACCGGTAACTGAAAACAATCACTTCTCTGGAAATATTCAAAATGTTGACTCTATCTTTCGATATCAGCGCTAAAGCCAGAACAATTGAATGTCAAATATCACCACTAACCTGACTCCAACGTAAAATATCAATAATATACGTACATTCATTTGCTTGAAAGATCGAAAAGTTCGGAGTTTGCGCTCACGGCCTTCAAACATGACAGTCACTAAGAACTAATTCCAAGACCTGAGAGGCAAACAAGATATCAAATTATCGCACGAGATTATCGTAGAGAGATGCAAACCACGATTTGTGTGATTACATGAGAAAAATAGTTCAAGCGACTGAATTTCACATTATTTTATTTTGAATTGAATGAATTTGCTAAGAATAGATGAAAGCGAACACTAAATAATGGAGCTACAGAAATATGGAAGACAGCCAGGATAGTAAATGTGTTTCGAATTATTCGATTAAAGAATTATCACTAGAAAATTATTCTTATTTTGGCGATGAAATTGAATAGCATTTTTGTCTGGATGATTTTACGACTGATAATGAAAATAAATAATCACGAAATGCAAGTGTTTTGACTGCATTTAATCGTGGGATCCACGGCATTGATGATATCACGTGCGAAATTTTGCTCCTCCCCAGAACTTGAAGCGATATTGTGCATTCGCTCATTTTTTATCAATATTCATCTGAATGATTTTTACTGCCTCTATCGAGATAAACTAGACAAATGACAGAGAACCAGACGAATGTCGGTATAACGCATTATTTGTGTGGAATTTAAAATTTTACTGTATATATAAAGCCAGCGTTCACTCACGATTTTTAGGCAATGAATGTAAAAGTGAATTTCTGAAAAGATGAAGGGAAGATCGGCATGCGGATGTCTGTCTACATGGTTTCTTGCTTGAGTCTTCAAAAATTGCAATTCCGGTATTCAGGCCTATAGGCCTTTAATGACCTTTATTTATCAAAACTATTTTTACTCATCTACGGGTTCCACATTATCGCAAACATCCATAGAAGCAGCTTCGTGTCAATTCAATAAAACAATAAAGACTATCATGACACATTCATTGACGCCCGAGCTATAGCTTAAAAAATTAATTAAAAGATAGCGAAATTCCATCACTTCGCAACGTTATCCAAAACTTTGGGTCTAAATGTTGTCGAATGATACATTGTGCATTACTGGGTTAGGGTTAGACAAACGTGGGGGATGATGGCAGCATCCAAGCTTTTCCAAAAATTCTAGATCTGAAAACAGACCTCCGATAAGGAAAATTTTTAAACCTATGATCCAAGTTTTAGACATGTGTGCCATGAATGCATAAGGGGAACAATAAGAATGGTCTTAATATAGTCTTAAATAGAGCAGTTTTTATTTCTTTTTTGAAATCACAATAACTACGCATCTATATACGTAAATTGTTAAGCATAATTAATTTAATTGTCTGAAATGGTGGTTCAAACAAATAACAGTTTCAAGTCAGCTGTCTTTCATTTACCGGTCTAATTAAGCTACGGTACCGTATTTCTTCTTTTAAAGCCAGAACCTCCAATAGAACCCAATTAAGGACATTTAAACAGAATAGGTAGAACTCGTGGAAGCCTACTTTTGCCGCATATCTCCCATGCACATAAGATCGCCAGCAGTGTTATCAATTTTGACATCAATTAATTCGATGTTTAGTGAGTAACCAAACCGTCAAGGCGGTTAGCTAACTGATAGGACAGCTAGTCCTGATTGGTGAGTATCAATGCAGCTACCGGTATACATACACGGAAATGATTATGATTATATTACCATGCATGCCGGTTATTGATAGCCTAATGCCTATATTATTGACTACAAATAATCTTAATAATTACTGCCTTTCCTTTGCGACTAACCATTGATTTTGCCGGTAAAGAAATACTCGATTGAAAAGTGTATGATCGTTACTGTACTTATCAACGCTAATGACAATTTGACCAGGTGTCTAAATATAGGCACTTTTCTATCTCTTCCTTAAACGAGCTTCTTACCCCAGATATTGAATAATATTTTGATAGACAAACACCAGTCAAACAGAAATCATCCAATAAATGTGGAAATGTGGTCAAATGTCTTATGACGTTATTTTCTTTTTTCTATTTTCAAATTAAAAAATGACAGAACTGAAAAAAGCGTTCAAAATTTCGTAAAATCATCGGTTTTTAAAATGTCATTTTCTCAGCAAGATCAAATTTCAAAGTCTTTTTAAATTCCTTTGAATAATACTCGAGAACTCGATTATTTAATGTGTTCTCCACCTGATTCCTAAACTTCTTTCATTCTTGTCACTGAGAGAAGCGCTGAATAGAATAGTGATTCTATATGAAATTCTAAGCATGGCTGAGGTGGAATTTTTATTGCTAGACCATAAAGGAGCGAATGGACAATTTGTAGGAATCATTATTTTACTGAAGAACAGAATTTTTATTTCTGTAGAATTTTGAGAATGATTAAAATAAAAAATGCCTATATCTGTGCATTTTGCGGTCAAGTTATCATTCAGTACCACGACATATGATAAAAAAATGTGTTGAATATACTCACCAGGATCTTCTATTGCTCGGGTAAGTATTCGAATATAGTGGACAGCAGCTCTGATTTTTGAAGCTTTTGAGTTTGACTTCAGTTTTGATCGGACAAACGCAGGAAGTCGAAGAAACAATGCATCTATCGCTCTTGCAATTGCTTGCTGTCGATATCGCTCTTTCCTGTTGGCCTCAAGTCTGCGATCCTCAATCAAACTGCAGCCTTCCATAATTCGTGTCAACTGTCGCTGAGGTGGATCGGAAATGAGACTTACAGCCAAGTTAGAATACTTTTATTCGAAGTTTGGCCACGTTAGTAAAGTTTTATTCTTAGAATAAATAAATTGATTTCTTCGGAAAATATTTTCAGACTTTAATGGAGTGACAACGATGTCTCCTTTGTTAATTACGTGCTCACTCACCTTTGTCATTATTCTGATCTCTTGACGAAGTATCAATTCGTCACCCTAACACAATGATCATTTGGCTTGTTATTATTCTCAAATGTTTAACGAGAAATGAGGTGTCAATAAACAATGACGTTGTTGACTTTAATCAAAAGTCCGTGCTTCTCCTTCAGCTTAGAAAAGAAATCATTAACACCAAAGGTGCCCAATATGTTATGAGCTTAGCAGCTCAATATTTCAGGTTAAGATGCCAGGATTACAGTAATCTCTAACTTAGAATGTTTTTTCTTTTGGCTTTCAAAGGTTTGACGTCCTGTTGTGGCGCAATTATCGCGTTTACTCATTATCTCTTCATTTTATTGATGAAACTTTAAATATGAATCAGAAGTCGATGTAATTCAATCAGTATTAATACACGAAATATAATTATTTATGCGAGTATATAAAACCTTTTAAGACTAGGAAACATAATGTACGAGTAGAAATGCCAAAAGGCTGCAATTTTATCTGTCAATCAATGTTGCCAATATTTCGACTCCCTGCACGCATGCGACTGCAGAAATGTAATCAGAGAAATTTGATATGCGAGTACCATTGAATTTGACCTGTGGGTTGACATTTAAAATTTCTGCCACTATACAAGGATTTCTTTATAGCAGTACTTGACAGGGCACAAGTTTACAATATGCATGTCTAGGAATAGCAACAAAATCACAGCAAAATATGCTAGCATTCATGAGTCAGTCGTGTAATGAAGCTTTAGCTCCGTAAGAAAAGTGACAGGCTAAATCAAATTTAATTTGATTATATACTTGTAATCTCCTAATACTTTTTGTTGCAATGTTTAAGTACAACTTATTTATATGTAAGAACTTTGATCAATCAAAATAATGCCGAAATTCATTAGATGAAATAACTGACGAACAGAGACAGTTTACATAAAGAGGTAGGTCACTTTTTTACGAGCAAGCATGTGGTTGCTGCTTCAATTTTACCTTGTTGTAATGAAAACGCTAACCACCAAATTCAAACATTAATTATCAGAGATCATGCCTTGACAGGCTGTGAAATCCGCAAAGGTCGGTCAAGCAATCTTTTAGAAATCAGTTACATTCAAAAACTAAAAAATCTGGAAGAAAACATAGAACCCATATTTTGACTCCATGTGATCAAAGATCGCAAAAAAAGTCATCGCAAAATGGTCATTGCACCATTCAGTTGCATTATACAAATTAAGTGCATAATGTATCATGTTGCATTAATGAATCAGTTGCATTATGCATAATGCACATGATCATAAATTCATAATTTTTATGTCGATATGTAATTTATATTGTTTTGTATTATTTGTTTGATGCGTATTATTTCATATTGTATAGTATATCTGTACATTGCTTCATTTGCTGGCATGTTTTGTCGGCAAATACCGATGCAATGTATGGAGAAGTTTAAATCAGTTGTAACTTTAATTGAGGTTCTGAACACATGCAGCAATAATTGCTGCCGTACCAAGCAAGAACACCGTATGAACCATTTTGAAAAGTTTTCAGGAGAGGTAAAAACGCGTTTGAGCTCACACATTTTAGACAAGCCAAGTTATTCATATTATAAGTGATCTCTAATTTGAAAAACAATCAAGACTCATCATCTTTAGTGCCATAATTGCCTTTTATTCGATTTACTCTTCATGGATGTTGAAAGTGTTCTTCGTTGGTAAATCATAAATCTCAGTTAAAGTGTTACCACGCAAAAACACCGTATGTTTCTACATTACCTCTCGACTGATGTGCTTGTATTTTAAGCTGATTTCATGGCATTAATCTGTGCTAATGCTCTCAAGTATGATAGAACTATCATGAACACCATTTCGATGTAATTGTATACCTAGGCCTACATGTGAGATAGGCCTATTAGAAAATGTTGAATATGTACATTTACGATTTTTAATTGACTTTATGCATAATGTCACGTCGTAGTCATTCTTCGTAGAGTCTTAAATCTTTAGTGTTAATACACATCCCATGAAATTATGTGACATCTGTCATTAACCATGTAATGCCTTGTGTAAATACATGTAGGCTATACCTGAGTCTCATATTTCAAACACATGAGCATCATTTGCATGTAAGACAACAAAACAAGCAACTGAATGTACACGTATAAGTATCTAATTTTACATTTACCTGATTGGTATCAAAACAACGAAACAAAACATATGCGACACAAAATATGTGATATGAAAGTGCGGCACTAAATTAGCAGATTACGGTACGTACATGTACATGTATGTCGAGTTGAATGACATGCACATGTGCCAAGGATTTGAAATTGCCATACATGTAGTTCTATTAATCCAAACACAAAAATCTCAGTACATAGTATTCTGTGCCTTGTCTCTGCACTGAAGAAGGTCGGGGCTTCTCTCTGATTCCGGCAAGTTCCTCCAATAACTGCGTCTCTGGACCGGAATGAGAGGCAACAGGGACGCATTCAGTTTATCCTTCTTCTGTTTTGCGATTCCTCTTGGTCGCATTCTTGGTGCAGGTTGCTTCACATTGTGGAATTCTTTAGTAAATTGAATTTGTTGAATGGCTCTGAAAAGCATTTTTTGAAAAAAAATCCGAAGAACCACGCAGAACTTTGAAGGCTGAGATGTCCTTTAAGTAGGGTCGCTTTTCTCCCAGTTTTTGCAGCTGATGCGGAGTAGACGAGGAGGACTGCGCGATACATTGAGTCAAGGAGGCGGAAGGAGGCGACGCTTGATCAGAGCATGTAGGCGGTTCATTCTCTGATTGATCCTCTTCATTCTCTGATTACTCCATCAGGAGAAGGGCGAACTCTTCAACTGAAAGCCTGAAAAGGAAATAGTCAACTGATGAAATGTTATTTATCGTTATTCAGAAATGAATACAAGTATGCAGTATGTAGTCTATGCGAACTTGCGAGACTTTTGCTCAAGCAGTATAACACAATCTCAACTTGATCACCATTTTCATGTCCTCGGAGAAACTAAGTAAAATCGAGTCTACTGACAAAAGCATCAAGTATATCACATACAGTATGATGCATCTCCAAAGCCACAGAGCCTTACAGAGCATCTGTCGCAGTGGTCGTCGGGTTAGCGATCTCAACTGCCTATCATCGCCTGAGGAGTTCGATTCCCATTCGCAGCAAGCTGCTATTTTCGTATTTTGGCGTAAAATGTTCTCACTAAACCAAAATATTTTCAGGATAGTTTTTACGCCCGTTACTTTTCAGCTTCTAATTACTACATATTCGATACATGAACAATATGCATATTACTATCTGTTACGCACCTACTCAAAAAGATTATCAGGGTTTTTCAGTCTATATGTTACACTGGCTTTTCTTTATGTCGTAAGTTAACTAGAATTATAGAACCGCAACATAAATTGTCTCTTGTAATACAAATTTCATACAGCAGATTATCTGAATGTCATTACGTTATAGCTCTTTACTGTAAGATCTTGCAAAAAGAGTAACATACAGTACGTATAATAAATGCAACTTACTTTTTTCTCGATGATCGCTTCATTTCAGGAGAAGATTGACACCAAGAAAAAGTGCGAATGAAAACAAGTTTTGAAATCTGTCAAACACCAACAAATAATTAATAAATCGTTTAAAACACCGAACGAAGTATTCTTATTATTCCAGGATTGATATAATTTCATAAAGACGTGTCTAGGAGAATATTCCTAAGACAAATAAACGACTGTTAGGTGACTCAGTATTATACGGTGTTCTTGCTTGGTAATCCGATGCGATTTTTAGCAACATTACCACAGTGCCACAAAAAAGTAGTTTTTTCATGCTGAATTGATTTGAATTAGAGTCCAATGCTCTGAGAAGGAATAAAGTGATCCATGATGAACCCGAAATTGAAAAAGTCGATTTTGAAAAATTTGGACATACGGTGTTCTTGCTTGGTACGGCAGAATTGTTGAAATCAGACCATGAAAACTTTGTGCATTTCACTAACAGATTCAATTCAAGCGCTTGTGATAGGGTATAATGTACACATTATGTGATTTAATGTGGGTCAAAGTATGAAGCACATGTGAGTCAATTTATATTATTTCCAATTCTTTCATTGACTATTGAAGAAGCGGAAATGTGATGCCAAATAATTCAACAGAATCCTCATTATAAAACTAAGTCGTTGTGACGATTTCTCTTAACACAACAGGCCTATTTGCCCTTGTAAGGGGTATTCAGAATTAACTCAGTCTTTTTTTTCTTTTGTAAGATAGATTGCCGATCACCATTCAAGGTTGGTTAGAAAGTACAAATTTCAAAATTACTCTACCAATGATGACAAAAAATTTCTCAAATCGCAGATAGATTAAAAAACACGAACGTGACAGAACAACTTTCTAGTCAGACACAATGAGGCTGAGTATAAAACGTTGACTATGAAGTAAGCATATCAGCAATATTGTGAATGACCCGTACAGCTGAAAAGTTCAGGTAATAGCCAAATTCACAAAGTTGCAATTAATTCACAACTGAGCGTGCAACCGAAAAACTAGTTACTCACAATGATGTTGGTTTTTTATTTTCTTTTAAGACATCAATAGATAAATCTGTTGAAGATATCAAATAATGCATGTTTAAATGCATAAAATATTTTAAATACAGTGTACAACTCTTCTGTTTAATATTTGACTTCATAATTTTTTTCATATCATTTAATTGGCCTCCTCAGTTGACTTCAATCACATTTGAAGTCTAACCCACATTCATTCCATAATGGTCGCAGTGAGTATCCTCCGTCGCCGAAAATACACATATATATATATATATATATATATATATATATATATATATATATATATATATATACTTATCAAAAAACTCAACAAAATAGTTCCAGCATTTTACAAATGGAAAATATGCATCAAAATATTACATGTAATTCCTCTGGAAGTTATAATGCATTTCTAGATTTAACACATAAGTTATCAGAGACAGATACACAGCCGATTTTCTTTCTTATGACAGGAGTTAGGTATTGACTTTCTATTCTTAAGAGGATTTACCTGTATACATAGGAAAGCTAGGAAAATTTAAAGGTCCCATGTCAATGATCACATCGAATAAACTTCGAACTTTCCAGGTAGGGTCTCATTATCTCATTGTCCTTTATAATTTACATATTTTGATGATAAAGCCTAGAAGATTTTTGATGAAAAGCCTCACTAGAAGATGACATAGTTCAATGTACATCTACACTGCTTTCTAAGAAAAATTTTAGGTAAATATGGAATGTAGATTTTGATGACTTAATTTTAGGAAGCATGGCTTGGTGAATATGCTTGATGTGACACAAAAGAAATGTAATTACTTGACAGAGTGCTACATAATTTATAATTCTTATCCTACATAGTGTGTAATTTTTCTTTGTTCCCTAATACATAAATGCTCACTTCATGCTGTACTACTTTGTATACACATTTCATATCAATGTTAAATCAACACTATTCAATGACATAAATATTTACTTGTTCAGTAAATAAAAATCAGACACTGCAATTTCTTTAAAAAGTCTGCCTCAATGTCATTCTGCCATGACACAGCATAAATTCTTATCTGTATCCAGATGGTCAACAAATAATTTCACTTTTTATTATCAGAGGAAGAAAATATAGCTGCTCAGACAAGAGCCAGAAACTGTTTATCAATCACTTAATTTTACCATAGATTGATATGTTTTGATCAACTCTGGACAGCAACACACGTCATTTCTTCATAGCGTTATCCAAAGGAAATGAATTGTAAAATAGTCTGACATCCTTTTATCCTCATATGGAAATGGCAAATGTCAAAAGTCAGAGACAGTCAGTTCTTGTTTTTATGTCTCCAAGTGAGTATCAGTTTGAAAAACAGTATAGCCATTTAAGTCAATGTTAGGCCTACTTGCTAAATGTATTGGTCAAATTTTGATTGATGGTTGACGAAATGATGGTTTATGAAACACCCAATTCTGATGTTGGTAGTTAATGAATCTAGTAAACTTGTTTCTTTCAAAATTCATGAAAGTTCCACTCCATTCATAAGGAATAATGTTGCTTCATCAATACGATAATTTGGTCACTTTTTGCTTTGTTATTCTTCTGAGCATATGCTCTTCGTATCTGTCATTAACTTCGTTCACAGATAAACAAAAAGAAACTGAAAGTGTTCATTTTCTTAATGATGAGTACTTGACTGTGTAGGACTATCTCGGATTATCACGTCGTTGATTAAATAGGGCCTATGCTGATGCCACCATGTGATAGACTTTCCAAAATTGAGAGGGATCGTCGGGTGTCAAAATCATTTTCAATCTTTTATTTCAAGACTGCAATATACATGTAGCTTCATTTAGTATATCGCTCTTGATAAAAATTAAACTTTGCAATGTCAAATAGGCTCTAAGTTAAAGTAGAGTTTCTAAGTTGTGTCAAAAAATTAAACCCATTAACGCTCTGACGCAGCATTTCCTCCGTGCGGACATTTTCTAAATTTTACTCTAGGAACTTTGTCACTATATTTTTTGGATGGTTCTACGACAAATTCAAAGCATATCTGATACTTTACAGCACAATTTTGTATTTCCCCACATTTACTAATTGTTCTATAATGGCATAATTACTTACATTCTATGTAAAAATTCAATTAAATGTTATTGTCCAACATAATCATCGGTGAAGCTTCGATATTCAAAAAAATGTTTTCAAATTGAACGTTTTCTATCTATTTGAGGTATATGTGAAGCACACATGCAAGTGGAAATCGGACTTCAGCCATAGCATGGAATCGAGAGGCTGATTTATCAGTACGCATGATATCCTGCATGTGGGCAGATGTGTGGACTTTCATGCAAGTTGAGTTGGATCTTCATTATCAGAATGGTTTACAACAATTGACTGAAATATGCGATAACAATTTTTTTGAATGTTTAATTAGTAAAATTAGCGACACATACAGCCTCTACATGATAAAAAATATGGACATTTTCAAGAAAGTGATCGTAAGATTGATAAAGCAAGTTGCGATAGGCACAAAACGTGAATATCATCTTTGACCAACCTTGGTGGTGAGTGCTAAACAATCGAAGTACAAGTCATTTCGATTAAGATCAATAATCTTGAATCTTGCACCTCTTTGGGAAAAATGCCAAGATTGCGCAGATTACGGACTACATGGTATGACTTGGCAAGAAAATTCGAGCAATCGATTAAGTTTGAATTTCCATTTTGATGTAGCATTCTCTTTGATTGAGGGATGTAAGAGCAGTCTATTCGTATTAAGGGAAGTAAACTGGCAATCCTCCACTAAAACATTCGAGAAAAAATCAGAGGACGAATTCATTTTGTTCATGACCCAGATAGGCACTGCTAGTCCTGCTTCTACTGACATAGACTGTTGTAGGCAGTATATTTCCAACTAAAATCTTAACTGCATTATAGGTTTGCAAATTGATAAGAACAGTTCTGTTATACAGCAGATCTGCTTTTTGTGGCTTGCTTCAGACATGCAAACAATGCATTGGATATATATTCGATCAAACTTTCAATCATTACAAAGTTTGAATTTGGCATACAGTGGCTTGTATGTTTTCTGAACGCCTCAATAGCAAATGCGTCGTGTCGCTGTGCTCCATGAAAACTTTTCAACTTCCTACCACGTTTTTGTCATCTGTTGTCAACTTGTCATGCACATTTAGCTAGCGAGACGACTCAGAGACTTTCACTCTGTTTCAACTCCAGTATAGCCTACTTGTAAGTTGGTTACTGGCCAATGAATTCATAGTTATGAGAGCTATGCCTTTTTTGTCGTAGAAAATTCAAGCACAAATATGAAAAGAGAAATGTGATATTGACTACTTCAAATTTCATCATACCCGATGAAGTCCTGATTCCTTCATTGTGAACAACATGTTTTTTAGATGAAGGTCGATATTTCTTGCATTTTTTTGAAGCCAAACATAATATTATACCTTATAATGTCAGCAATTCTGGATTCGCCTACTTTGGTCAGTGCCATTAAGAAGTTAAGAAGTGTTGACTTGATTCATGCGAGTGGCCTTGACTTTTCCGATAATTAAAAATGGAAGGTCATCATAATACAAAATCATTTGCACACTTAATAGGAAAGTACGCGTTTCTGCCCACACGCAGGAAATCCTCCGTGCCCGAAGTGGCTAAACTATAAGTCTATAAGTCGAAACTTTGGGGTTGTATTTGATAAGTTATCGGAAGTGCTTCCCTAAACTGACGCTTCAAGACGCTTAAAATAAAAAATTTGAGCATTAATGGATTTAGATGAATTTGACAGCAAATTGCAAAATTATGAAGTTCACGCATCATTGTTTTCTTTCTAATTCAGGATTTGAAATAACGACTTTTAATATACAAGGTGAATACTGGTATCTCTAAAATTATGAGGTCAAGAAAGTGCCCCTAGATCGTCCAAAGATTATTTACCTCGATAGATTCGCTCTAAAAATTTTCTGGAGCACTTCCTGGCGTGTACGCACGTATGGCGGGGTATTTCTGTAAATGTACGAGTAACTGAATATTTCGTTTCAACGATACTAATAAGCAATCAACACGCATCAATTATCTCTTCTTTTCTTCTAATAGCAATATTTATGCAATGGAAATGATCGGATTTCAAGCCACCACGGAGAAATCAATTGTTTCTCTTCTGAGAGTTAAACTAACACCCATTCAACATTGCCGTAGCCTAAGTTAGTCCGTCAATTAAAACTTCCGTTTCCATGAAACCGTAAAACATTCATGCGTTGTGCATAGACAAAAATAGGTCTTTATATGTATCCAAGAGTCAGTTGCTGCAAGAGGGTCTACCTATTCTTGTCTTCATCAAATATTGAATATTTCAATTTCAACTTCACATAATAACAGAATTAACAAAAAGATGGGGACGAGTTTGTGGAAAAGTCAATATGCCAGGTCAGAAACAGTTGTTAGCGGATGTTGCCCTACTTTCAGGCAAAAACTCAACTGATATTTTTCTTGTGGTTGCAATTAGCTCTTCTCGGTATTATTTTGAAGAAGTTGAAGAAGAAAATGTGCTCTATCGCAACAAAGAAACAAATGGACAACAAGGAGGTTAAATGGAACGACTTGCTGATCGCTGACCTGCTGTCTCTTAAACGCAAAATTGGCATAGTTTAGTGTGTATGTTGAAGCTAAAATGCGGAAGCCTTGCGCTATTGAGGATTTAGTTTTTCAAATCGAGTTTTTAAGTTCACGCTCAAGTTTACAACTTAATTTAATTTGTCATGAGTTACGCTGTTCGAGTTAGTCACCAAACCAAGAGTTAGAAATCATCATAACAATTTGAGTACAGGTGAGACAGCATGCATGTCACGTGTGTATGCGTTTATTGCTATAAAGTCATATGTAACACTGACATCATTTTAACAATGTATGTAATAGCATCCTTAACATGGGCTTATTTTTCGAATACAGCCCGCACATGAAGTGAAAAAATTAACATAAAACCAACCTAAAACATAATCCACAACTAAATTTATCAAATAAGAAGTTTTGCTAGTTTCATGATAAAAACCAGTTATTGGAGTTCGAATACCTGTATAAATCTGACGTTTTTACTTTGTCCAGCAATGATTGTCAATAATTGCACTGTTCAGCAGTTGACTGTAATAAGTCTACAAGTTCTTGACTTTCAAAATATGATCAATACATTTTTTAATTGTCTTTGTTGTTGTTTTCTATCATCAAATATAACTGCTTGCGTAAGAAATTCCATTTCTTTGTTATATTTAGCATAAATTGCATTTCTTATCAAAGTCACATCCAATTGATAATCCCCTAACTAAAACACGATAATCATCGTCACTCAACATACCGGTAATCGATCTCGGATAGAGAAGAACACGCCACAGAACGACGTTTTACAGGATGATCTCGAACATCTGGGAATCTCAAGCGACCGAGCGATGGAAACGACTAGATAAAACCCGCAGCCTCAACGCCGCATACGCCGGCAGGTGGGCACGCATGCTTCTTCCAAATCCTGCGTCACAAGCTCGCCGTACCTAATTACTTACTCTATGAATTCATCTCGTTCACATTCAGCCTTATATCCATCAATGTATGCATTCAATGTCTATGATCATCACTCAAAAATCAATGCACTTTAATCACTAGCGTCACCACGGGGGGGGCAAGGGGGGACAGTTGCCCACCACATTTGGTAGCAGTAGACGATGTCATCATTTCCAATTCTGTTGTTCGTGGCTTCGCGGCGACAGCTATGTAGTCATTGCGTGAGCGTGTTTGTCGAGGTCGAGGTCGATCACTTCAAGCTACCTCTACCACATACACATGTTGTCTTGTATGCGTCAACTTGAATGCAGCATACAAAAGAGGCTGTTATTCGACAGAGAAAGATACCACGTCGGATTGACGAAAATCCCTCGTCACAAGTGCATCTCCCACATTTTGATCAAATGAAAGTGGAATTTTATTTCCCTTTGTTGGATCGACTAATCGCAGAATTGGACCGCCGTTTCGCAAATGAATTGTCTGAGTTCTCAGCATTAGATCCTAAACACTTCGGAGACCTCGACTCTATCGAGAAAATCGGAAGACTCTGTCGTCGATATGGCTTGGATGAGATTGCAACTGTATCCCAATGGTGTTTATTTAGGAACATGGCTACTACCAACTACAATAATTTTGCCTTCTTATACAATAGAGTGCCTTCACATTTCTCCCAGTTACGATATTTGTATCAGGTCCTGTTGACTATGCCAGTAACAACAGCCTCTGTTGAAAGAGGATTTTCACGGCTTGCCACAGTTAAAACTAAACTTAGGTAAACAATGGGGCAAGAGCGCTTAGAAGCTCTTCTTTTTGCAGCTGTGGAAAAAGACATTTTGATCAATCTCGACGGTGACACATTATTTTCCCGTTTTGCTGGCAAATGTGATAGACGACTGAATTAGGATAAGATTTATCCTTCTGGTTACCTTAAATTGTATGAGGTGGTTGGACGTAAATTGTTGATTTCCAAAGTAAATTTTCTGCATTGTCAATATGTGTTACTAATACAGTACAAACTTTATAAGGTTATATATACAAGGTACATAGGAGGCCTATATATATATATATATATATATATATATATATATATATATATATATATATTTAGACAAGTAACCTGGCAATTGATAAATTTATCAAATCTGAACAGATGTAACCACCACGAGACATGTTTCGGCCTGTTGGGCCTCATCAGTCGTGGGTAGGTTTGAACCAGCGACGTTGGAGCTAGAGGACGTGCAAGCATACCCTCTAACCACAAACCTACCCACGACTGATGAGGCCCAACGGGCCGAAACATGTCTCGTGGTGGTTACATCTGTTCAGATTTGATAAATTTATCAATTGCCAGGTTACTTGTCTAAACATGTAATGAGTAGCGCCTGCGTGAAGCGCCTCAATCTCGGATGCGGTATTAAGTGATTGCAGAAAGCATTCCGCCCTCCACGTGCCTGCGTTAAAGCAATGCCTTCCTGGCTAATTCACGCTCTCAACAGATGGTCCGGTGGCCTTGTGGTTAGAGGGTATGCTTTCACGTCCTCTAGCTCCAACGTCGCTGGTTCAAACCTACCCACGACTGATGAGGCCCAACAGGCCGAAACATGTCTCGTGGTGGTTACATCTGTTCAGATTTGATATATATATATATATATATATATATATATCACGGTTTTTGTTGCATTATATTATTGTTAATTTATATTATTTTATATAAGGGTTGAATAATTTGATATAACTCTTTTCTGCGAATAAATTCATGGAACATTCCTTTATGTTTTCATTACTACACTTATCTACTTACCAATAGGCCGACTGATGTTTTAATGAATATCCTTGCCCCCCCCCCCCGCAACCTGAGATTCCTCGCGACGCCAATGACTTTAATCACAAACTAGAAATTCTTCAGACAAGCGGCCAACGAGTGGAATCTGCTTTTTAATTACAAAAATTTCATAATACCCGCGGCTATATTCGAGGAAATTCCGGATTTTGCAAGAATATAATTGATGGATGAATGAGAACAGTCCCCGATTTGAAGTTTGATGTTCTTGAATCCACTTGCCATTTGATAACAAAGCACAATATAAATGTATATCGGGAAATCCCGACAACTGTTCTAAATTGGTCCACTTGCCATAATACGCAACTTGCAAAACTGATTGGTAGTTCAAAGAAAAAGAATCTGGAGAATAATTTGAAGACAATCGTTAGGAGCAACGCAAATTCCTGATGATTCCCTGGATTAGTTCTACTTGTTTACGTAGTTTTTGTTCTGAGACTCCAATTGTTGACCAATGAGTTGAAACATACTTTGGGGAAGACGCTACATTTTTGTATTTATGATTGTTTGCATGGTAACCTACGATAATATTGTTAACCTCTTTTTTATTGATATGTCTTATTGTCTTTCTGGGTATCTCGAAAAAGCTGCAACAGAGAGCACATTGAATCATTAGGGGGATAAATTGTACTTGTGAATATCTTAAGAGTCTTGCAGAGAGGAGAGTAAGAGCACCGAAGAGACTGAACAACTCATCTCCTAATCTTACTCATCATCTGATACGAGGCAATCCTTTATTGATTGCGCGTACGCCGCTCTTCTATGATACTCGACGAAGCGTCATCTTAACTCTTATATGGTACACACACAGCATTAGATTCATCTGCGCGCGCTTCGGTGTCATAGAAAGGAAGGGTTATATGTATCCTTAATATCGAAATGGCACATCGCACAATTAGATAGCTTGCTCCTTCTCGAATGGATAATTCGTGTATCGCTTGTTATTGGAAATGGCAAACAATAAGCTGTCAGCAGAGGACACCAGATCCAGTGAGAGATGCGTGCGTGCTGTGATATCACTTCGCACACAGCAAAACCCACATCGTCTAGTTAACATTCGATTCAGTGTATGCACTATGCAGTGAGGAATGCTAAGAAGAGGATGGTGGAATCATCAGGTGAACTTATTTTCGTGCGCCTGCTACTTTCTTAATAATTATCGGAAGGGTCAACATTATGGAGAAAACATGTGCACAATGATATGAATTCTTCGAATCTGAAGGAATTGTGGCAATCGAAGCATTTTGATTGAACTCACATTAATCCGCAAGCGACGCACGACTTTTTTCCTATCTCTGTAAGGTATTGGGAATTCCTTTTTTGCCTACTTAATAGGTTCCTCGATGTGCCGGCGATTTCGAATTAATCACACTTCTAGCAAACCGAAGCAGATAAACAAAATATTTAATTCTGTGGGTACTTGAGTGACTTTCAAGTAAGCAGTTTTAATGTGTGCATGTCACTGATATACTTTACACTTTTGCTATTTGTGTAACTTTATTATGTTCTTATGAATTTCATTCACTCGAAATAAATGAATTTCTATTCTATTCTATCCCGTAGGCGTATTTATTTATTGCAGCATTTTGGTTTCATGAAAAACTTGCGAAAACTTTTCGGCTTATTATCTGCCTGTTCCATTCCACAATCCAAAACAGATAAAAAATCATTGTTCCAAATCATTTCCAACTCAAAACAGATTGGAAATTCCATTATCCCGTTATAATAGTCATATTTACTTGACGTTGAAAATCTAATCATTGATCAACAGCAGAATTTAATTTCCTTTTTATGACAACATTTGATGACTGAATATTTGATTATGTATAATTGAATTGCTTAGCTGATATAAAAATCTGAACAATTAAGCAATATCCTAATTTCTTGTTTTTTCACATCAATTTTGATGAATGTCTGATTGACAAGTAACTGACCTCATTTTGAATGAGATGTCGGTAATTTGCTCATATTTTGCTTGATATTCATTGCTTTTCATATTCGTCTTTGAACAGTTTAACATTCTTGAGAAGCAAGGGATCGTTTTTTGTTTATTGGCCTTTTTTGATGTGTTCTTTTCATTTCTCATCGTTTTCCTTGGTGAACAAGCATGCTGGATTAATCGACAACCTCAAGAGCCGTTTTGATATGTGAAATTGGGTCATTGAAACATTGTCGACATCATGCATCGTAAGTTTATTATATCGTATGTTTGTACCGCTTGTATAGGCCTATGTCGATATCGACTATGCGGTGTTTATTGTTAGCAGTGCAAACATTCGGAGCCGTCTCTATCAGGGCTGGAAACGGCCGAGCAAGCATATTCAAAACCGGCCGTTGGGGATGGGACGGTGGGTGGCGTTTCTATACCAGTTGGTTGAGGCTTTCATCGTCAGACGTTATTTGGTCAATTTATGCCACAAGACATTATTCAATTTCCACATAACATGCGTAAACTGCATGAATGGTAGGCCTACCGGTACTCATCATAAGCGAGAAGTGCCTATTACAATATTATACGATGCAATTATTCGTACTTTGAGATCATGTACGCTCATGCGATGAGCAGTAACACATGCAATTACTTGTTTGCTAATCTAACGAGTTGTAGACTACGTTTTAATTTACGATAATGTTAACTGCATTTTCAAAGTCAATCAAGCACAATCAAATTGAAAATAGATAATCAAAATAATGACCCAAACGCGCACCTCCGCAAGAAAGCTTTAAGAGTTCAACAAATTCTAAGTTCCAATATATAAAAGTATTTCTAGCGACAAAAGTTCTGAGATTAACAATTTGATCATTGACTGAGTGCTGATATTACGAAATGGCTTGTCTGCGACGTGCAAACTTGATTTGAAGTGAGATTCGCTTTCGCACTTGTGAAGGAATTCTAGTGATTTGCGACGACAATTGAGAACTCTCTCTTCACTATAGTTTAAATTCAGATCTTTTGCGTTTACATTGATGACAGCGAGCTGACACCTAAGAGTCTGGAACAATGAGCTCGCCGAACTTGTCATCAATTTTTCATTTTAGTGAGTGTCCAATTTTAGTGAGTTGCTGTAGCCTACCTACGTCAATCAGAATTTATCACGTGCAGCTACCTTATAAAACAATTATCCACGATCCACTGTCAAATGTTCGGATAGTAGTCCCTGGATTGCATTGAAATCCATTACTCATTGCAACACTAAGCTCCACCTGCTATATAAACTATACCATGCAGGGATGCGGAGTCCTATCATTTTGATAGGACTCCGACTCCGGGTGGCAAGTATAAATAGCCTAGTTTTTTAAATAAGCTGGCAACCTACTTCATAGATCATTATAGGCTTACCTGAACCTATTTTTAGGGATCATTGTTCCATCAATTGTCAATCATTTTCGATGAAAGTTTATCAAATGCATCTTGAAGTTGCATGTATGCGACTCGGCTCCTCCCATCTTGTTGATGTGTGCTGCACACGGTTTTTCTCCAGTCTCTACCAGGCAGGAAAATCCCCCATCCTTTTCCAAAACGTGTGAGTACACTTTCGATTTTAATATGTGCTAATGGAGGAGAAATCACACACGATCACGATTAGCGTGAGGGTAAGAGGTAATATTCTCAAACAAACTAGTATTTCATTTTTGTCTCTGACTTTTCGTGCGTAAGTGTGACCGAGACTAGGAAGGCTTGTCTTCTCTACTAAATCACCGAGTGAAAAGACAATCCGTTTTTCACTATCACGGTTCATTCCCTCAACTATTACAAGCACAGAATTAGATTCATCTGCGCGCGCTTCGGTTTCCTAGAAGGGAAGAGTTATATGCAACCTTAATATCGAAATGGCACAGAACTAGGGTTAATGATTTTTTACTATAGAGCCAAAATAAATAACATCACGAAAAAAAGAACACATCGATCCAAAACGTTTACACATCGTAGCGGAAAACGCAATAGAGCCAAACTTAAGCTCTACACTACCTCACTCACCTTCAAGCAAAGTTTCATCAAAATCCATCCAATACTCTGTCCTACACAGCCTTCACAAGCTTGAAAATATGGCCTATTCAGCGACATTTCAAACTTTCAAACACACATCGAGCCACAACTTCTGCGCATCTTTGCGGAAAACGCAATAGAGCCAAACTTAAGCTCTACACTACCTCACTCACCTTCAAGCAAAGTTTCATCAAAATCCATCCAATACCCTGTCCTACACAGCCTTCACAAGCTTGAAAATATGGCCTATTAGTTTGGCTCTATTGCGTTTTCCGCAAAGATGCGCAGAAGTTGTAGCTCGATGTGTGTTTGAAAGTTTGAAATGTCGCTGAATATGCCATATTTTCAAGCTTGTCAAGGCTGTGTAGGACAGAGTATTGGTTGGATTTTGATGAAACTTTACTTGAAGGTGAGTGAGGTAGCGTAGAGCTTAAGTTTGGGTCTATTGCGTTTTCCGCAAAGATGCGCAGAAGTTGTGGCTCGATGTGTGTTTGAAAGTTTAAAATGTCACAGAATATGCCATATTTTCAAGCTTGTGAAGGCTGTGTAGGACAGAGTATTGGATGGATTTTGATGAAACATTACTTGAAGGTGAGTGAGGTAGTGTAGAGCTTAAGTTTGGGTCTATTGCGTTTTCCGCAAAGATGCGCAGAAGTTGTGGCTCAATGTGTGTTTGAAAGTTTGAAATGTCGCTGAATAGGCCATATTTTCAAGCTTGTGAAGGCTGTGTAGGACAGAGTATTGGATGGATTTTGATGAAACTTTGCTTGAAGGTGAGTGAGGTAGTGTAGAGCTTAAGTTTGGCTCTATTGCGTTTTCCGCAAAGATGTGTAGAAGTTGTGGCTCGATGTGTTCCTTTTTTCGTGATGTTATTTATTTTGGCTCTATAGTAAAAAATCATTAACCAGAATTAGACAACTTGCTCCTTCCCGAATGGATAATTCTTGTATCGCTTGCTATTGGAAATGGCAAACAATAAGCTGTCAGCAAAGGACAACAGAGCCAGTGAGAGATGCGTGCGTTCTGTGATATCACGTCGCACACACCAAAACACATCGATGCCTGGCTTCGATTCAATGTATGCACTATACAATGCCGAGGAGAGGATGTGAAAACATCAAGTGAACTAATTTTCGTACGCCTGCTACTTTCTTTAATAATGATCGGAAGGGTCAACATTATGGAGAAAACTTGTAGGCAATGATCTGAATTCTTCGAATCTGAAGAAATTTTGGCAATCGAAGCACTTCGCTGGAACTCACATTAATCCGCAAGCGACGCACGACTTTTTTTCCTATCTCTGTAAGGTATTAGGAATTCCTTTTTGCCCACCTAATAGGTTCCTCAATGTGCCGTCCATTTCGTATTAATCACACTTCTAGCAAACCGAAGCAGATAAACAAAATATTTAATTCTGTGATTATAAGCTTCGCATGCACTGCTATGCTGTCTCTGTACTTTTGTTTAACGGAGAAAGTTGACATCAAGACAGTGACAGCTACATGCACGAGAATAAATAATTTACTTGTATTATATTTCGGGTCTAGCTATAGGCCGGAGTCTGGAGTCCTATCATTTGATAAGACTCCGACTCCAGCAAAAATGATAGGACTCCGGGACTCCGAGTCCGCATCCCTGGTACCATGTAGTGAAATTATTCATGAGCTGAGGAATACACGATGCTTCCAAAATTCATACAGGCTATAATACATTATTCTGGAAACCTTATTTAAGTAGGGTTTGAACTGCATGTATAACTTGCCGGCAATCATTTTTTAACTGTTTAAAGAACAGTTCGCAATATATATATATATCACAGAACAGGCGTGCAAATACTCTCAAATTGCAATATATTTCCATGCTCTTAATGTTGTAATGATTGACCAGCCTATTTATTCTAGACTGAATGTCGTCAACGGTCGACATGAATCTAATTAAATTAACCGGCCAGGCTGGCGGCCGGTTCTAACCTTGGTCTCTACTATAAATCCGTGAATGTAGCAGCCATGCTTTGCGAATGTGAATGCAGACATGGATTTTTGCTTTTGTGCTTTGCAGATATGAATGCAGATGTTGATGCCAATCTTTGTTTTTGCATTTTACGGATGCTGATTTGTTTTTCGCATTTTGAAGATAAGGATGACAACTTTGACACATAGGGTAGAGTGGGGTAAGACGCCCCTCGGGGTAAGACACCCCCCATCGATTTCTCAGAAGTCTATAATGATGCAAGATATTTGACCCCTCTCAGGGTTAATACTCATAGAAAAATGGGTTGGAACCCAAAAATCATTGAAGTTTCATAATTAGTTTAAAAAATATGTTGCTTTTCTCATTTTCGATGCTTTTGATGTAATTTATTTTGAAGTTAAATGAAGTATTATGAAGCAATCAGACATCATTTTGATATCTTTAATGCAGGAAATTTAAGTTAACGCATCACTAGATATGATTTAAACAGCTGCTTGATTCACTTTAACGTTTTCATTCGAAAACAGATTGAAGAAAAAAAGATACAGGTGGGGGTAAGACGCCCCCTGCATGGCGCGGTAAGACGTCCCTCGGGTATTTTGCCCCCATCATACGTTTTAACGCCTTCGTTGTCAACGGCATTAATTCATATATTCTGAATTTACTGGCATTGATTTCAAGTCAAAGTCACGACTTTTTTCTTTGTTGTCTATGCGCACTGATTAACCAGTTAATCAGTGCAGTTGCTTTATGATCGCGCGAGTTGGGTATGCAATCACAAGCATCATGCGCGTAGACGTCAGCTATGAAAACTAGAACCATATCGTCCAAGAAAGCGGAGAGCTGAAAGGGCACAAAACCTCATGTCATCTCCAAATAAGCAGCACCTACAGACCAATGAGAAAGTAGCTCTATATCGTCTGCCACTAGGTCTTCGTACAGTGAAGAAGACCAAGTCAGTCCCAAGAGACGATTCAGAATGGGGATGCATTGCATGCAACGAAATGTATTTGAATAGCCGACCACATGAAAAGTGGATACAGTTGGTGTATACATTGCAGTCAGTGGGCGCATGAGGAATGTGCTGCCGGCAATCTGCCAAGTTATATTTGTGAATTATGTTTTTTACTGATAAGTCCAGTGTTTTGGCCTAATCTTGTTCTATAGCCCCCTGTATGTTATAGAATAAATAGCTGGAAGACAAGTTGCTTTAGTTTTACCAGATGATCACATCACATTGGTCAAATAGACAAGCTTTCCTTAAGATATTTCATAATTTTAAAAGTTGGGAGTGGGTTGCGCCCAGGGTGGGGCGTCTTACCCCCTATAGGGTAGCTAATTTCTAGCTGTATTCCTTGTCATGTAACTAGTGCATACACTGAAATAATTAATAGTGGCAAGATCTGGCAGAAAGAAGCGCAATAGTTCCTGAACAGTCGAATCTTGCTTAAGGGGGGCGTCCTACCCCACTCTACCCTACACTGTAAACTGCAGAGTACGAAAGCTGACTGATTTTGACTACGAAGGCGATAGACAAAACGAGAATAACAAAATGTACGAAAGCGCTATTGTTCGTGCTGATACACTACGAAGCCGATTGTCTATCCTATTGGATTATCTTTATCATCCAATAGGAAAGCCAATCGCTTTCGTAATGTATGAGCATGGATAATAGCGCTTTCGTACATTTTGTTATTCTCGTTTTGTACACAGCTTTCGTAAGTAGCTTTGGTATTGTGCAGTTTACAATGTACACGAAGTGGTCTAACTTTTGAAAACCTACTGACTTCGTGATGGATGCATGAGCATGCCTTTCATCAACATCAATTTCTTTGCTGATGGTTTCATATTACCATAAACATTTTGAAAATATTGTTTTTCAATTAGTTTCTCACGTTTGCGTTTATTCATCCCATCTTTGAAACGGAGTTGAGCGACACAAAATGTTTGTAAATAATTGAAAAACTCGAATTGTGCTAAAATGCACCAAAATTGACACTTGAAATTCAGAGATTGACTTAGTTAAGTTTTCCCTGAAAGCATGAAATTTAGAAAAATATTTGATGAACATGGTCATTGAGTCAACTTTTCAGTGTATTCAGGTTCTTTATCCATCAGCTGTCAAAACAACAATTACAAATTTCCTTCAAAAGATTCATTTAATTTTGTGGCTGCTATATGAACATGCTTACAGTGATCTTAATTTTTGCGTCTACTGCGACGCAATTGTTGATTTGATAATGTTTCCGTGACTGAAGCACCTAGATATCGAAATATCTATGCCATAATTGACCAGTCGGTGGGAGATCATCTTTGGCTTTCACAAATCAAGTCAATGCAAAACTCCCCAGGGCTTGGTTGAAATTTATTGAAGTTAAAAGTAATACTCGTTGCAGACGGGCCTTCGGCGTCCTGCGCCTTCTATCGGTCGATGGTAACGGCCAAGATGCAACAGTGTAAGGTTTTATTCTAAGATGTGAGTTATGTTAAGAAGTGTAGTGATTGTATGCGTGATTGTCGAACTGTGAAGAGAGATTGTAGTCTGGAAGCTCGTGTTTCTTGTTTATTGTCGGCTTGAGATGTGCTATTGCTTTTGCTTCTGTTATTGTTGTGTCTCGAGTTCTCAAGGAAATTGCTGGTGTTTCAGCAAGATGGTGCTCCTTCGCACTTCTCACTTCGTGCATTAGCAACTTTGGATGCTCAAATCCGTAATCGATGGCTCGGAAGAGGCAGCACTTTCCTCGAATGGCCTCACCGCAGCCCTGATCTGATGATAAATAATTTCTGGCTGTGGGGTCTCTACAAAGCATCAAGACTAACGACTCTTGGAGAACTCGAGACACGAATTTCACACTTTTTGAACGACATCGCTATTCGTGAGGTTCGAAGATGCTATGAGTCTTTTCGAACATGGTGTCCACTTTGTTTCTCAGAAAATAGCCGTCACATTGAAAATCTTTCGTACGAAGTCCGATTTTTATTCTGAAATCGCTGCTGTTTTTATTACTGTTGTTTCAGTAGACATAGAAAACAACTTCGATAAATATGATCAAACAGCGGCCCAGAAATGTGAGACACTCTGTATGTTCTTCTAATCACGCAATCGCAAAGTCACTTCTTAAAGTAGCATCGTATTTCAATAAATGTTGCCAAAAATAGCAAGGAAAAGAGAAATTCGCGGCATAAGAATTTTATGATTCTATAATCGGATATTGCATTAAGACATATGCAGATATTGCAGATTTTATGACTCAAATATCGACAAGTAGCATGAATTGCGTTTGTTCAATTTATCAAGAAACGAAATTCGTCAGAGGATGAAGATTGCTGCTACTCCTGTTGCTGCTCCTAAATGGCGAAACGCAACGTCTACGGCTGTCAAGGAATTTCTGTACTCGAATCGTTCTTTCTATTCTTTACACAGGCAAGCTGGCACTCTGCAATCTTTGTGATTGTCAGAGAAAATGATTCATCGTGTTTTTAGTAAGAAGTGTGGTGCACGAAGAACTTTTGTGATAATGCTCATTCTACTAATTTCGTCTTTTTGAGACAACAGTAAAATATTGCGCCATTTGCTCTCCATTGAACTACACAGTTACTTGAGCTACTTTCCAAATGAACCAATATTGAAATAACAATCTCATTTGTAGTCAGGGATCTTACGAACAGCACCATTGAAAGCACTGATCATTCTAGAGCTCTCATTTGAGGTTGACTAAGATCGACAACTAGTTATAATCGGTCCAGCAAAAACCCCAAATGAGAATTGCTAGATAAGTAACACAAGCTAAACATATCAGAAAATTCTTGTGTATATCAACAAATGAAATTAAAAGCTGACAAAAATTTCATTTCAACAAAAAGCTTATCGAAATTTTCAATTCTTTTGATGATGCAGTCACTGTCATTGTCAAAAGTTTATTAAAAAGGTTTGTAGGAAAGCCGTAATGTCATGTGATTTTACTGAATTGCTTCGTCATTGAAATTCCGCTGGGTGCCACAATTATGATCCTTCATTTAGATAATCGTCAAAAATCACCGTCAGATTATTGAAACGATCATTTCTCTATTTTCAACTTCTGGTGAATTAAGAAAGTGAGTGAATATACCGACGATAAGTTGTCGAAAATGATATAGGAGCACCGTGAAAAAGTATATGTAGGGACTTTATCAGATTTTAATGACATTGAGGCCCTTCGATTGATGCTTAGCTGTCCTAATATAAGTTCACATCCTGTAGAAATGCACAGAAAATTGAAAAGACAAAAATGTTGTTGTGAACTGAGGTGATTCTTCACCGTTATGAGTTGCAAACTGAAACGTGGAAGTGAGAGTATGGTTATAGTGAAAGCTTGGATCTGCAATTCTGTACTCGTTGTTGTTATATACAGTAATGCGACTCTACACGAGTTTTAGAGTCACCGTAGAATTTTGATATAAGTAGGCTTACTTGATAACATACTTCCAAAATACCAGTGTGCAAATTTTGTTCCTTTACACTACTGCCACAGCATCCAAGGCTTTAAACTCCTTTGTATTTGTCAATATATCCTCTGATCGATCACATCCATTATTTCATCTTGTTCCGCGAAACCTTACACATAGTGAGAAGTTTTGTATTCATTCCTCTTTGCAGAACCAGAGCTCGAAGCAATGGTTTCTTCCTTTACATGACGAAGCTTGCTAATTAAGGTTTCACATTGTAAAAAATCCATATTCTGTATCTTGCACTTATCATACCGAGTTTTGTACAGCCGAATCTTATTTTCTATGACCAATATCGAAATGATTTTTGTATGCCTCACTCTTTTCATTATTGAAGCAACTGATCAATAAACGCTATTTAGTATCATTATTATTATTGCTTTGGTACATAGGTTAAATCATTGAATTCGTTTGGTAAAAGCTGGCCCTACTCCAAAAGAGATAGTTTCAAAGCACGCATTTCAGCATGAGTTTCGTGCTCTGTTTTAAACAAAGTTGCAAAAACCTTATTTTCCAACCCTGTTTTCAAGCATGTTTTAAAAAGCATGTCCACTTTGTATAGTAGTGGCTTTTCAATTTATTTTATTAGTGTAGCAGACATTCAACAGAATCACATCTGTCATTATTTTTGATTTTGATCATGCATTCTTCTTTTTATTATTAGTCTTCTCGACTTACTTCATATTCGACTATATTTGTATATAGCTTCACGATTTTCTCTGTTCAGGTTTGATGAAATAAATATACGACTATAATTGTTATTGCAAAAAACTTGGTTTTAAGCATGCTTTGAACAGTGTCTTAAATCATGCTTTTAAACACGATTTTGATGTTTTCAAACATATACTGAGATTCCAGTAATTAATGAGTGTGATGTACACAATTTGGCAGATTCATTCATGTTCTATTCAAGCCAGAGGAGATTCAGAGGCTTCAGTGAGCCACAAGGTTGAGATTAAGAGAGACAGGATGAGACAGATTCAATGAACCAGTTATTCTACTGTGTATCCATGACTTGCTGAAAAGGCAATGCGAAGGTGTAATGAAATACTTTACAGAAATTGAGTTGAGCAGCTGTCAGCAAATATAGCAGTATGCCCTAAAAATGCTTTACATCGAATTTACGAAAAACCGAGTACACATGAGGAGAGGAGAAGCGTTGTTTGTCCATCTAGTAAGCATTTTTTAAAATTTTTAGACATTTTAGGATATAAAAATTTTCTTTTAAATCATATTTTGTACTTATTGAAAATGAACTAGTCATTAGCTTGTTTTGTCTTTTCTAATTTTGTTACCTTGACGCACTTTGCTACGTTGAATTATTACATACATCTAAACAGTTTAGGTTGCCGATGCATTTAGTAGAAATTAAATACATTTGATTGAAAGGAGACAATGACAAATGTTGGACTCAAAAAATGCAACAAAAGCGTGAAACAATGAAAGTAATAATGACAATGTCTATTAGTTTTCAAATACTTCAAACGTGTCTTTTACCATAGGCCTACTTGCTATGCGACACATCCTCCGGTATTGGTACCCATTGAACCGCCTTGAGATAGTTCCCATTAAAATTGGCTGAGTTGTGAATGTGCTTGAAGGCGTAAAAGCTTAACTTTACTGTTTTGATACCTTTATCGAAGTCACATGTAGTTACATGTCTTGAATAATTCAAGTATGTCGCTGTTAATCATTTTTCTGAAGCATAACATGGAATTCACCATCGGATCGAGTTCACTGTTGATTCAAGGAGGGTGTTTCACGCAAATATTGTCTTTGAATGTGAAATCTATGTAACAGATGTGCGATTTCTTAAAAAACTGTTGTGAATTTTTCCTGCTGCATCCCCCAAGCTCGACCTTTCATCTCTAGCGATCTTAAATCAACAGATGTTGGTTGTAAACGTCTCAGTCTGTGACGAATGAAAACCGGCTAAATTTGTCTTTAATATTTAATTTCTGCAGCTGAAATAACGACATTTTGAGTTGATGAATAATAAAATATTGCATCTATAAAATCAATTCCTCAAATAGGAAATCGTAATCAGAAAAATATATCCGCTCCCTGTTTTGAGCCAAATGTTTATATTGTTAAAAATATGTAATACAACACCCGACGTTTCATCCGGTACGGTATTTATCAAGAGTGGTGAGAAGGCATGTAAGGACAATGAATATATACAAGTTTGAAACAATGAGATGAGTGACCGCTCAGTTCAGTTCATTTTTCCAGCTCATCTTCGGTTTTAATATATCGATGTGATTAGCTTCTGATATACAGACTTGAACAGGATTGTCAAGCTTATCAATAAATTCTATTGAGAAATCGCTTATATTCATATTGACGTCATTATTTTAAGAAGAGGCATGAACCGATAACGCACTTTTGAAATCTTTGGATTTAAGACTTCTATTGTGTTCTTGAAAGAGAATATTGAAAGGCCTATTGGTAGAACCAATGTAAGTGTCACCGCAGGTGTTACAGAGGAATCGACATACTACGTATCTGTCATTGCAATTGTAGTAAGTTGGAAGAGATGTGCAGACGTCACAGGAACAGTGGCAGTAAAATTTGCTATTATTCAAGTAATTGTCTAGAGATTTGCCAGGATTATTGGTTATTCTAATAGGTATATCGTATTTCTTAGCGGTGCGGGTCAAGCGTCTGGAACATTTATCTCTTACAAAGTCATAAACAAAAAAAAGTTAAAAAAGTAAAACAAATAGTGTATCCTTGGACTATGTTGGTAGTAAATGTTCCAGGTGCTTGTCAATCTAAACCTCCACTGCATAATTCCTTACTTGACGCGCGCATAATGCACTGTTTATTGCAGACTGACGCTTACTTTTCAGCAGCTTTGAATAACCGCTTCATTTGAGTTCAAAGCTTAAACTTTGAGACAGCCAAAGCTTTTTTGTCTTATTCTGTAATTAACGAAAATTCGATTTCTATGCTTGGCAGCATTTTGAAGTAAGTCCAATTCGCAAATGAATAATGAAATTACATGAATTTAAAAATGAATAAGATCTGTTTTTAATTTTTCCTATTTGAGTTAATAGGGGCGAACGGGGTTTTCAGAATCTTTATCAGAAAAAATGTATACTAGAACTATATATATCCTATATCCAGAGGAACTACAGGCGTGTTTTACTTTAGGGGTTGAACAAAATTTTGATCATTTCTATTCGCTTGTTGTCGCCTTTACTGATGTCAAATGCTCATGATAATATCGCTGATTAATTTGATAATCAATGGCAAAAGGTATGGTTATGTACATGTATATTTTTACCACCAAAACGCAGAATAAGGCTGATGGGTTTTGCAACAATTTTGCAGACATAAATTTTACAGTTTTACCTTACCAGGAATTGCATTGCATTTACCGGTTTACTGTCTTTCACTGATGGAAATCTGCAATCATTTTGATAGCAATCAAAGTTGTGTAATCAATTTATCAAAGTAATCCGTCAATCTAAGCTACTTTGTATTTTGTAATTTTCAGATAACGATCATACCATAGAGTAAGGATAGAGTAGGATCTACTCTATGGATCATGCATGTATTACACTCACGTTTGATAGGCTAATTTGTATTCTAATTTGAATCAATGAATAAGCATTCAAGGCAAACTGAAGTAGTTTAGGTAATAATATGCCATATTCGGCCTAATGCGTGTGAGCCTAGCATTTATTGATATATTTTTTATTCCTTTATGTTTATGCTTTCTCATAATATTAATAGCTTATCATCACTCAGTGTTTTCAAGCTGAGATTGGAGTAATGGTGAAAATGAAGTCATCCTTCTAGGATGCCACATACGCAGAACAAAAACAGAATGCATTCTGCCTGCTTGCTGGAGCTGGGCGTTGTTAAAATCCGCAATTCTGCGGGAATTTTCTTTAACAAACATGGATATGTACAATCTATCGTGGATGAGCACCAGACTGCTGAAATTCAGCTTGCCATTTTATTTCTACTGTATATAGCAACTTCTGGGTACGGCAACATGCCAAATGATAGCATTCAAATTAAAGCGAGAAATCAAAAGACTTCGACTTAATTTGCTGACCACGATAGTAGGAAAAATTTCTTCACTTACTTCAAGAGCTCTGGCAAGAGGCTACCGAGTAGCTGTGTGATCGACTATCCCTGATTAGCTTATGTCAATCGACTACGATGCAACTTGAATTGAATCAGCTTAGGATTGACCAGGCGTTCTGAAAGGCAAACCGTACTCAGCGGAAAGTGAACTCATTTATAGCAAAAGCTGAACATCTTCATAAATAAGTAGATTTAAATGATCAATCACAGAAGGGCAGAAAAATTGCATCTATAGCTTCTTCTTTTGTGTATGAAATGACACAAAAATGAAGATTTTTGAGCTATCCTTTATTCCTCGTCCACTATATTTATCTATTCTAAACTCTTTCAATGCATTCGTTTCATATCATTGTAATGATTTAAAATGTCTTGTGATTTTTACGCATGACACGAAGCTGCTATTGGAACAGTCTACTTATAATGCAAATCTCATCAAACTAGAGTTGCGTCACCTTTTGATTGAGAAGGGTGGTGCCTCTCCACAACGACAAGTTCAAACTCTTTACGACAAGCTCTTAACCAACGAATTTATGCTACCACATACATAAATTCTATCTACATCATTGAGCAACTATTACCTAATTATTGTATATTAATATTATTTATATTGTTCCTAATTACTTCCAATATATTAATATTGAAATCCAATTATACCTTAGTATATCATTTTTTATCTTAACACTATCCGCTAATTTGGATGATACAAATAAATAAACATGGTCTGAAATGAAACCACAGAGCCCATTCACAGATACTCAGATAAAACATCGAAATCACGGGACTATACTGACCAATCTGGAGCAGATCGGACCCTTCGTCTGAATCTCAAAGACCTCAACTGAATTCTACGCTTTGGCAACGAAGCTGGAAAAGATGCATTTATCAAATAATTTGAACGAATATATAATATTCAAATGGGTATAGCATTTGCGACCTTTTTCTACCTTTCATATCAATATGACTTAAACAAAAAACGATTTTTAGCGTCAAAGCGTTTAATCCAAGGTTCATTCAAAATTTTCAAAGCTTTGTAATATATAGATTTTAATGAATGCCCGATCACTTCAAGAAGAACGCATAAACATACTTTTCTTAACAAATTAGAGTTTTTTGTACTCCTCCAATCCTACAATATCTACAATACTACAATACTCCTACAATATCATTTAAACCTAAATATCTTTATAAAAATTCAGCCTTTTCTAGACTTTTCTAGCGTATGAAGCCTTGCAGACAGCACTAAAGTAAGCAAGTGCATGCACAATATAAAGAAATTTAAGAAATATTCTCGAACCCCACAGTTGCGGGCATCTCTGTCTACAGGGCAGCTTCATATCTCACAGTTTGCATGCAGGCCTGTGTGTACGATAGAAAACCTTCACTGTAAGAGCATCACAGCTTTTTCGGCGAGGTCTTAACTTTAAAAACCGTTGATCAAACTTGATTGAAAAAGAAGCAAATTATTATAGTAATCTGACTGATCATGCCGAGTTAGTTCATGACAGATTTGTCTTGAATGTAGACACATGGATGGGAATAACAGCAAAATACACGTATATTGCACGTATATATACACGTACACTATATACACGTAATACGTGTACATAGCACTTTATAACTGTAGACAATTTCCTTTGTTGCGAACAATTCTCAGATACTGGCAGTGTTCGGTTCCGATGTGCCCGGATAAAAGGGTTAGACTGCATATATCTATATACACTGACAAAATATTTTTATAGAAATAGGCCTATTTTGGTCAATATAAGATCACATTACATGAGGTTGCACATGTCGCATCTATTAGTAAGTATTTCTAAAGCTCGACCTAGGGACTTTTATCAAACCATCAGGCATTTGCCAAATTAGACATGTTAAGATCATTCGGAGTGACAAAAAGAAAATGGCATATTATTTGAAGCGAGCAGTTAGAACCTAGAGAATTCTTTCATTGCAAGATATGTTAAGGTCCTGCTTTAAAGAATAGTGCTTTGATTTTTGACAATTTGGATAGCTCAACCATGTATCAAAATTAAGGTAGGTAAGCAATCTTATATTTCTCAAGTTATATTGCAAATTATGCTATAAAATTATATATCGAAATTATAACATTGAAAATTATTAAATACAGTGATTGCTTTACTATGTTCTAACTTGAACAGAAACGATTTCAAGAAGTTGCTCGCATCACTGAATAATTATTTGATCGATTGAACAATTACAGAAGCTGATTTTTTAAATGCACCATCGTCATTGTTACTGAGAAATGCAATAAAGATGATGAAGTCATACATATGCTTGCATATAAGCTACATTACCATCGTCTTCTTATCGGAAAGAACACAATTTTTGAAAAAAATACCAATCGACTCAAAGCTAAAACCATGAAAATATAGATTTGATATAAGTGCAATTTATCCGTTGTCTTAGTTAGCAGTTTTAGAAAGAAGCCCACTGCTTGTTGATGGTCCTATTAGACGCGGCGTACCGCAAATCAACCTAATATCCAAAAAAACTCTTTTTTCAACCTCTTTTGCGCAGCGACCTGTTCTCCAAGTGTGTTTGTCGGTGTGAATTGTCATTACTGAATAACCTTGAGTATCGCTTTGAAGCTAGGTGAGATTCATTGACTACATTAATACGAATATGAATATGCTGAAGTAGGATAATTGAATTATCAGAAGCAATTTACCAGAACATATAGCATAAATAAAAATATATATATGGAAATTTTGCATTGTGATGCACTATTTTCATCATGCAACTTGTATCTTAGTATCCATGTATCAAAATAATTTCATGTTAAAGATATCTTAGCATAAATGATTTTGTATGGTATTATTTGTGTATACATATAAACCTGAAAGATAAGAAACAAGGTCTGAAATTTGTTTTCTATATGTCTAATTCAAGTTGTAGGCCTACTTTCTGAAATGCATTCATTCTACAAATCTGAAATATATTTATCGTTGTTTGAATATTATATATATATATATATATATATATATATATATATATATATATATATATATATTATATAATTAATTAATTCCAAAATTGTTAGGAGGAAAAACCATCAATTTCGGTACTCCGAGTTTCATGTGTTCAATACCACAATCATCAGCCGAATGAATTTCACAACGGAAAATTCGCAAAGCAATACTGGTTCTTTACCATTTATCACTGGACATCACACGATAAGATACTACAGAGATACTAAAGAGAAGCAAGATAGAAAGCTATGAAAAAGTACTGAAAATGCATTGCACATCACGTCATTTTGAAGTTCTGCAGTAGATATTTAGTCCTGTGTCTGCACTTAGAAACCAATTCGTTTCTGCTGTTGAGAAGAGTTACATCCCTGCTTCTCAAAATAAAGTCTTTTTCATGAGAGCACAAATCGCATCTCGGATTTCCCGGCTTGTACGGCTTGCATTTCTTAACAATTTTCCAAGTTATTTTAGGGTTCTTCTTACTTTCCTTCAGCTTACAGAATTCCTTTGATAGCTGGGTTTCATTCTTGTACTTTTCATGATTAAATGATATTTTGTGATTCGCGTACCTTAACTTATGCCGATGTAATCTTTCTCAGTGTAATTTGAATCGTCACATGTGATTCTGGCTGCATAAACTATATTGTCAGAAAGGCATTCGTTTCCAAGCGGGCAATTTCCTTTATCCACAAAATTGCATGTTTTCAAGTCAGTTTTTTCATTCTTTAAGACACTTTTGTTGTGGCCATTTATGATTCTCCTCACATTTGGCATAGAGCTGTAGCTCAATTTCAATGTGTTACGATTGAATATTTTCGAAAATTTGTGGTTCACCGTGAAATGCTTGTCAATGAGAGTCAAAAAATATCTGCCGATGTTCGTGGCCACATTTTTGTTGAAAGGAGGATTAAACCAAGTAATCACTCGTTTCCTTTTCTTTTTCTGCGTTGCCTCATTTTCGTTTTGTTTCGCTTGATAAACAAGTGTGTGAGTATAACCATTCTGGTCTAAAATGCCTTGATAATATTGACAAGATTCTTTGAATACACTTTCGTTTGATGACAGCTCCGATAGTCTCTGCTCCACAATATTAGGTATTTCCTTGATGATATTTATTGGGTGATTCGATTCAGCATTGATATAAGTGACATTTTGGTCCGGTTTACGATAAGGCATATAAGTTCCACTGATTAAATTAAAAGTCACATCCAGGTAATTCACAATTTTTAGGTTGGATGAAATGTCCAATTGTAATCCATGATTTTGGAAGATTTCATGGAATCTTTTCCGGATAACATCAGCACACCTCGCCGTTATATTGTGAAAATACGCTAAACCGTCGTCACGATAAAGGCCGGTGCAATTAATATCAAATTCCTTGGAAATCAAATTTAACAAAAATAGACCGACCAGCTCGCAAACCTCCGCACCGTCATATGCGCCCATTGATACGTCAAAGGCCTCATTTTCTCGTTTGACCCATGGTTCTCCACGGTTGAATAACAGCCATTTCCTCGCATGTTTTATAGCATTTGCAGATTTAGGATCAATGTCAACATGGTCACAAGCAAAACTTACGGATAGTTCCAATAATTCTTCTGTGATAGAGGGATAGAAGTCCTTTATATCAAAAACCATGAATTTTCCCGAAGATTTATGCTGAAGACCATCAAACCACGAAATAACCTCCTTTGTGCTACACCATTGTTGAACTCCGGTAAGAGACCGCAATTTAGAGTTTACATTCTGTAAAATATGCTTGCTGATTCTTCCGATTTCATTTTTCGATGGATTGATCAATATATAATCACAAATATCACCAGGAGGCACCAAAGATAAAACAAGACAACTCTTAGCCCAACCGGTTTCACCTGGTCATCCAGGCTTGTCAAGGGCAACTGAATCTATTTGTAAAAATATCATACATAAATTTCGTAATCGTTATGAAAAGCAAACATGGAAATCAAAATGCATGGAGATCAATCAGTAATGACATTAGCGGTGGTGGCAATTACATCTCTATTCAACAAAGGTTGGATCATTTCAATGCACAGCTTCTCTTTACTTTCCCGAAACCTTCTGCTGCAATTAGATGGAAGTTTTAGAATGGGCATGCACAGAAATGGAGGATCATGCCTGGAACATGAAGCGATATGATGGCTTACATAAAGCTGTCTATACCGGGTGTCAAGGATGTGTTGTCTACACTGTAAATCGCTGGATACGAAAATTACATACAAACATATGCCAAAATTACATACAATTTGAAACTAACATCTGATACGAGATTCTCGTATGTTTACAGAGATCTGGTATATTTTTCATACCAAATCTCATTTACCTTCGTATGTGATTGGTATGTAGCGATTCGAACTATTCTATCTGTGATTGGATGTTTTACACCGAAATACGAGTTGTTGGTATGTTTTATATACGAGACCCGATGCAAATTCATCCTTATTCGTATGCATCTGGTATCCATTTAGTATGTGCAGCTTTAAGTTACATAGCAAAAGAATGTATGTGTTACATACTACTGTCAAATAACTTTTTTCAGTAATACCAGTCGTGAATATTTTTTGTTTGATAGACGGATATTTAAATACATTAGATTTCGTGTGAATCTTTAGCTCCACGAGACAGTCGTTGTTGCTACTTGTCTAGCAACATTAACAGGACGTTTCGTAAGCCCTACTTTATGAACCAACCATCATCTCATATACACGGTGTCTTTCGTGCAATCATGTTGACTTATATATCTCAAACATAACTATTTTTGCGTTTAATGAATTATAATGTGTTTTTATTTCAGATTGATAGTATGCCTTATTTCAAAATTACATGATGCACAATTGTTGATGGTTGAAATCTTATTGATTATTCATGAAATGCCTTAGACTTACGTGTATTAAAATCGAATTCAGTATTGAAAGAATGACTCTTGAATGTCATTATCTCACTACTTGCAGAACAGTAGTAACATCGGTGTGATCTTTATTGACAAAAGTCCTGAAATCAAGATACTTAGGAGATGATTGATGACTTCTTTTAACATTGTGCTAGTATGGCTTTAGTATGTAAAGCATACCACATTTGAAATAACATACGAAAAGCATACAAACATATACCAAGAGAATACAGAAATATGCCAAAAAATGTCTTGGTATGCATCCTTCGTATGTGATTGGTATTGAGCGATTTACAGTGTATGGACACGCATCCTGGCCCTCAGCGAATCACTTGTTTGGCCAATGTTATTTGAATCGCACCCTCTACATTTCAGCACATAAATAACATCCTTCGTAGAACAATTCATGTTACTTTTAACTTCAAAGATCTTTGTAATATTGTTTTTAACGAATGGAAATTCTGTACCCTCAATTATCGATGCACAACAAGAGCATTTTTTGTCTTTGCACTTATTTACTCCACTAAAGGTTATTCTGTTGTTTTTCCTCAATACATGTAAGAGGGATTTAGGTTGACGATACGATCTTTGAATTTTATGATCTTTAAAGAAAGGGGTTAGTTGTAAGCTCGAAAATACTGGCGATATTATGTCTTTATGTACATTGGGATTATTTGGATTGTAAGTCTCCACAAAAGGTATCCTTTTATCATTACTTACAGTATCACTTGCATCACTAACCCTCCGATTCATACAGGTAGCTCTAATTATGGCATCATTAACTAAATCATGAGGATATCCAATCATATGCAATCTGGATTTCAACTCTTTCAATCTTAGATCCTTCAAATCTGGCTTTGATACTATGCGGTTTTTTTATTCGCTAGGGCGTACGGTATATTCTTCACACAATGTCGGGAGTGATTAGAATGGAAGGGTACGTAATTAAAGCTATCCGTTGGTTTATGGTATATGTCATTCTCAATCTTAGTATTCTCTTTATATACCAATACATCCAAGAAATGAAGTTGCTGAGCATCACTTTCCATGAACTTGATGGTATCATTTAATTTATTCAAATTGTCATAAAAATCGTCGATATTCCCAAATGTGTCCTTCCAAATAATAAATATACCGTGTGTCTCAAAAGTCCCCGGAAATGGAAATCCACAACAAATTACGAAAAATATACTGAAAATTGGCCTATTTTATCCAAAAGCTTTTATTTTATTTGTTTTTGCACAAACACTATTCTTCAAACAGTTCACCTTGATGCTGAAGACAAATTTCGTTTTATAAAATCACGAAAAATTCTTTTGAACATATCAAGGAATGGCGTCAAGCTCATTTTCAATCTTATTTCTCAAAGAACCAATCGTTGGAAATATCTCACCAGGTGTATAAACTTTTGACCGCAAGTAGCTCCATAACCAGTAATCGCATGGCGTCAGATCGGGAGAGCGAGCTGGTCACTCTATCGGTCCCCGCCTTCCAATCCAACGACCAGACAGTTCTGAATTCAAAGTCTCACTTGTAAGGCATAATGGACACTGGCACCGTCTTGTTGGAACAACGACTGCGGATGCCTTCTAAAATATGGCACAATTTTCTGCTTTAGAATGTCATTGTATCTGGCCCCTGCCATCGTACGTTGATCAATGTCACAGGCCACGACTCCGTAGAAGCTGATGGAAGCCCAGACGCAAAGTGTTTCCGTTCTTCCAGGATTCAAGACCCTCACCTTTGGATTATCTTCACACCAGTAATGCACATTGTGTTTATTCACCGAGCCATTAAGGCTGAAGGTAGCCTCGTCAGAAAACGTCAGCTTTCGCAAAAACGCCGGATCGTTCTCCATCTTCATCTTCTCACAAAACTCCAATCTTCGATCACTGTCTCCATCGCACAAAAATTGCGAGTAATAAGGTTTGTAAGGGTGAAACTTCTCTTCCTTTAAAATTCGTTGAACGGAAGGTCCAGAAATTCCCAAGTCAGAGGACAAGCGCCGAATAGACGTAGTTGGATCGTCTCTAACTGCAGTCACCACATTCTCCTTGTTCTCATCATTGGTTGCTGACCGAGGTCTGCCGCTACGAGGTCGGTCACTTGAAAGATTGCCAGTAATTTCTTTTTCCAGTCATGCAGTGTTGACTTTTATCCATGCTGTCGTGGAGTGTCATTCCTGATATTATCCACGCGGTAACAAACTTTTTCTGTGATTGAATAATCCATCTGGGTTGATGCAGTAAGAATGAACTTGACGTGTGAAGAAGTTTGTGGTGTAGCGCAGAGGAAGGTAGCTATGATTTAAATTCAGCTAATGGTAAAGCTAATGATTGATAATCATAGAGCGCGGTAAGAATTCATCTGTCATAGCAATCAACTAATCAAGCAATCATAGAGCGCGGTAAGAATTCATATGTCATAGCAATCAACTAATACCAAAGTAATCGATAAAAGCATGCAATTGACAAACATGAGAAAGAATTGTTGTGGATTTCCATTTCCGGGGACTTTTGAGATCTAGATACCGTAGCCATGATTTACAAAAGACATGGTAATCATCCCGATTTAGAGTTTGTTTCATCATGCTGTACATGCGCAATTCCAGAAAACTCATTGTCAAGGTCGCATATGTAGGCGCGAGTCTCGTACCCATAGCGGTACCGGAAACTTGTAGAAAATAATTGTCTTCAAAGTTGAAAAAATTGTTCTTCAGAACAATTTCCACGCCTTTCACAAAGAATTCATTAGTATACATGTACTTCTCATTTATCTCGTCTCTGTATTCATTTATCCAATAATTAATTGCGCGCAGGCCCAATTCATGGCTAATGTAGGCATAGAGTGATATCACATCAAATGAAATAAAAATACCGTTGTCCAAACTCTCCGGAAGCTTAGCTAAAAAGTCGTTGGTATCCTTGCAATAACTCAACAGTACGTAGGGCTTCAAAATTTCATCAAGCATGCTGCTGAGATGACTAGTGAGGGCATTAGTGCTGGCCACAATTGGACGAAATTTCAAATCTACTGATAATCTTAAATGGGCATAACCAAACTTATCCACATTTATTCCAATATTTTCTCGAAAAATTGACAATTTATGTAACTTAGGTAAACCATATATGTAAGGTAAAGAAGCATTGAAATTCCATAAATACCTGCTTTCTTTATCCGTCAAGCAGATTCGAAAATTTTTACAAAATCTTTTGATCAAATTTGATCAAAGGATGCGTGTCCATAGACAACACATCCTTGACACCCGGTATAGACAGCTTTATGTAAGCCATCATATCGCTTCATGTTCCAGGCATGATCCTCCATTTCTGTGCATGCCCATTCTAAAACTTCCATCTAATTGCAGCAGAAGGTTTCGGGAAAGTAAAGAGAAGCTGTGCATTGAAATGATCCAACCTTTGTTGAATAGAGATGTAATTGCCACCACCGCTAATGTCATTACTGATTGATCTCCATGCATTTTGATTTCCATGTTTGCTTTTCATAACGATTACGAAATTTATGTATGATATTTTTACAAATAGATTCAGTTGCCCTTGACAAGCCTGGATGACCAGGTGAAACCGGTTGGGCTAAGAGTTGTCTTGTTTTATCTTTGGTGCCTCCTGGTGATATTTGTAATTATTTAGTTCCCAGTATTCGACACTTCTATTTAATATTATATATATATATATCGAAAAGCGGCTAACAGTCTTATTATCTGATAAAACTGAATTTGACAAAGTAAAAAAACATTACCAAAATACTCTGAAAAATAGTGGTCATGATAGCACACTGATTCCGGCCTCATTAATGTAAATACTCATGTTGCTAATCTCGTTGTTCGCGGTGTTGGAAATGTTTTATCTTAGATGTCTGAGCCTCCTTGCACATGTCATTCCGCCCCTCCTGTGTCGGCACGCTCTGTTCTTTTCTTACCAGTTAACTTCTTCATTTTTATCTTTTGGTGTACGTGTAGGTGTAAATGTTTTCATTCATTTCATGATTATGACTGTCTGAAGGACGGTCGAAAGCTCGAATAACATTCTTCCGTACTAGGGTGGTTTTTACTTTATTCATAGCACACTGAGATATAACCAAAATGACAATGTAAGAAGAAAACGAACAAGGAAAATAATATGGTTTAATCCTCCTTACAGCCAGAACGTCAAAATAAACATTGGACGAAAATTCCTTCAGCTTATCGATAGCCATTTTCCAAGATGTCATCGTTACCGAAAACTATTTAATTGAAACACAATCAAGGTCAGTTACAGTTGTATACCAAACATGGGCCAATTGATCAAACAACACAACAATAAACTCCTGACTTCAAAAGAAAACAAAAATCAACATTTGAGAAAATGCAACTGCGAAATAAGACTGCTTGCCCAATGAATGGAGAATGCTTGCAAAAGTGCATCGTTTATCAAGCTACGGTCACAAGTGAAAATGAAAAGAAAACATATATTGGCCAAACAGAAGATGAGTTCAAGTCACGATTCAATAATCACAAAAAATCTTTCTCAAATTATCAATATATGAATGAAACAACACTGTCGAAGCACATCTGGTCCCTGAAAGAAAATGATAAATCCTTTACAGCCAAATGGGAAATATTGGAACAATCAAAGAAGTATAAAAGGTGTACACGATATTTTGTTCACTATGTCAAACAGAAAAATATCACATACTAACAAAATACAACAGCAACATGCTAAACAAAAGGAATGAAATAATATCAACCTGCAGACATAGGAAAAAGTTCCAACTTTCTTCCTTCAAGTAAAAATTCTATATTGGCCTACCTAAGATATTTTCTACATAACTTATTTCTACATGACTTAACTTCTATGAATTTCCAGCAGTAAGAATTCTACTAAAGTGACTTTAAAATTCAAAATTATAACACTTCCTTTGTTGACTCGTATGATGATCGGTTCGCCGTGAAACTAAAAGTACTTATAGTTACGAAAGAAGGTCTTTTCCAAACTTTTTATTATATATATATATATAATACACAACTCAGGATAAACTAAGATTTGGATTCCCGACCGGTTTCACCTCTTTAAGGCTAGTCATGGGAATGAACTTAATGCTTTATTTTCAAATTATTTATTTATTTGAAATTTAATTTGAAATTTAACGGGAATCCAAATCTTAGTTTTTCCTGAGTTGCGTATTATTATTTGACAACCATTTTATCTTCCTTTTATATATATATATATATATATATATATATATATATATATATATATATATATATATATAAAATCGCAACAGATGTGGCCACCACGAGACATGCTTCGCCATGTTGGGCTTCATCAGCGGCATTAATCAGCGATATTAAGTGATTGCAGAATGCAATCCGCCCTCCACGTACCTGCGTAAAAGCAGTGCCTTCCTGGCTAATTCCTTGACCAACGCTCTCAACAGATGGTCCGGTGGCCTTGTGGTTAGAGGGTATGCTTTCACGTCCTCTAGCTCCAACGTCGCTGGTTCAAACCTACCCTCGACTGATGAGGCCCAACAGGCCGAAACATGTCTCGTGGTGGTTACATCTGTTGAGATTTGATAAATTTATCATATATCGTATGTACTCGTAGATGTAGATTTATCTGCATGCTGTAATGTATTGGTTCGGCAGCCTAGAAATACATGGGCGTTCGAGAGATATGGAAAACAAGCGTGTTTCCAGTTACACGTTCACGAAAGTAGTATATTATCTTCAAAAAGTCATAACACTAAAACACAAGCAATGTGCTTAAACATTTAATCGAATGCATCTATAAATTTCATTAAATGCAAAAGTCATAGACATCACACTCTCCCCCTTCTTTGAAGAAGGCTAGTGTGTACAGTATTTGACAAAGTTCATGCACAAGAGGAGAGGTTGAGCTTGTAGAAGGGCACTCGACAAATCGACAGCTGTCACTTTGTCACTTCGTGACGTTGTCTTTGAATCTTGTCGGTCGCTTCCGATCCCGTCGTGGCTTCACCCACATCGCCCTCTTCTCCATGGTTTTTCCATTCTCGCAATCTTCTCCAATCTCGTAATCTTCCACATTCTCGCAATCTCCTCCAATCTCGTGATCTTCCACTTTCTCAGAATCTTCTCCATTCTCGTAATCTTCTCCAATCTCGCAATCGCTCAAATTTTCTACCATCGATTCCGTCAGTTCGCTATCACAGTCTTCAGGAGGGATAGCTTTAAAAAAAGAACTATTTCTGCACTTGACCTTTCCTAAGTCCGACTGTGCGATCACTTGTGATCCCTTGCTTCCTACGACTGTGTACTGAGTATTCTCGCAAGCAGGTGCTAACTTGCCTCTTTCTTCATTCTTAACTAGGACCTTCTGACCTTCCTTCCACTCTACCGGTCGGACATTCTTCCGCCTGTCAGCTAGAACCTTTCCTAATTCCTTAGAAAACCTGTCAGTGTCCCTAACCTCTTCGAGAAGCAAATCAGAGCTGCAAAGCGTTGGCAGCTTTGTGCACAACGTCCTCTTAAAAATCAAGTCAGCAGGAGCGACGCCTGTGACACTGTGTGGAGCAGTGCGATAGGCCAACAAAAACTTGGATAATTCAACTTCCCAACAAAGACCTTTGGCGGTGACAATTTTCAAGAATTTCAGAAGAGTTCGGTTTTGTCGTTCGACTGCACCATTTGCCTTTGGCCACAATGGAATAATTCTATGGTGCTTCACATTAATCTCTTGAAAATAACTGGAAAGTTTTGTAGCTTGAAAAGGTGGTCCATTGTCAGAAGTGAGTAGTAAAGGATATCCATGTGTAGCCCAGATTTCATCAAGAACTTTTATCAATTCCTCACATGTAGTATTCGTCATCACACGGGCCTCTACCCACGGCTAAAATAATCTACGACCACGGGGATCTTCTTTCCATTCTGAAATGGTCCTAAGAAGTCCATGCTCAAAGCTTCCCATGGATTGCTTTGTAATGGTGTGCGAACAAGTGGTTCCTTATGGTTCTCAACTGTGACTAATGTACATTCCTTGCAGGCTCGGCATTTTCTTTCCACATCTTTGTCCATGCAAGGCCACCAAACTTTGGAGCGTAGTCTCTGCTTTGTCTTGACGACACCCTGGTGTCCTTCATTACCTAAGTCAACGATTCTTTGGCGCAAAACTTGAGGAACAACAATTCCAGTACCTCGCAAGATTATGTGACCCAAACTTGTCAATTCGTGTTTTATGATTTTGTAGAGAGAGAGGAATTTCACGTGATTCTCAGTCGTTTGTCCTAATGGCTTCGCGCACAATCTTTAATTCTTCATCAAACTCGGATGACCTTTCAATATCTCTGGCAGACAATCCAACTGGAACAGAAGCCTCAGTGGGAAAGCGAACAATGCCCTCAGTTTTGTCTTGACAATTAACATCAGTGAACGAAAGGCGAGACAAAGGATCCGCTATATTCAGACGGCCTGGGACATGTTCGACTGAAAAGTCAAAGCATTGCAAACGGAGAACCCAACGTTCGATCCGTGGAGAAGGTTTAGATCTTCTTGAATATAGATACAACAGTGGTCTGTGGTCCGTTTTCAAGCGGAATCGACATCCAAATAAGTAGGTGTGAAAGTATTCGCATGCCCAAATGATAGATACCCAGAGCCTCTTTTTCAGTCGTAGAATATTTCTTCTCGATTTTCGTCAACCCTCTGCTGGCGAAAGCAATCGGTCTCAAGGAAGAACCATCTTCACACTCTTGCAAAAGAACACCACCGAGACCTATATCACTGGCGTCTGTCATCAAAACAGAAGGCAAGTTGACATCAAAGGCGAATAATTTGGTACCTTTCTCAATTTCTTTCTTAATCGCTTCGAATGCTGCTATCTGATCAGGTCCCCACAAAAATTTGTGTTCATTTCTCGTGAGCTGTCTAGGCGGCTCTGACATGGTTGCCAGATGTGGAATAAACTTTCCACAGTAGCTTACGAGACCAAGGAAGGATCTTAGCTCACTGACGTCTGTGGGTGGACGCGTGTTAACGATCGCCGAAACCTTGTCTTTCGTGGCAGTCATACCGCTTCCGGAAATTCTATGACCAAGAAAATCAATGGAATCCTGCATGAAGCAACACTTCTTCTCATTCAAAGTTAGACCACTCTCTTGGATCGTCTTCAAAACTTTACGGAGTCGCTGGTTATGCTCGTGATCGTCTTTCCCAAAAACAATGATGTCATCCATGTAACTGATTGCACCTTCACATTCTGCGAGAGTTTGACTAATAACATTATGGCATATCTCAGGCGCTGCATTGATGCCGAACATCAGGCGCTTGTACCGAAAGAGCCCAAAAGGAGGAACAAAGGTAGCAATCGGTCTTGAATCAGGATGCAATTCGATCTGGTGGAAACCCAAGCTCATGTCAAGCCTAGAGAACTTTTTTCCTGTGCTGACCTCTTGTTAGCATTTCATTAATGTTTGGAAATGGATACTTGACTCTTTTCAAGGCTTCATTTGCACGCCTCATATCAACGCAAATACGAACATTGGACCCGTCTTTCTTTGGAACGACAACTATTGGACTGACCCAGTCTGAAGGGGTGTGCACTTCCTCAATGACATCGGACGCGGAAAGTTCTTCCAAGACCATTCTAACTTTCTCCCTCATCGAAAAAGGAATCGGTCTTACTTTCTGAGTGACTGGAGTAACATTCTAGTAGTAACCCCATCCCAGACGCAAGGACAGTGCGGTGCAGTGATGAGTCATCATGCTGACTCAGCCCCCCCCCCTCTGGAAGGAAGGCAGGAGTTTTCCAGCTAGGAGTGGAATCTCGGAAGGAAAAGGGGTGGAGTGGTAGAGTTGAAAAAGTCAGGTGTTGGAGGTTTTGGGATGAGAAAGGCTGGAATTCGTCATGAAAGAGGGTTTGGATTGGAAAGTGGAGTTCAGATGTGGAATCTACGTGAAATTTTGGGTTGGGAAGGATGGAAGGAGGAGTGATGAGGCAAGGGGTGGAATCTTTGAAAACGTCAGAGTTGGAAAAGGCAGGTGTTGGAGGTTTTTGGATGAGAAAGTCCATGTTTCGGGCAGAAAGAGACCTCGGATGGGAAAATGGAGTGCAGATTCGTAGTCTACGTGAAATTTTGGGTTAGGAAGGATGCTTCCAGCAAAATCGGAGAGAAAAAGTTCTGACCCCCTCTCTCCTGCCAAACTTCCAACTTTGGTTGTAGACATCGTAGAAAATCATGCAATAGCTCATTTGAAAGCTGAAAATGAGAAAAATGCACTGGAAAGCTCAGTTTGGACTAATTTTCTTGGCTTGAGGGAGGAAAATGGCAGGAAACCGTCAGAGTTGGAAAAGTCAGGTTTTGGAGGTTTTGGGATGAGAAAGTCCATGTTTCGGGCAGAAGGAGACCTCGGATGGGAAAATGGAGTGCAGATTCGGAGTCTACGTGAAATTTTGGGTTAGGAAGGATGCTTCCAGCAAAATCGGAGAGAAAAAGTTCTGACCCCCCCTCTCCTGCCAAACTTCCAACTTTGGTTGTAGACATCGTAGAAAGTCGTGCAATAGCTCATTTGAAAGCTGGGAGTGAGACAAATTTAGTGGAAAACATGGCTTGTTCGTATCTGCCTTCGTTTAGAGGTGAGACGTTATTGAAAATTTGGGACCTTGCGAAAAACGACAGAGTTAGAATGTTTATGAAAACCGCTCTAGCGGGTGAAGCAAGCCTCGGACGGAAAAACAGAGACCAGATTTGGAATCAGCGTCAAATTTGTGACAAATAATGTTTTGACCCCCCCCCTCTTATCGATTGCATATTCACAGGGTATATAAGAACGGGATCGGGAGAGGAATTTCACTAAGTTGAGAAACTGACTACAGGTAAGTCGTTTCTCTTGAGTTCCGATATCGGACTTCTGACTTTCCATTGCTTATATCAGCTAAGGTGTCAGACTTATAGGTTAGTCAGTCTAGCATGACTGACCATTTGATGATAGTAGGCCGAAATCTTCAAACGGCTATAACTTTGCTTCTACAAGTCCTTTAGACTTGATTCAAAAAACATTCGACAGCTCTTGCTGTGTTGTAGGTGACAGACTACTTATAAACATTTTATGAGTGGTACTAAAATACTGAAAAATTTAAATTCATATTTAATGATAATAATTAAAGTTGTTGAATAAAAAGCAGTCGTTTATGAGTCTCTGTGACTTGGGTCGTTTCCTCTTGTAAATAACTGCACAGGTTTTCATGTCAAAACTGGGGCCCGGACACCAACACAGTGATATGACGCACGCTCTGTCCGCCCGAGGTTGGATTTGTGGGTCGAGGCCTTTGAGCTGGGATAAGATCCCCTCTGAGTAATGCCTGTAACGGATTCAAGAGCTTAACACCCAAACGGTTGCTGGCTTGCTATCAGGCCTTCTTCGTCTAGCCTCAGTAACTCAGGCTTGGCAACGTCTATCGTTTGTCATTGTAACTTGGTAGAAATGTGACGGTTACTGCAAGCATTGACGTCAAACCTTTTCGCGTCATAGGGGAATCCGTCTTTCTGTTGGGAGTTGGTAACAGAAAGCACGGTGACTGCCGATGCCCATACATGGTAAAACTGCTGTTGTCAAGTTAAAAGCATGTCCAAATAAGGAAGGTCTGAATCATAGCTTTGTGCTCGCTGGGTATATAAACCGCGACTTTTCTCTAGTCTTCACTCCTGTTTCAAGTTGCAAGACGAACGGTGAGTGCTCTGACAAGGTTTGCTATCAAACGTTGGGATTTAGGATAAAGCTAGGAATCATACTCTTTAACTCTGGTTGACGATTTTATTCCAACGTTTTCTATCAAATGTTTGATGACTTAGTCTTTCAATGCATATCAGCAAGTAGTAGCCTATAAACACTTGCCATCAAATTTTACTCTTATCTTTACAGAATTATCATGACGAAACCGAGCAACGCCAAGATGCTAGTGGGCAAATGCAGTTGCGGCAAGATTGCCAGAGGGAGTGAGCTCAAGAAGCATTCAAAAGCTAAAGAGGGGACGATGAGCCATGAGAGGAAAGTGATGTTGAGGTTGTGTGTGTCTTGTCGGGTATGTGTGATGGGGATTAGGCAGAATTTATCAAGGCGCATATGCAGTGTGAGAGTGGGAACATCGGAGAGAAGGGGTTCAAGATGTGGTTTGAGGGAGAGTTGTTGGAAAGGGAAGAGGTGAGGAAGGCGGTGGCAACGATTGAGGGCGTGGTTGGGGAGAAAGTGGTGACGAAGGCGAGTGATGAGAGTTCGAGTGAGGAAGTTGAGTTGATAGCGGAAATGAAGAAGAAGGATGATGTTGATTTGGATAAAGCGATTAAGGATTTGTTTGGGGATATCGGTGATCTGGAGGGGGAGGGTGAGGAAGTGGGTAAGCCGATGGCAGCGTGATCGCCACGGCGGGAAGAGGGGTGTGATACGGAGGCATTTGTTAGGTTGAAGGATCGTGTGATGGGTTTGGAAGGTGTAAATAGAAAAGTTTTGAAGGAGAATGAAGAGCTGGTGGCGAAGGTTGAGGGGTATAGGGCAACGAGGGAAGAGTTGGAGAGTATGAGAAAGAAGGAGAAGGAATGGATGGCGGAAAGGAGCGAGTTGATGAGGAAGGCAGGTTTGGTGGAGAGTTCACAGGCGAGTTTGTCGAGGAAGGATGAAGAGATAGAGCGGATGCGAAGCGTGATGAAGGAGACGGAGGAAGTGAAGGGCATAAATAAGAGGTTGGCGGGTGAAGTTGAGCGACTGCATGAGTGTTTGAAGAGTAGAAAAAGAAGAGTGTATGAAGTCCATCTTCCACTCTTTAAAAACAACATCTGTGACATCCCCACAATCACTGACGACCCAAATTCGACACAGACATGCTATAAGGGCGACGGAGTCCGGTGCCTACATATGAATTTGAACATCACTGGAGAGCTGGAGGACTTCGTCGTCCGAAAAGTTCGGAAGAAGTTGCCCAGTAAGTTACTTCAACATGATCATTTCCTTGCCGCCTCTAATCTCCTATTCTTTTTCTTTCAGAGATTTTGCCGAAGTGAGAGTGTCGGTGGACGGAGAACGACCCATGGGCTCTTTTAAGGGCCAACTTTCTAATGCAGCTAAAGCGGTCCCAAGCCCGCCACATATCTTCGGATATGGATTGCAGAGGGGAAGAAAAATGATGAATGGAATGAAGGGAGGACATTCATGCACCACACGCAAAAACACACAGACTTCTCTCTTTGCTAGTGAACAAGCTCTTGTCAGTGTCGTACAAAGGTTTCACTACAACACAGGTTAATGTATAGTTAGAAAGTTTGATCATGACGTTTATTCATAAGTCTCGTCAGAAAGTATATCATGGTTTGCAAAGATTTTACTGTAACACAGGTTGATGTATAGTTAGAAAAGTTTGTTCATGACGTTTATTCATAAGTCTAGTCAGAAGGTGTACCATGACGTTTATTCATTAGTCTAGTCAGAAAGTGTATCATGGTTTGTACAAAAGTTTATACTGCAACACAGGTAAATGTATAGTTAGAAAAGTTTGATCATGACGTTTATTCATAAGTCTAGTCAGAAAGTGTATCATGGTTTGTACAAAAGTTTATACTGCAGCACAGGTTGATGTATAGTTAGAAAGTTTGATCATGACGTTTATTCATAAGTCTAGTCAGAAAGTGTATCATGGTTTGTACAAAAGTTTTATTGCCACACAGGTTGATGTATAGTTAGAAAAGTTTGATCATGGTGTTTTATGAAACACAAATGCCATAAATGTTAGCGTTAGTGTAGTCAACTAGTTTTACTACGACACATGTTTGTAAAAGTAACGTTTGATCATTGACGTTTTATGAAACACCAGTTTATAAAATGATGGTGTAGTCTGAAAGTTAATGAAACACATCACAAATCCTAAAGTTCGCCATCCAGGACTCAGGTTTCCTACGACAAGATATAAGGAGGTAGCACTTTATAGAAATTCACTTTTCACTGAGCATTGTTACAGTGCAGTGATTCTGTAACATGAGTGAGACAGAAGCTGAATTAATGATTCGTCAAAAGAAAGAAAAGAACACAATCATGGAGTTTTCAGAAAGGTACTACTCCATGGCAATCAAGACAGGTGATCCAAGGAAGATTGTCGATTGTCTAGAAACGATTGACTATGTGAAGAAAGCAACAATAGTTAGTCATCAAAGACAATCCAACATGCTAAAAGAAGGGAGATGGTTTGGACCTAAACATAAATATGAGTGAAGAGCATCCTATCTTTAAAACATGAAGACATACACTGCTTCATTACCTTTTTCCGTGAATGATCCATGAGCCTTTACGAGGCTACCCATAATGAGGCCTGAAAGTCATTTGCTTTCATGACGGTTCCAAGCCTGTATAACTCAGAGGATGGGTGAAAAAATTGATGAAATGAAAGTAAAGTTTATCATGTTGTACAAAAGTTTTACTGCAACACAGGTTGATGTAAAGTTAGAAAGTTTGATCATGGTGTTTTATGAAACACAAATGTCATAAAATGTAAGCGTTGGTGCAGTCAAATAATTTTTACCACAACACATGTTTGTGAAAGTAAAGTATTAGATTACACAGAGTCATCAATACTGTCAAAGGTGTACAAGTCATATCAAGCATAATCAACTGAGTGTCTATTCCTGACACTCATCATCATTTGAAATTATTTGAAGATGAAAAGTTGCATTCGTTTCCCAACTTCATGGTCTGTAGCAAGAGAGCTTGGTTATTCGTTGAAGGCTATAGAAAGTGTTACAAATGTAGATGAAAATATTAAAGCTGCTGCTTTAGTTGAAAGACTAATGGATCTAGATGAGCATGCTATGAATCATCATTTGAATCGAAGATGGATAGAGGATTTGTCCATGCTGCAATGTGATGATAGTGAAAATAGGAGGATGAAATTGGAACGATCTGGAGTGAAAAAGAAAAAAGTGACATTTGCAACTGATTTGTCAAGTAGCTCTACCAATAAAAGTGACTTTAGAAAGAAATTGGAAGAAGAGACGTTTAAATTATTATGTGAACGGAACTGCGTTGAGTGTTTTAAAAGGGAACGGTCCCTTCTCTTTTTACCATGTTGTCATTCTGTTATGTCTTCTACGTGCTATGTACCTTCGGAAACTATGTTGTGTCCCATCTGTGATCAAGAAATAATTTCAACAGTCAATGTATATAAATGATGTTGATGCACTCCTAGTCGAATTTAAAAAAGTCATCTATGACCATGACACCACTGTATCACCATCTCATTGAAATGAGAAAGCTTGATTATACAAGGCAGTGGATTCTTGTGTTGGAAAAACTATTATCATCCAGTGATTGTAGAGAGATGATACATCGTTTGAGTAATGCAATCATCATTCACGCAAACTGTGAAGATGTTGACTATATGCTATCTTATAATTTTAAACCAAATCAGTTTACGAATACACTTTCATCACTGCTACATCATGGTCTTCTTTCATTACCTTGCTTGGAGTTATGTATTCTACACGTTGCTTATGGGAAGCCTTTTCCACTTAAGCACAATTGATGCAAAGGCATTAAACTTTACAAACATCGTCATACAAACAGATTGTTCATGTCTGGCTCATAACATATCAGCAAACGACACAGCTGAACTGTATCCATTGAACTATAGTACCTCACTGAATGATACATTACAGCTACCCACACATGTATCTGCTTCTGACTATCCTACTGGTACTGTGGCTGTTCTCAGTGTATTGCTTTTTACTAGTGCTGTACTCAATGTCTTCCTCTATTTCATTGCGTTTACGACGGTGATGTTTCGACGCTGCTGTCGTGTTTAAGCAAAGAACACTCTAACATCCACCTGTAAAAATGGCTAGACGTCGTTCATCTCACCGTTCAAGCAGACAAAAGTGTCAATCAAATGCAAACAAAAAATTCTGTCTCACGCTCCGTCGCTTATTAAAATTAAAGCCATCTCATCGATGTGAGGCAATGAAGCTGGCAAACAATGCCTTCATTCGTAAAATGTGTGCGGAAATACGAAAAGTGCGTTATATGACATTAAATAGCAAAAAGGCCAATGCAATTGCCGGACATGGTAAAGTTCTTCGTACCTTGAGCAATCCAAAAACATCAATTCCTACAAAGCGCAAACTAGTATCACAACGTGGTGGCTTCTTACCACTTTTAGCGCCTATCATCATGGCAGCTGCCGGTCCTGCTTTGGGAGGTTTAGCTGGTGCTCTCGCAAATAAAGCCATTAATGGATAGATACTAAGTTAAATGGTATGACTTTTCATCAAAATCGAGATGGATTTCCGTTTACGTTGTAATCGCACTATGTGTATCGTAGGACCTTCTCATAGTGGGAAGACACATTTAACACTGCAATTGTTGGAGCGTCGTAATGAGATTTTTGACTGCATACCTAATCGCGTTGTTTGGTGCTATGGAATTTATCAACATAACTTGCATCGTGAATTGGTTGTTAAGGGTTACTTGGTTCAACCGGGGATTATCAGCACTGCTGATATTCAACCCTATGATATTATCATTCTTGATGAGAACTCACAAGAAGTAACTGCTATGTTTACCAAGGCTGTTCATCACAAACCATGCCTTATCATTTTTATTATGCAAAATCTTTTTCCAAGTGGAAAAGAAGCACGGACTCGAAGTTTAAACACACATTGCTACATCATCTTTAAAAATCCTCGCGATAAAAGTCAAGTTGAATTCCTATCTCGACAAGTTCTTCGTCGCAAGTCAGAAGTCCTGATTGAAGTATTTGAGGCTGCTACGAAAAAATCCTATAATTATTTATTTTTAGACTTTACCCAGGCGTGTCCTGAGGATTATCGCTTACGCAGTCATCTCTTTGAGAAACCCATGATCATATATAAATTGTTATCAGTGGTTTTCAACGCATGATTGCTATTCCACAAGAAGAATATATACATCTGACTACAATGCAGAGTGTTCATCAACCTTGGGCAAATCATATGTCACAACTTAATCAGCAATATGAACAAGAAGCTGTACGAAGTAAAAATCCATATGATCGTTTGATAAAGCAGAGTTCTACTTTAGAAGAAATGAAACTATTGAAAGAAAAAATACGCAATGACCTTTCGCGTGGTTCACCCAAACCCTATCGCAATCGTGCACTGAGCTTATATCGAAGTCTCGAACCCAACTTGAAAATCACGCAACGAGGTGAAGTGGTAGATGATGATCGTGCAGTCATTAGGGACTCAAGAGTGGAAGATTTAATTAATCATGCTGTTCGTGATCGTCGTCGTTTCTTTACACCTACAGGATGGGAGTTCTTTTTAAAAAGTATGAAGAAATTCAATGTCCAAAAAGCAATTCTTGGTCGTGATACCTTACAGGAAATGTAAAATGTATCTACACCTAGAAAGAGAAAGTTGCAAAGTGTAGAGAGACCTAAAAAGAGAATCAAGCAAACTTTGAAAACACCCAAGAAGTTGCCGAAGCGTATACCAAAACCTTCAACACGTTATCCATCATTTGATTTTATCACAGACTTTTAATGAAGAAGCTATGTTGCATCCCATGTTCAGAGTTACCAAACATTCATGTGTCATTGAACTGCTTAAGTACATGTTGTAAAAGTGATTCATACAAGACGGCTCAAAAAGGTAGCAAAAGCAGTTCTCAAACACAAACGCAAACCCTAGCGGAGAAAAAGACTGATACTTTGAGGCAAATAAACGATCCCTCTTAATAGACGATGGATGAACATCTGAAATCAATTTACTATGACCCAAAGCATTATGCAGGTTATGCTTCAGTGAAAAAGTTGTCACAAGCAAGTGGTTATTCACAGAAACAAGTGAAGAGATGGTTAAAAGCTCAACCTGCATATACATTGCACACACAAGCTCGAAAACGTTATCCTACCCGTTCTTATATCGTTCATGATATTGATGAACTATGGCAAGCAGATTTGGCTGATGTTTCTTTATTAGCTAAAAAGAATAAAGGCTATCGCTTCCTCCTAACTGTCATTGACTTATTTACTCGTTATGCTTGGGTTCAACCACTCAAGACAAAGCGTGGTGAAGAAGTGGCCGAGGCTTTCCAAAATATTTTCAGTGAAGGACGCATTCCCACACGTATTCAAACTGATCAAGGGAAAGAGTTTGAAAACAGACATGTGCGTGCTTTATTTCGCAAACACAACATTGAGCTGTTTAGTGTGAAAAGTGCATACAAGGCTGCAGTGGTCGAGCGCTTTAACCGTACACTGAAAACTCGCCTATGGCGCTATTTCACTGCAAAAGTAACACAAAAATGGACAGATGTATTACAAGATACTGTACACGCTTACAATCATTCTGTCCATCGTATGATTGGTCACAAACCTGCTGACATAACTCCAGACATGGTGGATACAATCGGTGAAATCAATGCTAAACGCAGGCAACCATCACAAGGTAAACGTGACATTCAGGTTGGTGACAAAGTTCGCATTTCCAAGGTGAAAAGCGTGTTTGCGAAAGGATATCTTCCCAATTGGACGGAAGAAATATTTACTGTCTCTGAGGTTAACAAGAAATTCAAGCCCACTACCTACAAGCTTCACGATTATCATGGTGAATAGATTGAAGGGAGTTTTTATCGTCATGAGATAACACCCATCACCAGAGAAGATGATGACTACATGGTTGAAAATATACTTCGTCACCAAATGCGACAAGGGGAAAAGTGGAGCTTGGTGAAATGGGCTGGCTATCCAAATTCAATGAACAGTTGGATTCGTCATTCTGACCTTTATCGTGTTAGTCAACGTTCCTAGGCAAAGTAATGAATTGTGTAAATATAAATAAATAAATACCTATGGATCAAGCAGCTACGTTTTATTCTGCCCCCTCCTATGCTAGTCATGGAGATGGCTTTCCCGTTTATGCTGGATCGAGACGTCAAAAAGGGGGTAGTCTATTGGGTGCTGTGAAAGATATGATGCTCCCCACTATCGCAAATGTGGGAAAATCAGCTTTAAAGGAAGCTGTAGGATTAGCAGCAGATGTAGCAAGTGATGCGCTTTCAGGAAGATTGCTGATTCGTGAATCGCTAAAGCGTCATGGAATACAGCGTTTGAAGAATGTCGGTAAGGCTGGTATCAGGTCTGTCATCAGTCATATCAATCCACTCTCTACTTCAGGCAAACGTAAGCGAAGAGCATCTCGTGTCCATCCTAGCAAACGCAGACGACGTGGACTGTTTTAATTATGGAATGTAAAACCTCATCCCTTTGCTTATTTGATAGAACACCTATACAGACGGATATCATTAGAAATTATGTATCCATTCGTTATCCACAGACAAGTATCGATTCCGGTAGTGTCATTGAGTTTTTAATACCAGGAAATGATGCTGAGTACATCGATGTAAATGACATCAATCTACATGTTAAGTTTAAGATAGTAAATAAGGACAGCACCAACCTTGATGATAAGGACAAAGTAGCCGTGAATAACTTGGCAATAGCAACGCTCTTCAAGGATGTATCATTGACCATTGGTGAAACTCGGGTTGAAGATGGTCAACACAGCTATCCCTATCTCGCTTATTTCTCAACAGTCATGCAGTTCCAGCCACAAGCACAAAAGAGTCACATGGCTGTTATGGGTTGGTGTAAAGATGAAGATGGTAAATTTGATAGTGACAAAAACGAGGGATTTGTCACTCGTGAAAAGTGGACTGCAGAAAGTAGGGTGTGTGAATTATACGGTCCCCTATACTTGGACTTTTTCCGTCAATCACGTTTCTTAATGTCAAAAGTAGACATGCGAGTTCATCTCTTACCGAACGATCCTAAATTTGTATTGAATTCTTATGGAGCAAAGACTGAGTTTAAGATTGTGTTTGAAAGTGTTAGACTTTATGTGCGACGAATGACAGTGAATCCTTCGGTGATTAATGTTCACGAGATGGGTTTGAAGAAGTATGATGCTCTTTATGATGTAAATCATACTGAAATCCTTAGTTTCACCATTCCTCGTGCGCAAAAGAGCTTTGTTAAAGATAGTTTGTTTCCTGAACAATCATCAAAAACGATCATTGTGGGATTGATTGCAAATGATGCATACAATGGTAATATATCGAAGAATCCCCTCAACTTTGAACACTTTGGTTTAAATCAAATCGGATTGTATCGCGATACGGATTGCATTCCTGGTACTCCTTTTTGCCCAGACTTTGGTAATGGACATTATTCTCGCTCATATCAAAATACTATGGAGACCTTTAAATACTGGAATACTGATGACACCAATGGTTTGACCTATGATGAATTTGCTAAAGGTACTTTATACACTTTATGCATTTGATTTGACAGCAAACAATGAAGCAGGTGCTTCTTATAGTCCGGAATACTGGAATACTGATGACACCAATGGTTTGACCTATGATGAATTTGCTAAAGGTTATGCACTTTATGCATTTGATTTGACAGCAAACAATGAAGCAGGTGCTTCCTATCGTCCGGGCACTGCCACGAAGGGTCTTATTCTATTTATTTTTTTTCTATTCTCTTTATTAGGAATTCTTCTTTGAAAAAGATTTGACGAAAACAGTCAATGTACTCATCTATGCTGTGTTCGATTCCACCATTCGAATTAACAGACTACGTGACGTTTCCGCTTCTTATACAAGTTAATGAGTTGGTTATCTGATGCAGAGCTAGAGAGAGTCGTTCAAGAACATGGTGATGAACGCACTGTTGCAGCATTTCGAGGTGTGTTTTACATTAATAATATGCCCACAGTTTTACCAAAACCACCCTCATTCACTATCATGAATACTGATACAGCACACTTACCCGGCAAACACTGGAAAGTTTTGTTTATTGATAAAAATTATTGCGGTGAAATCTTTGATTCACCCTTACCAAATTGTGATTATGTCACACGTTTCATGAACCGTCATTCACGAAAATGAATTCGCAATGCTTTGGCCTATCAACATTCCTTGTCTTCAACATGTGGAGCCTATGCCCTCTACTTTGTAATGCAACGACTACATTATGACTCTTTACATGACATTTGTAAACATTTTTCACATGATACCCTTGTCAATGAAAAGCGCATTCGTAACTTTTATAAAAGCCTTCAATAAATATGTACGATTAAAATTTGTTTTCATTATTATACTTCAGTGGAAAAGTAGATGATGTGATTGAATAGGTTGGATTTAGTCATCAAACATGAATAGGTAGAGATAAGAAGACATTGTTCACTTGTCAAATTCATGCTTATGAGTGTTGGTTTGTTTAAGGTAATTCATGATGCGAGGATGTATACGTTCTCTATACTTGTTCCAACCTGAGGATCTAAAATGTATAACACCATATTGATCATGAAGAGCAATGAAATCTCGTCGAATAATGAATAGACGTCCACCTAGAGGGATATAGTACATTGGATGATGCATGATATGTAAAGCATCGTGCAGGTTATCCATTTGAAAAGGGGATAAACTTATTTTAACGTGTCGATGAGTATCGTAAAAGGTAATGCGTCGAGCCTTCCATGTAACGTGGCACTGAGAAGAGAGCTTGGCAATCATGATTAGTTTTAGACACATCAAAAACGTTTGCTTAGTCTTCTCGTTTAAGCAAAACATTCATAAGAAATGGACGAAGTCATGTTAAGATTGATCATCCTATTATCATTTGCAATAGTAACATTAGCTGGACGAGGATTAGATGATGCAGTTCGTCTCATCAAATCACCTATTCATGCAACAAGACCTATTGAAGATGTAATTCTTTCCGGCATAGCCGATCCTTGGCAAAATCATGCTTACAAACTACAGATTTTACGTCAGCGAATGGGTCATGCGTGGGAAATGGTGTTAACAGATTATGGCTTTAAGCGATCACCTGTAGGTGGCATCGATTTGATCAATCCTGTACGTCGCATTGCAATGGAATTAAAAAATAGCTGCCGTGTGAGCTCATCAATAAAACGTGAAATATTTCATACCCTTGCAGATTTTAAACGTAGAAGACCAAGATATCAAGTCATATTTGGTTGTATCAACTATCGCAATATGAAAGAAGGCGGTACAACCATACTTAGGGGAGTGCATTATGTGAAAGGACAATCACTCTTAACCAAATTCCTAGGACGCCAGAAAGTGCCTCCTGTGAATAGATTGAAAACAGCAGTTCGTTATCTCATGCGACATAACGCCTAAGCAAACGGCGCTTTATGTTGATACTTTAACATGGAGTTTACAGCAGTATTTCCCAGTAATGCTCAACCTGAGCGATATGAAAATACAGCTGCTGAGTTTGAGACTGATTTAACACAGCCAATTGAGTTAAATGGTGATTGGGAAGTGGCCCAGCAAGATTTGAGCTATGTGAATAATATAAGAACCATTGCAAATGAGGAGATTACATTAGGCACTGCAACGAATCAAGACTTGTACTTTCCAAAACTAGAGCGAAATGATGAAGTACATACCTACAACTTGAATGAACATGCAACAGAGTGGCATTCTATTCCTACAGTAAACACCCGTCGGGGAAAGCGAGCTGTTGATGAGATTGTAAATGGTCCTACTTTAATTATCACTGCAGATACAGACATACCCATTGCTAATAATGCTTCACCCCTAAAATGGAAACAACCTACAAACCCATCATTCCGCCATCGTTTAGAGCAATCATACTATTATATGACAATTCAACGCCTATTGAATATTATGAATGAATTGGCAAAGGATCTACGGTTCTGGCAAATGGATCCAAATCTACATAAAGTTACCCTCTACATAAGACCGACTACTATTTCCCATGGATTTTATGTGAGTGGACCTCTGCAAAAGATATTGAATCTTAAATCACGTTTCTTTCTACCTATCACAAAATTTGCAGAAGCAAAAGGAGGCGGTGCCTTCCCTTTGAGAGCTGAAGTGTCCATGAAAGTATCAAAGCAGATTAAGAAATATCCAAATGGGCACAGGAAAATATTTAATATTATCCTTCTTCCCCTTGATCGCATGCATGAGCGCTTTGTACTTTTTAAATCTGGTACTGTTGATGACTTGATCAAACAGGTAAATAAAATAAATGGATTATCTATGTCCATCACTCGAGTACACAATAAAGCAAGGATTGATTTCCGAAATGATTATGAGCGTTCACATATTGGATTTGTTCACATCAATTCTAAATTTCGCGATTTGCTCTCTTTAAAAACAGACGTCTTATGGTCATACCATGAATGGGGGAATGTGAAAATAACATCTGACCAGCAATCCGATTGTCGAATGGTCCTTTATTTCAAACGTACAGACCCTGTTTTACGTCCCAGTCTTACATGGAAGCCAAATGAAAAGTTACCGATACCTCCAAAGCATTATAGCAATGGTTATGATGTTTGTACATACTTGAACAAGGGTGTATCAAATCTACACTCAAATCATTTTGACTATGATCCTAAAGAAAATACATTCTGTATCAGTGTACATGGTAAAACGGTCATTCACATTTCAAAATAGTTGACAAAGATTTTAGGATTCAAACGTGACATATTCTACGACGAGAAGTATTGTGGCTCAACATCCTTGCTCGATATGAATATCAATCACTTCTACATTTACACTAACTTTATCCATTCAACACAAGTTGGTGGTCAAATGGTTCCCCTTTTAAGATATATTCCTATTGACAGTGGAGACTTTGGTGTGACCATGCACAGGGAGTTCCTGAACAAGGTATACATTCTAGTCAATGTGTCACGATTATCCCATTGCAGCAAATTTGGTATCTATGATGATAGTGGTAATCCTATTCAATTCATTGGTGGACGTACAGTCTTAACACTTCATTTTCGTCAGATAACATCAAGTCACTAATATTGCGTGTGGCGCAGTCAATGTCTTTTCTTTCTTGATTAGGTAGCCGTTAAGGCTGTGGTCTCATAAAGACCGTTTGGGGCATTCTCTGGTCTCATTAAAGGGCTTTTCACTCCTGAAAGTCAGCCTCGTTTATGAAAGGCTCCCTCTCAACCGTTTGTAGAGTGAGCTGCTTGCAGCCTTCAATCATTTGTCTCTCTTCCTCCTTTTGTTGAAACTTTCTCTCAACTTCCTTCTTCGTAGGAGTTGAGGTAGCAAGAGGTGTGAATGTTTCCTCTGTGTCGGACATGACTATGATAGTAAAATGCAAGACACTCTTCTTTATATATGAGAATGATGCAGTGTGATTGATAACTGGCTGTCGTCCAATGAGAGATCGCGAAGCAGGGAGAGAGAATCTATATAAGTGCGATGCAATGACCATTTCCTCATAATATCATTAAAATGGATACACCACCGAACGCCTATGCCTTACTCATGCCCAATTCCCCACGCAAGAGGCAAGTAAAAAATATTTACAATGGTGAGGTCGAACCGCTACAGTTCGGGAAGGAGGAGGAAACCATCATCATTTCCGACGATGAAACCATCACCATCTTTGATGATGAGACGGAGAAGTCAGAGGTGCAGTATGGTGACTGTGATATTCTGCGAGGTGCATGCCTCAGTATGTCAGCGAAAGACATTGTAAATGAGAATGATATCAACATTTTACGAGGTTGGCAAGAGCTCTTCTCCCCAAATAGTCAACCTCGCAATGAAGAGGAGTTTGATTATGTTAATGTTATGTCTCGCTTGTGGTAAAACGTATTGCCGATTTGGAAGAAATGTATATCATGACAGTGTTGTTTTTCCTTCATATAAACTGCATGGCTTCGAAAGGATCATCGAGTAAGCATAGTATCGATTGGGAACTATTGTTAGAATAAGATATCCTATCATCTAGACACTTAACACAGTTACTAGAAATCATTCAACATATGAAACATGATTTTAGGTGAAGCAACGTTATCTGAGAATGAGCCATGAGTTCTGCTTGTCACTCTTACACCACACGCATGCAAAATCATTTTCTATCTTCTCTAATGGTGTCATCCTTCTTGATGGAAAAGTAGACCGATAATAAATGTGTTAACTTACCCCATATCTAAATTCATCCATTTATTTCCATTTCAAGATAAATACATTGCAAAACAAAGACATGTAGTATGTAGGTTTATTTTTCACTCAAAGTTGAGAGGGATCACTTTTAAATTTGGATAGATTGTAAAATGTTTTCGACGCTTGGGAGCGTCGGGCACTTTCCTCACACGCATCGTTTTTGGCGTAAATTCACCATCAGTCCACACAACTTTTTCAATGACGACTTTCTTGCGGGACTCCTCCTCTTGCTCACACTTGTCTTCATCCCACTCGTCAATGACTTCAAATAGTTTGTTAAAGATCTCAAAGGCGGGAGATGAACCTTCCATCATTAGATAGATGAGAATGGGAAGTGCTGCAATCGTTTCACTTATATAGTTATTTAACAATGAATTCCTCAACAACCAATCAGAATGATTCTAATTCAGATTAAGATTCCTTTTTCACTTTATCAACCTGTGTGGCAGTAAAAACTTAGTACAACATGCTACACTTTCTGACTAGACTTGTAAATAAACCTTCGATGATCAAAGTTTTCTAACTATACATCAACCTGTGTGATAGTAAAACTTTTACAAACCATGATACACTTTCTGAGGACACTGACAAGAGCTTGTTCACTAGCGAAGAGAGAAGTCTGTGATGTGTTGCGTGTGGCGCATGAATGTCCTCCCTTCATTCCATTCATCATTTTTCTTCCCCTCTGCATTCCATATCCAAAGATATGTGGCGGTCTTGGGACCGCTTTAGCTGCATTAGAAGGTAGCCCTTAAGAGGGCTCATGGGGCGTTCCCGACAATGGGTGATGAAAGAATGTGTTGCATGTATGAAAGTTGATCTTATGTTTTTAAAAAGACTATCGTCTAACTTGGGTGGGACTGGCCGATCCTGCTGAGAGAGACTCTTAGTCTCTCTATGTCAGCGGCATCAACCTCCTCTACTACCACCAGAGGGCGGTATATAGCCCCACTCTGTTGAATCGGTATCATCATCAACAGCCGATGAACTAATTCGAGCAAGATTGTTATAAATCCTTTCTCGCTCTTCCATCTGCGAAAACTCTTCAAATAGATTTCTCGGCTTCAACCGAGGCTTGTCAGGAGAGCTGACCAGAGTGTTCGGCGTCTGCATGACTGAAATGAAATTAAATGATAGTCAGCGGTTTATATACCCAGGGAGCACAAAGCTATGATTCAGACCTTCCTTATTTGGACATGCTTTTAACTTGACAACAGCAGTTTTACCATGTATGGGCATCGGCAGTCACCGTGCTTTCTGTTACCAACTCCCAACAGAAAGACGGATTCCCCTATGACGCGAAAAGGTTTGACGTCAATGCTTGCAGTAACCGTCACATTTTTACCAAGTTACAATGACAAACGATAGACGTTGCCAAGCCTGAGTTACTGAGGCTAGACGAAGAAGGCCTGATAGCAAGCCAGCAACCGTTTGGGTGTTAAGCTCTTGAATCCGTTACAGGCATTACTCAGAGGGGATCTTATCCCAGCTCAAAGGCCTCGACCCACAAATCCAACCTCGGGCGGACAGAGCGTGCGTCATATCACTGTGTTGGTATCCGGGCCCCAGTTTTGACATGAAAACCTGTGCAGTTATTTACAAGAGGAAACGACCCAAGTCACAGAGACTCATAAACGACTGCTTTTTATTCAACAACTTTAATTATTATCATTAAATATGAATTTAAATTTTTCAGTATTTTAGTACCACTCATAAAATGTTTATAAGTAGTCTGTCACCTACAACACAGCAAGAGCTGTCGAATGTTTTTTGAATCAAGTCTAAAGGACTTGTAGAAGCAAAGTTATAGCCGTTTGAAGATTTCGGCCTACTATCATCAAATGATCAGTCATGCTAAACTGACTAACCTATAAGTCTGACACCTTAGCTGATATAAGCAATGGAAAGTCAGAAGTCCGATATCGGAACTCAAGAGAAACGACTTACCTGTAGTCAGTTTCTCAACTTAGTGAAATTCCTCTCCCGATCCCGTTCTTATATACCCTGTGAATATGCAATCGATAAGAGGGGGGGGGTCAAAACATTATTTGTCACAAATTTGACGCTGATTCCAAATCTGGTCTCTGTTTTTCCGTCCGAGGCTTGCTTCATCCGCTAGAGCGATTTTCATAAACATTCTAACTCTGTCGTTTTTCGCCAAGGTCCCAAATTTTCAATAACGTCTCACCTCTAAACGAAGGCAGATACGAACAAGCCATGTTTTCCACTAAATTTGTCTCACTCCCAGCTTTCAAATGAGCTATTGCACGACTTTCTACGATGTCTACAACCAAAGTTGGAAGTTTGGCAGGAGAGAGGGGGTCAGAACTTTTTCTCTCCGATTTTGCTGGAAGCATCCTTCCTAACCCAAAATTTCACGTAGACTCCGAATATGTACTCCATTTTCCCATCCGAGGTCTCTTTCTGCCCGAAACATGGACTTTCTCATCCAAAAACCTCCAACACCTGCCTTTTCCAACTCTGACGTTTTCAAAGATTCCACCCCTTGCCTCATCACTCCTCCTTCCATCCTTCCCAACCCAAAATTTCACGTAGATTCCACATCTGAACTCCACTTTCCAATCCAAACCCTCTTTCATGACGAATTCCAGCCTTTCTCATCCCAAAACCTCCAACACCTGACTTTTTCAACTCTACCACTCCACCCCTTTTCCTTCCGAGATTCCACTCCTAGCTGGAAAACTCCTGCCTTCCTTCCAGAGGGGGGGTAGGGACCCGTTTTCTCCTCACGGACCCATTCCTCGATCACATCCTTCACCCTCTCCCTCACCTTCCTGCCAGAGGGGGGGGCTGAGTCAGCATGATGACTCATCACTGCACCGCACTGTCCTTGCGTCTGGGATGGGGTTACTACTCATTCTCGTCAAGGGTTATCCTTAGCTGGTACTCACGAAGCTTTCCTAGGCCTGAAAAAACGTGCTTGAAATCGTCCTGGACACACGTCCTGCTGTCAATTGCATTGACGTTCATCTCAATCAATTTCAAATCTATGGCAGTTTGTTTGCTCATAATGGGATCACCTTCACCGTCAAAGACAATAAATTCTCTGGTGCATGAATGACCAAATGGCACTTTTATCTCAGTCAGAAATTTGCCATAAACATCGAAACCTTTCTTATGACCATACGAGTAGAGTTTTTCCTGAACAGGCCAAGACTTACACTGGTCATTTGCGGACTTCATTCAAAGACTGACCCCCAACAACTGCCTCAATGGATTCATGTGGAGAATTCAGTGAAAATGCATAGTTGCCATAACCGATGTTGGCTTCAGATTCGGAAGCATCGGGGAAAGAAGACAGAGTATTCACTTGTTTGTTGCTCTTTCAACAAACTGCATAGTGACCTTTAGACTTGCATGTCAACCATGTGGCTGTCCTAGCAGGGCAATTACGGTCATTTGCAAGATGATTCTGTTATTGCAGCGAAAACAACGGCGCCGATTAGATGCAGATGTAGGCCTATTAGACGCACCAAGCGCATCGCCTTGCGAATTGGATCTGTGCTGAGGTTTGGAAAAATTCTGCGGCTTGTTCTGAGTTCTGTGATTTTGTGGATTAGAAAAATTTCCACGGTTCTCTGGCTTGAAACAATTTCTGTGAGGTTGACCTCCATTCCTAGGTGGACCAGACTTAATTCTGTTGACATGGGAAGATCTGTTGTCGAATTTCCTAGCTTGGTATCTTGACACCTCAATTGCGCGACAAGAGCTAATGACTTCGTCGAGAGATTGTCGGTCACCTTTTTCTAGGATGCGCTCACGCAGAACTTGAGAACGCAATCCTTCAACTGGCTGATCAAGGATAGCTTCATCTGGATGATCATACTCGCAAAGTGCAACCTGTTGCCGAATTCTGGTTACAAACTGGTCAATCGAATCGTCATCTTAGCGCAATCTGCGAAACAGATGTCGCTCGTACGTCCTATTGGATTTTGGAGCAAAGTAAGTAGTAAGACTATGAATGCAACAATCAAATGGATCTCCGTCCGCTTTCTCCTTATCCTCTAGCGCAACATAAATGTCCTGCACATCAGTACCCGCTAAATGCAGTAAAAGAGCCTTTTCCTTTTGGATTCTGTAATTGCAAGGCCTTCAATCATATATGGAAAACTCCTAATATACTTCTCCAGGCAGAACTTACGCTATCTGCCTTCACGTCAAAACTCGGAACGCCCAGACTGTCGAAACTCATTTCAAGAAAAAAAATGGCTTAACCAAAATAGACACTTAACCAAAACAATGCATTAAATATGGACAAAGCAGCTTTATTAATCCTCGTCGTCAATGTAATGTATTGGTTCGGCAGCCTAGAAATACATGGGCGTTCGAGAGATATGGAAAACAAGCGTGTTTCCAGTTACACGTTCACGAAAGTAGTATATTATCTTCAAAAAGTCATAGCACTAAAACACAAGCAATGTGTTTAAACATTTAATCGAATGCATCTATAAATTTCATTAAATGCAATAGACAAAAGATTAAAGTCATAGACATCACACATACGACTTCAGATATTTATAATGGAATTTGCATACAAAATGACGGCACCGAATTTTGCCTTAATCATTCCATAATTATCATCATTGAGAGAAAAGATGTCCAAAATTTCACAGTCAAAAAGCCGCAATCCACGAAATTCGGTTTTATGATTTTCTTTAACATTTAGTGATAATTGTCCTGAATTTTAATTTGTCCTGAAGCATAAAGATTTCAGACAGTGTCGTGTTTTGGAGCCTGCTTTTATCAGAATCAATGAAAGCAAATGTGTGAATTCTAATGGTTTCATTCCAATGGATTTATTGACTTGTGAACGTATTGTGAATTCCTTTAAGTGACTCCGTGACCGTTCCAATGAGTTTTTCATTTCCACTCGACGCTAGTTGTTCGAAACGTCGTGACTTTATTTTACTTTGCCACTGAATCAAATTTCATGGATGTGGCCTTTTGACTGTGATTTCATATTTGTAATTGTTACATTATATCTTCTAGAAAATTTTAGACAAAATATCAACTAGTCAAAGCAAGCTTATATTTTGTCAGAAGACATGAGCATATATCCTAATCTCTATTTACTATTGCGACTTAGTATATCAAGTATTTCAGATCTAAATGAAGACGAGTTTGCTTTCTGACTTTTGATGCAGTTTACATATATATATGTATATTCTGCGCATCCTCCTCATGTACTGAAGAACATTCCATATAACTTAGCGCGTCGGATCAAAATAATAGTGTCAGACGAAACCACAAGAACCAATCGTTATTTAGAACTAAAACGTCGCGTAATAACTCTAAATTATCCTTTTCGTGTGCGCGAATCTGTATAAAACAGCAATATGTCTGGCATCGATATATTCTGGGCCTCGCTGCATCTCATGGAGAATCACGGCAGAATGAAATTACATTTACAACACAAATGCACGAGTACATATCATGTGTCGCTGAAGAGCGGACGGAATGGACACGTGACACGTGATCATAAAACATGACATAGCACGCGGTATGTCGGTGGCCTGAATAAGACAATAGAAATTAAAGTCAAATTAGAGAAGAGATAAATTAAAAACAAATTCCTTCTGTACACACAAGGACAGACGGCATCCCAACATTCAATTCACTGAGGACACGGGATATCACTTCCTTGACGTGAAGATTCATACATCAATAGATGGTGCTATCACGACGTCGATTTACCGCAAACCCACCTTTTCCGGTCTGTATACGAACTATAATGCTTTTTGCCCTAAATCGTACAAAATCAACCTTGTACGATCTCTTTTTCACCGTGCTCGTCGCTTATGTTCACCGCAGCATCTTGACGCAGAAGAAGAAAAACTCCGTGAAGTATTAGCTAGCAATGGCTATCCTGCATGGTTTATCCGAAAGTATTCAGCCGAATGTACCCGTCCAACACTCGCCTCAGCAGACAAGAAGGTGATTTTCTTCCGCTTACCATACTATGGGAGGGCCAGCGAAGACGAATCCCACAAAATCAAGAAAGCGATTGAACGTGCATACCTCCATATCAAACCGATCCCATTCTTTACTACATGTCGTCTAGCCAGCAATGGAGTCAAAGACCAGGTGCCTCCTCTCAACCGAACCAACGTTGTCTACAATTTTGACTGTGTCTGCGGAGCAGATTACGTTGGGAGGACGGCTCGACCTTTGACACGACGCATCGACGAGCATGTCCCGAAATGGTTGAGAGAAAATCGAAGCAGCAGGTCCGCTCCATCATCGGCAATTACCCGTCACCTCCTTGCCTGTCCTCGAAGAGAGTATAAGTTCACAACTCTCAAATGCTGCCGTGGGAAGTTTGAACTCTCGACTGCTGAGGCCGTCGCCATACACTTTCGCCGTCCGTCCTTGTGTGTACAGAAGGAATTTGTTTTTAATTTATCTCTTCTCTAATTTGACTTTAATTTCTATTGTCTTATTCAGGCCACCGACATACCGCGTGCTATGTCATGTTTTATGATCACGTGTCACGTGTCCATTCCGTCCGCTCTTCAGCGACACATGATATGTACTCGTGCATTTGTGTTGTAAATGTAATTTCATTCTGCCGTGATTCTCCATGAGATGCAGCGAGGCCCAGAATATATCGATGCCAGACATATTGCCGATCTAAATTATCCACTTTCTTTAATTGATGATGCCATTACTAAAGCAAATTCTTCTGAGCTTAGTGAAAAACCGATGAAAAACAACATTTTCCCTTTTGTTTATGAATTCAATAAAAGCAACCCAGATATTACAATAATGTTATATACAATAAGGTTATTCGTCCTATTTCCAGCACGTTGAATCTTTTACCTACATTTCGCGATTGCTCTTTTATGAAGGCGTATAAACAACCGAAGTCACTTCATTCCATATTGACCCAAAATAGCAGAATGACAATAAGAGGAGTGACCAAATGTGAGGAATGAACCAAGATGTAAAAGCTGTAACATAATAATCGATAGTAACAAAATTGATTTTGAAACCCCTACTGGCATGAAAGTACAGTCCGTTTCATAAAAAGTGGATCATCCTAAAATTTGACTAAATAAAACATATGTATGATACAGAAAGCATTTTTCATGTTATTGCATGTCCCTAATACATTTAAATGTCCTCATAAAATCTGATAATCTATGATACAGTAACGGTTCTTAAGAAGCTAATATTTTGTGGCCCTACCCTTATTGTCAATGACATTACCAATTCGTTTAGGCATTGATTCGATGATATCGTTGATTTTTGACTTATCTAACTTTCTCCACTCTCTTTTTAACAGTGACGTAAGTTGTGTGATACGCCATCTGTAGGTAGCAGTGAACGACGAACGTTACGTTTTAGAATACTCCATACATTTTCTATGGGATTCAGATCAGGAGAACGAGCTGGCCAAGATAATGTCCTAAGCCCTAATTGAGACTTGCATAAGTTGACTCTACTACTTGTGACACGTAGCATTATCATCCATAAATAACCAAGTCGATGGATCACCAAGTTGATCCGTCATTTGGCCAATGTTCATTCGTAAAACATTCACATAGCGTTCAGAATTCATGGTTCCTTGCTGTATGTGAAGTTCAGAGCGGCCATTGGTCCAAATGCCAGCCCAAATCAGTAGAGTCGCACCACCTTGTACCCGGGGACGATGTAAATGTCTCAGAATTTCCTGATCAGATTTTATCCATAATCTCAATCGACCATCACTATCCTTCAGACGGACTGATGCCTCATCAGACCAGACAACCCGATCCCATTGATTTCGCCAGTGACAATGACTCATTGCCCATCTGAGACGTCTTTGTGTATGCTGATCTGATAATTCGATCTGAGAGGGCCTCTTACAGCTCTTGAAATTCGACTCAATAGGTCTTCTACGAATAGTGGACTTAGAAATAGACGAGTCTAGTGCAGCCATCTCAGTTAATGAGAGACTTGGATCAAATTTAACAAATCTCAAAATTAGGCGGTCTCTACGTTTGGATGTTTTGCGTGGACGGCCAGAGCCCTCTTCACGACAGAGTTGAAAATCATCATTATGCCATCGATGCACATTTGTGTAAGGGCATTTAGTCGCTTGCTTGTAGCTCGCAAAGAAAACCCTAGTTCTAGCAAGGCTGACACTTTGCCTTTTGTGAATGCGATCTCGTTACTGTTCATTTGTGCTTTGTATTGTTTTCAACCGGTGAGAGATAGATTTCTAGCTGAAAGCAATCAGGAGTGCTGCCAACACCACCGCAACGAAGTCAGGAAGCTATGGAACATGAAGTCCAGTTAATCACATGTAGCAGTTACATTATTGTTGATGAATAATGGTGCTATACTGGCTCTGATTGACCGATTTTCTTTATTTTTGTTTTGCTTGATAGCTTTTGGCTTGTAGAACAACATATTACATAACAAAGGAAACAAATGTAATTTTATAAGAGTGAGGTATGATTTTGTGTAACATTGCTAAATGAAGATCAAATTATTTACTACTTTTTTTATCTCTAACAGGAAAACAACTCAATATTCATGCTTGAAATTTCCAACAATGATATTAGTAAGCACAACTGACATATCTTCCAAATTTCAGAGAAATTCGTTCAAGTTTGGCGGAGTTAGACAAAGTTGAAGTTAAGGCAATGTTTAAGGGTGATCCATTTTTTATGAAACAATCTGTATTTCAAATCAGAAGAAACTTGGATTGTAAGTCTGCCAATGTCATCTGCAAACTCATATGCGGTGGATGTAACAAATTTTACATCGGACAAACAGGAGACACTTTCCGACACCGCATGACATTACATCGACAACACATCAGAGATAACAGATAAACAATCCTACAGGTCAACAAGCACATATTAAGTTGTGGCGGTGGGAACTTCAGTGCTATTCCCTTTTTTCAGTTGTCCCCGGAAATCCCCCGCTAATCGTTTAGATCGTGAATCTAAAGAATCTATGTTTATCAACTTATTTCATCCCCTATTGAATGCAATTTGATTTCTTTGTTTTCAAATGAATGTGATATTTTTGTAATTATGTTCAATATAGAATCAGTTAATTGCCTTGACAAGCCCAGAGTGGCTGAAATCGATCGGCAAGGTTTAAATGGTTTTTTTCTTGTGTTATAACTTTCGATATATATATATATAGAATATATATATGATATATATATATATAGAATTGATTACGCAATCAAGCAAAAGAGCTGAAATAATTTTTATGAGCAAGATAAATAGAAGAATAGAATAGAGAATAGGCCAGTCAAGCTTCAAATCAGCAGGCCACGAACAGGTTCCGTTCACCAGGGCTCAGCAGCGACCTCTGCTAAAATAACTGGATTCCAAGTATAGAAAGATGTCCTCAGACTTGAACAATAAAGCACGAAATTCCCTTGGCAGCAGTAGACTCTGCGTTTCGCCCTACAAGGGCTCGTCAGTACGGCTCGGAATGACCCAAACTAGCTTAAAATGTCAAGAATGGCTGAACAAGCAGAAGGACTGCACAACAGGCTACTCTGCGATTATTTATCCTGGCTTTGCTGTGTGGCTGATAATCATAAAGATTGCAGAGTGCCAATTCGCCTGGGCTCTGAATAAAAATATATGTCCTCATACTTGAGCAATTAATTATTTATTATTCTCGGAAAATTTGAAATCATTAATAGAGAAAAGAACATTGCTTAGATTCTTTGTAAGATGTTGATGAAAAGATGTTTTTGTTTTTATGGTGTTTCTATTAAGTTTATAAGTGCTTATAAACATCGGTTTTATAAGTGTTTTTATAACACATCATAAAAACTCGTACATGGTTTATTCTTTACAAACAAGATTTTGAAAGATGCAGAATTATTGTTGGAAAAGACCTCCAGTATTGTTGTTGTATTTATTGGGCATAGACTTTGCGTGAACATGGCAACGACGTTGCCGAAATGCATCGCAATCAGAACTGTGCTATGTATTTTGCCAATACTTAGGGCTGACCTCTATCAATGTACATCTTCCACAGTGAGTTGCGAGTTTACGACTCGACAACATTCAACAGTTTCTGTGAAGTAAACAGAGTTATAAGTTGAAATTTGAGTTGCTTTTATTGTGAAGGGGGAGCGTCAGTTTGATGTCCATCAATTTCTGAACTCTTAATATCATGAATTATAAGTGAATTAGTCAATGGGTTAAAACATTCTACTCGGGGATTGAGTGAAATAGATTCAAAAGATTAAAAATCATTTAGAGAAGTGCTTCGCCCATTACTTTTATAGCTAGTTTTCGGTAATTCCTTCTGATTATTCGAGTTTAGAGATGATGCATGATTATATATTCTGATGGTGCTGATATTTTCTGATGATTGTATTTCTAATCGTAGAGGCATCGTATAAACAGATAACAATAACTTGCTTGCATCATTGACAATTTGCATCATATCAAATATATAATTAAAAATTTTAATAAATGTTGTAAAACAATTTGATTGGTCTATGTCAAAAAGAATGCGATATTGAGAGCAGATAGGCTACATACATTTGTAACCGTTCAACTCAATATTTGGTGCTGTATAACTATAAATAAATAAAAAATTACTGATAACTCATTATAAAATTTAAATTTTATTGTCAACTCGTGAGCAATTTTAGATCTATGTTATGCAGCGTTCATAATTTTCAAGACTGTGCTTTTCGAAAATGGATGGGCAACATTGTGGAATTGCAATTTGGGTGATGCGACGAATTGCTCATACTTTGATGGAAAATAATTGATTGAACTGATAGCATATTTTTCAATCAAAATGTTTGTTTTATTTGTGCTTGATCGATTAAGCTTTTACTTCAACAAAGTATGATTTAAATATAATGTGTCCCATTTATTTAAACTCTGCCATGTTTTTTTTAAATCATGCTGCATCGAGTGCACGGTTAAGCAATGACTTTGTGTAACTTGAACATAGTGGCAACGTTAGTAAAGTACCAAGTCAAAATGATATTTACGTGTCATGATTTACAGCCAAATATGTGAGTATGCATGCATCTACCAGTTGTTATCCATCACAAATAAGCTGATTAACATTACAAGTTCAATATCTTCATTTATAGGTGATTGAACCTATATAGTTCTGCGATATAGTTTTCAGACCATACATGCTGCTCAGCTCCAGGAGAACAAAAGTGGTGTGGAGCAAAATATCTACTCGCAGACATCACTGCAGCTCAGCTCCGGGAGAACGCGCTTAGTATGGAGCAAAATCTACTCACACACTTGCAGCCCAGCTCGAGGAGAACGAGTGGTGGGGAGCAAACAAAGATCAACTCGCAGACTGCACTCACTGCAGCTCAGGTCGATGTGAAGAAGATAAAAGGAAGCCTGATGAAAACATCTTCGCGAGGGCGATAACTACGAAGACTGAATTAAATGTGAATCTTGTCATGAGTAGTCACATAAAAAGTGCGCTTGTGAAATTGTGATTTGTGAATGAATTTAACTGGGATTCTTGTGTGTTACGTTACTTACTTCACTATGATAATGACACTATTATCGTGCTGATGACATTTAATGCATTTGAATTGTTAGCAATCAGCAGGATGTACGTATTACATGTACTTAAATGGATTGAAATTTTTCCCGAAGTCCTGAATTAATGAATTCATTTAATTGCCAGTTTCATTGTAGTCGTTTTATCTATGGGGAACTCACTGTTGATTGCGCTTTGTTGACGTCAACATTAGCGTCAGAAAACTATTGATCTGACGCTTGATCTTAATTGTGTAAACGCTTGAAAGACTATTGATCTTAATTGTGTAATTAAGGTAAATTCTGCGTGATTGGAAAAAAGTCATGCGGGTGATTAAGCCATCAACAAATTTGACCTTGGTTAGACAGTTGGTTGAGGCAGATTTGCGGAAGGTCTAATCCCCTACACAGTTGGGCACCGACTTTGTTAAATATTGATAGATCTTAACAGAAAAATTACATTTGATATTGCCAGATTACATGTAGATGTTAATGATCTTGACACAAACTAGAGCTGAATGGAAATAAATTTATTTTGTAATTTACTATGATGACGCTAGATGAGGGAGTAGTAGGACTTGAAGTAGCGACCACCATGGTTAAGTGGACTACTTTCTGCCAAATGAGCTACAGATGACATCCACGATCGAAGCCAATCTGAGGAATCATTTTGTGGATATTTTATCACAGTGTCTTCGTTGGTATCAATTGGCAAGCATCAGGAGATCACAAGAGAAAATAATGCTGATGACAGATTTAGACTATTGAGAATAAATTTGATTTTTGATCAATATTGAAGATGTAAAAATTCCAGTTGATCGACGAAGAATTTATTAAAGGGACACGGTATTTCACGCACAAGCTGTGCGCAGCATCAGGTGAATGAAATGTTCAACATTCAACCAGTTTCATCAGATGAATAAAAACAATGCTTGACGTCATTGCGAACATAGAGATATATCAATGAATGAACTAAAGGACAAACATGGTACTTAAAAAGCAATACTTCACTAACATCAGCCCAAAAGCAAGACAGTCTAAAGGCAATTATTAAAAATCATTAAATCAGCCGTATGACACGATTTTACTTTTAATGCTTATGCTTAGCTGAACAAGTCGTAGAATTGAAATTTAAAGGCAATGAGCATGCCTAGAGATGCAAATACATTGCCATAGAAATTTGAATATTGATGAGCAGAAAATACTTCTTGCCACCTGTGATCCATTAGCTGAGCTAAAAAATGCCTATAATGTAGGCGCAATTAATTACTAGCTGTGTAGACGAAGCTCAAAAAACGTTATAAGCCATGAATGCATACTCAACATAATTGAAGATGAAAAATATTGCAAACTTATTGCGAGATGTCTAGGTGAACTGAAAGATTCAGGAATTAAGATTTTTGCAATTACAATGGAAAATCTACTGGGAAAGAGATTCTTTAACAAAAAGCTAGTTGCGATATTTGAAATATGCGAATATAACTTATGACGCTGATGAAATTTGCTGAATCTTGTGAAACTTGCAAAAACTTTCAGAACTAGAAAAATACTCTTATCAGCTTTACAAATCGCCGGAAGTTACTGATAAGCATTAAATAACGCTGGTGAACGACACTAGTGAAATAACGCTTCAGTGCATCTTTGAATCAGCACAACCAACTGATTTCAAAAGACATGTGTCACAACTTATCAACGTTTCATGTTTGCAACTGTCACTGACCTGTCCGTCTTTTCATGAAAAAACTACTGGTGCATTTGATGGCTTTAAGTTTTAAACTGTTGCTTTCTAAGCATTATACATTCGCATTAGGTTAGAGAATATTTTGTTTTGTGGTTCATAAATCTGCAAAATACACATGTAACAGAGTCCATATCGTAATCATGGAAAAAAATCATGGCCGAATCATCCCGTAATCATGGCCGAAATTACACAATTCCATCGAAAAAGATCATACTCTATCTTTCTATTCTACAGAAAGTCAACAAAAGGTGTTTCAAAATATCCGGTCTCTTCCGCAACGGAGCTTAGAAGCCAAATTTTAAGTTGTAGAAACACAACCAAAAGTATTCTTAAAATACGACATGATTACGTGCTACAATGGCATCATTCGCAATTTCCATCCATTTATTTTTCTAATTTTCTCGTGAGATCATGACTTTGCACTATAGTCGGGTCCAGGTCACCGAACTATCAATCTCATCTCTAACGACATTCTTATGGATGGTAAAAAGTTGATACATAAGAAGAGTAAACTTAGGTTAACTATGATTGTGCACGACCATGTGGTTATCATCCAGCTAATCAAGTCTGTCCCCTTTTTTCAACTGAGAATCATAGAGTAAGTATATACTGGTAGGAAAAGTGTCGACTCATAACTGTCTGCAAGCAGTGAAAATTTTTATATCTAAGGATTCAGTTTTTGCTGAGATTATGCTCCTGCGGTTTAAAAAATATTTGATCAATATTTGAGAGGCTGAATTTTTGCAAATTTTTCCTTAATTTATGCTTTAGTAAGCTAGTGATTTGGTACTTCTGTATAAGTAGTATGAAACTCATCAGTCATCAAAAGGAATTCGAATTTGCTAACAGGCATCGTAATTAAGCGGAGGCAAAGCTGATTATCAAGGAAAGCTCATGAACAACATTATAATGCAAGTCTTCAAGGAAAAGTTGAGATCTTATTGTGCCTCTTGACCGAAATTTTAAGTTTTTAATTCAATTTTCATCGGCATGATTTTAAGCTTCACAAAATGTATGTTTCATTTCTTGAATCTGAGTAATATTGCGGGACCCATTAATAACTTTTAAAGTATACAGGGTGTATCAGATGTAACCGTCGATTTTTTGAAAGAAATACTAAATAACAACGAAGCATCCATGCTTTAGAACAACTAAATATCTATGCTTCAACCATAGAAATGTAGACAGTTAGGTTAATCGAATTGAGACACGACACGGTCAAAAAAATTCGAAGGATCCAGGAAACGAAAGATACCTAAATTAAACAACTACCCTAGTGGAGAATCCTGTAAATAATTAGGTAATTAAAAGTCACGAACGAATGAATACAAACCTTTGACAGATGAATCCTACCATCCGCACATCTTTTGCATGGCAATCTGATCTATCGTGCATTTAATCCCATTGTTGTTAATTACAAATTAATACTTACTACATAGAGTAACCTACTCCAGTGCAGAGTAGGGACTGAAATACGTATAAAGGCTAGTCGACTAAACTTAAGACGGGAAGGGAAATAACTTGATACTTATAAACGATTTTATTTTACCATTTAAGAACTAAAATAAGAGTTCGTCATGGACCTGACGAGAAGCTAACTTAAAGATAACTAATGGTAAAAATAAGAAACCTAAAAAACCAAAATTAAGTTTGCTATGTATGGAGTCATCAGGGAGGAACCATGTGGCTGCATGAAGCAAGGTTTCGGCCCCTAACCTCCAACTTATACCACATGGTGGGGCCAAGCCAACCATATCGAATGCACGACATGGAAGGTCTCTCCAAGCCTGAGGAAACATAGCAGAACCTAACCGAAAATAAAATTTAGGAATTTCTAGGACAAAAGGAAGCACATGAAACTGGAAGAGGTTTCCTTAGCCCAACATGCCAATGATGGATGGCATCTGGCGGGGCGAAAAACAGCCAAACTTAAAAACGAGGAACTTATTCTTTGGGAAGGACTTTATGCAAGAATTAACCAGCATATTAACCTTATAGCCCCTTCCTTTGAAGATATCGAAAATGCCCTTAGCTCTTGATGTGAAGGCGGAAGTATCAGATGAAATCCTGGCGAACCTGATGAGTTGGGCAGCTAAGATATGTAAGCCAGTGTTCAAAAGCATATTACACTCGGGGAAAGTATACAACACCACTAGGAAGCTGAACTCATCAACCTTATGGTAAACTTCTGTGATGTATTGGCCACCATCTTCGATCCTGATTTTTAACATCCAAATAATTAACGCATTTGTTGTTATCTCCGCTTCTGCTAGCTAAGAGATCTATCCGGTAGATTTCAGGAAGGATCTTATCAAAATGTTTGTAGTTAAACACACAAATGTCGTCGGCATACCTAGTGGTACGAGAGAGAAGTTTGGCTAAGCCAAATCTCTTACTCGCTAGGAGCCCCCTCACAAACTTTAACTCCCTGCAAGCTAAAAACTGTTCAGCTAAGAGTGAGCTGGAATTCCCACCCATAGGAATGCCTCGACATTGTCTGAAGACAAGTCCCGCGAAAGTGACAAAAGTGTTATCCAGGATGAAACTAATAGCATTGAGGAATTGAGTTTTGGACCATCAGTCATATCCTCTGTCTTTTTTATTCGAAAAGAAGGTTCTATGATAGCCAATGCAAAAAAGCTCTTGGAACTGCTAGAAATTAACTCACATAACTCTTTCAAGGACTCCTTAACCTGATCTAAATTAAGATTCGTATAGAGTGTGGAGAAATCATATACAAAGGAGTGGCAATTCAAACCCGACATCCCGTCTAGAAATTCCCCAGAAGAGTTAATGCTCCAGAAGGCGTACACACCCAAATTTATGCTTGATGGAAAGGCAATAACTACTAAACTTGTCCCGGACCAATTGCAAACCTTTGTTCACAAGTATGGCTAAAATTTTGGAAGTGCTGTTCCTGGCACCAACTATGAATCTGCTCTTATACGGATTCTTGTGCAATTTAAGTATCTAGAAAAGTTTAGATAAAACCATAAACTTATCTTTAACCGTTATGCCAAAGGAATCCTTGAGGGCGGTGCAATGTTCGGCAATTATGTCATTAATGAAAGAAATGATTTCTGCGCAAGTGTGATTACCAACAGCATTGAAACTGCTACGGTCAAAGCCTAGTTCGTTCAAGAGGACAATGAGGTAATACTTCCTACACACTATAACAAAATTGTTGGCGGCATTATCCGCCGGAATAATGACGTAATTCTTCAGAAAGCTTGAAATGAAGTTTTTACACTCCTTAGATTTAATTTGGACCACAGAAATGAAGATATTGTGTAAAAGTGTTTATATAAAGCTATTTATGCACAGACATCATGAAACAGAAATAACCAGATTTAATGATTTCGTATCATTCATTTATCACTATTCATATAACATGGCTAACAGAAAAACTGCAACAACGAATATTCTGCGTTAAGAAATTTTATGAGCTGAATAATATCAATTCTGTTTGTGGCAGTTCTGAGGATGAATATGACGACTCGATTAGATGGCATACAGTGAATCACATTGTGAAAAAGTTCGAGGCTACTGCTAGTTCTCTTGACATACCTAAAACTGGCCGTTCAACAAAAAACAAGGAGGAAAACCGACAGATGGTACATGAAGTGTTAACACAACAGCCATGCAATTATTTGCGTCGTATCTCAAGAGAACTCGACGTATCCTTTGGTTCTGTGCAGCGCATCATAAAAAAACTAGGATTAAAGGTCTAGCGACCAAGGTTGGTTCAGAAATTAAATGAAGATGACTTGGACAGGAGATTAGAGTTTTTTGAAAGGTTTAATGAACTGTTCTACGACAATCTTAATGTTACTTGGACAGATGAATCCATCTTCAAAATGAACGGAGAAATCAATCGACACAATTGTGTGTTTTATTGTGTTGACAACCCACATGAAATTTTGAAAAATCTGTGAACAGTCCGATGGTATATTTTTGGGCTGGCATTTGTCCTACGTCCATTGGACCCTACTTCTTTACAAAAAGTGTTACAGGTGAGAGTTATTTAGATATGCTCAACACACATGCTTCTGTTCTGTTGAGTGGCCACCCCGCGGTTCCGATTTGTCTCCACTCGACTTCTCAGTATGGGGTATTGTGAAGGAACTTGTTTTCAAGAATCGAATTCAAAATCAAGACCACCTGAAAACGCTGATTCGAGAGGCATTCCAGACATTTGATCAAGATCTATGTCGTGGCATCTGTTTGTCAGTAGCAGTGTGTAGAGGCGAATGGTGGTCATTTCGAAAACATACGGCAGTAATGTAGATATTGTTGTTACATTTCAATCTATAGAATTATTACAATGAAATATTCTATATATGGATTCATGCATATTTTTAAGAATCGACGGTTACATCTGATGCACCCTGTATAATGATCACTGTCTTTGATTGTGATATTTTGCTCTTTCAGTGGCAGGTAGTTGTAGCTGAGCATATTGAAGTACATGCAGTTACCTACGGAATTGCTAATTTAATAGATATCATCTCCTAGGTTGTCATTACACGAAGGATTTGTAAAATACTATTCTTCCTTCTGTATTGCTATCATGATCAGCTTAATACCATTAGATTTCTCCAAAAGTGTAACAATTTGCATAAATCACATTTGACACTGGATCTCAACTCGAATTCATTTAAAAAAATCGAAACTGCATGCACATTGGGGATTTCATTGATGCTGAGTTGCTTACTCTAAGCCGGAGGATGACGCTCAATATTTAATTATTCCATTTACATTGTGTTTGAAAAAACAGCATTTACTAATTATTACAAGCGCACTAATGTTAGGCGACATGTCAGTAGTATGTCAGCAGTACTTATCTGATGAATACCCGTCGAAATTTTGCTAAATATGCTAATTGCGCATCCCAAATTTGCCCGGGAATGGCTGCAACTTTTAACAAGGAGTTGTGTGATGTTGAGAGATGTGAACTAGGACTGCTTGATGATGATTTCTGATATCGGATAAAATGTCAGCTATTCAAGCATGTTCCTATTTTGCATCTGAGGATGAAACTCAATATTTAACATTCTTTTTACATTTCTATTTACGAACAAATCAGGATAACGGTCAGTAGAAGACGAAATATACATGCACATGTCCCATCCGTGACCTCGCCCCATATTCAAAGCTTCAGTGAGAAGTGAGATGTCAATTTCCTTATCTCGTCTGTCGCACACAGTGGAGAACTGCTAGCTGAGGTTAGCTAAGGAACTTATGGTGTGGCTGCTAGCACTGCGAGCGCGAGGACAACAGACAAGTCATAATGCTAATTTGTTTGACCTATCTCCTAGTACAGCGTTTCCCAACAGAGGGGTCTCGACACAAAAGTAGGTCGCCAGAAGTATATAATGGGTCGCTGTAGAGTTAGATATCAAAATCTTAAACTTTCAATATTCCTACTTGTCACGATTTCAACACGTCTGAAGAATAATATCTCAGAAATCCTATCTCCATTATCATGTAGAATAACTTTGCTTATCACTGGCATAATGCAGTGTCATGAATGTGTCTAGGCAAAGTTGTTATTCGCTGTTTTATGGGTAATTTGTTTTCCCAACCCAAAAATTCTATTTGCTCTGACCAGAAATCTACCTCATATTAAATGTGGGACGCAAAAGCAAGCAAGGCACCTTGCACCGATTACTAAATACTGTAGTGTTCGGTGTCGTTGCCGATTTTTTCTTTAGGTGTACACTCAATTAAGCCTTAAATTAGCGTTGCTTTGAATTGCTGAATTAACAGTTACATCGAGTAAAATGCCAAGTCATTCATGCAAAGAGTAATGCAATCTCATTGCTCTGCTTCAATTAGTGTGGCATTTCCATTGGGGATCTGCTAATCTTTCAAACTTTCGCACGCTCGTGCAAACTTGGTCAATGTTTCTGCTTAGTGCGTGTCTGCTAGATGTCCGCCACGAAAGTTAATATAGAGATGGTTTTCATATCATACTTTCAAGAATTAAGATTTTGAATGATTTGCCCTCAACTACATGGATTTAGCTCAATCGCACTGACTGCATGTGTAGTCATTTGATATTATGTAGCCTTTAATAAGGCATAAATATGGCATCTTTTACCGTCGCACAAGTTGCCTAGTAGTTGCACGGACCAGGAAACACGGCAGTATCCCGTGTGAATCACACGACACCGGCAAATCCCACAAGATTCACACGTGAAAAAAATAACCAATGTGAATCATTATATTTCATGCGAAAGTCCCGCGTGTAATTTTGTAAAGAAAAGAAAGCGCGTGATTCACACGTGACTTACCTAATCAAGCAAAAAATCTGGTAACTGCGTGTCACTGAAGACATTAAGATGCAAAAACAAATCGGCTGCACAGGTTCTGTAGATATCAGAGTCAGTGGTCATTAACCAAAATTATACCGGATGAACATAAACCCGAATTAATCTTATCAACCGATTTAATGCTTCTAGATTTATAAAATCACTGATTCAATGCAGTCGTTTGAATCAGTTATATCGCCATCTAATAGTTTTCCTGCGGCTGAATTTATTTAATTGACGAAATAGCTTTAGTTGCTTTTGACCTTGAAACAATAATTGGTGATGTTTAGTGGGTTTCGGCCAAAATAAAATATATAGTTTTGCATTTTAGTGCCGCAGCGTTTGAAGGAATATCTTTTGGGGGGAGAAATGGCAGTATTTTTTTAATATTCGCTGCTACACCTGCCTGCACAGATTTGATTACTTACTCTACAAATTGGCCAGTTATTGCTGAAACATAGGCCTACTAATTCCCCTTGGCGCTGGTATGTGATTACCAAATTACCATTATCATCAGCGCAAATGAAAAGATCATGATTTAACTGCTTTGAGTTGATAACCTCCACATACATTAAATGAAGAAAACGTAGAAGTTACAATAACTTACAGGTTAATAACTTATAGGTTAATGCTGGATGGCATAATTATACATACATTATAGATCTATTCCATATTTTGTATATGGAACCAAAACGTGTTGATCAACGTTTCCGTTAACTTCATGATGAATTCTGAGAGAATATTCATGAACTTAATAGAAACTGTACTGTCTTTAATGACGCTTGTCCTTTGTTGATGTTGCTACTATGACAACAGATAATTTTAAAAATTCAGCATTTCAAACAAATAGAATATAATGGAGTTACATATCGTTTTGTCACGATATATTAAATAATCGTTTGCTAGGACACTTGAGATTCTCTTACTGTTTCGACGACGTGCGTCATAAAAATAAATATCACTAATCCTTTTATGTCTACTTTTACCTATTGACAATTAAAAAACAATGACAATAAAAAAATTCGGATTTTACTGAATTTATGTGAAAGACAATATTTCAAGACAATTGATTTGCAAGGAGTTGCTAGGGCTCGTTCTTCAATAGAAACTCATCGAACAAAACATGGCATTGCTGAAAATGCTCATAAACGGGAGAGGTACGTCATTCATTATTTAAGTAATAAAATTATTTTTTTTTATTTTCCTCTTGCATCTTCGATTTTAAGAGTTGAAAAATGAAACGAATGCTAGGTGACATGTTATAGTATTAACCAAAACAATTTGTTCCAGATCAAGTGATAATTTTATTAAGAAAGCGGCGGCTTATATACAGCATGCATGAACTTGTGATTTGTCTTTAACAAAGTTAACGCATTAGCGCACTTTAAGCGTATTGGACAATAGTCAGTTTCACTTTGAGCGGTAACTCGAAATCACTTTCGAATAGTGCTGGATGCATGCTGGTGCATTGAACGCGGCAAAGACGGTAAGCATAGTAGATCACTTGGCTTGGCCATTACTGTTACAGCTTCCTTCTCTTCATATGTAATCTCCATACCGGGCTGGAAATCTACGACTGCGATTGCTGCGTCTTGGTCCTGAAGTAGAGTCGATAGCAGAAGGCTCAGGAACTTGAGATGCAGCAGCAGGTGAAGCTGGAGAAGCAGGAACTTGAGATAAGTCACTTGGTTGATCACTTGAGGGTTGAGGAACATCAGTCGAACCCGAAGAAGGTTGTCCAGTCGAGGCTCTCACCTCACGATTGGCAACCACAGCAGGAATAGTGTTGTGTGTGTGTTGGTGTGTTTGGATGGATGTTGGAGAAGAATGCACTGGCTCCAAAGAGGGAAGAAATGAAGACGTTTGTATTGTTTGATGTGAAGAGATAGTGATTTGATCGATGTGACGCTTATGCACTGACCCGTCATTCAAATCGAGAATGTTGAATAATGTGTTGCCAACTCGGCCTATTATTAGTCCATTACAAACTTTGCTGTCGTTACCTCTGTAAAACTGTACATCGGTTGTGTCGAGGGAGTTAATTCTCAAGTTTCTACCTTTAAATAACTGTGCCGGAGATTTGCCTGTCGTTGCATGCTTCGAGTTTCTGTAGTACAGAAGGAATGTATCGATGCAGCGGTTTAGGCCTTCCAATGTTGTAGGCTGACGCGTACGTATGGCTGTCTTGAGGGTTATTATGAAATTTTCTGCTTGCCCGTTAGACTGTGGGTGTCTCGGTGGTGATGTGATTGCATTGCATCCGATGGAACGCAGCCAGGTTTGAAGGTGGTCGGCTGTGAAGTGTGTACCATTGTCGGACATCATCACTTGTGCCACTCCTTCCCTTGCGAAAAACTTCTGCAGTGCCTTCTTCGTGAAATCAGCAGTAGCATGTGTCGTGACGAATGCCTCAGGCCATTTACTATAGGCATCTTTGATGACCAGCAGATAGTAGGCTTGTAGTATCGGTCCACAGTAGTCGACATGAATTCTTTGCATACTTTGATAAGGCAAAGGTCACGGAACCCAGTTCGGATGAGATCTTGGCTTGCTAGCACATTGTTTGCAGGAACGGATGAAAGATGTTACGTCATCGGAGATTCGAAGCCACCAACAAACGAGTCTGGACAAGGAAAGCATCTTATCTCTACCAAGATGCGTCAGATGTAAATGCTGCAAAAATTTTCGTCGAAGAGTAGGCGGTACAACAGGGCGGTCTTGACACACGATGACACCGTCAGCAACTAAATGTACGACGTAAGTTGTCACGATTCGCATATATTGTCGGAAATCTTTGCTTAGCCGATCGAGACCATCCGTGCCTTAATCCAGAAATGACGGGACCGTAGAAGGATCGTGTTTCTTCAATTAGCTCGTTTCTTGAAACCGGTAAGTGTTCGATGAAAGCGACTTCAGAATGTTGTGGAGGGTTTTCGAAGCTTGAATGTCTGGATAGGTAATCTGCATGGGGTAGGCCTATAAGCTTGCCTGGTCTGTGTTGAATGACGTAGTTGTACCCACTTAAATCCAAGGCCCAGCGTTGAAGCATTCTTGATGTAGCCTTGTTGATTGACGAATCATGGCCGAAAATGTATGTCAATGCTTGATGGTCGGTTACAATGACGAACGTTTGACCATACAAATACTTGTGCAAACGCTGGATGGCCCAATGGATTGCCAGAGCTTCTTTCAAGGTTTGTGAATAACTTTTCTCCGAGTTTGAAAGTTTCCGGGAAATGCAGATTACTGGATGACCACGTTGGTTCAATACAGCGCCTATCGCATATTCAGATGCGTCGACAACCAGTTCAATCGGAACACCAAGTTGGAATGGCTTTAGAACCTTGACGTTTAGGAGCTGTTGAAGGAGTTGGTCGTAGGCCGCTTGAATTGAAGGAGACCATTTAAACGTGGACGAGTTCAGGAGATCATAAAGTGGACGAACGATTTCCGCGAAGTTGGGTACGAAACGCGAGTAAAATTGGGCGAAACCGATGAAGGACTGTAGCTTGGAAGGACTGTCTGGACGAGGAGCGTTGGAGACTGCTTTTATTCGTTCAACGTCGACTGAAACGCCTGAACCGCTTAAGATGTAGCCGACATACTTCAGTTGACTTACGCCGAATTCCGACTTCTGCGCGTTGATCTTGACGTTGAATTTGTTCAATTCTTGAAGTAGAGCGATTAACCGTTCGTTGTGTTCTTCTCGGGACGCTGCTATGACAATAATGTCGTCTTGATAAGCGCGGACACCTTGTAAACCTTCAATGATGTGATTGATTACAGTCTGAAAGACCCCGGGAGAAACGGTTAGTCCAAAAGGCAAACGTTGGTACTGGAACAATCCGAACGGAGTGTTGATCGTCGTAAGCTCCTTCGCGTCGTTACTTAGCGGAATTTGTAGGAAGGCGTTACTTAAGTCAATCTTGGAAAAGATATGACCATGTAGGCCTTGGAACATGTCGTCTACCGGTGGCGTAGTGACAGCAGTCTGACGAAGTTGCTTATTGACAGTTACTCTGTAGTCCCCACAAATTCTCGGTTGGCCGTTGGGTTTGATTGGCGTCACAATAGGAGTAGCCCAAGCTGAAGATGAGACTTTCTTGAGGATACCATCAGCCACTAGGTCCTTTAGATTCTGTTCGACCAGTCCGCGTATGCCATAGGAGAGTGATCTAGCCTTGAAAAACTTTGGATCACCAACGAAGTCGAGTTTGACTGGAACAATCTTCATTCCACCCGAGTTCTGGCTGCATTGGAAAATTAGGTCTTTGATGGAAGGCAGTAACCGCTCACTGAGAAGACTGTTGACGCTGAACACAAGCTGAATTCGGAGTGTCTGCAAACCATCCAACCCAAGCACTGTAGGTCCACTTCCAGTGATCAAAATCGGCAACGGAATTGTTTGACGGTTGTAGATGACCTTTGGTTTGATCCGACCCAAAACTGGTAGTGGGTGACCTGTAACGCCGGTGATGGTTGACTTAGTCGGATGAATGGCTAGGCCGAGATTAAGACGATCCAACTGCTTCTTGGGCATGAAAGTTACCGGACTGCCAGTATCCAGAATGAAGGTAAGCGAACGTCCGTTTCTGGAAGATATGACTCGTCGTAGTTGTTTGAAGAGTGAAAACCTTGATGGACTCGTCATCATCGCTGCTTGCAGAGTCTGGTAAAGGTTCAACGGTGACAGCTTTTACGCGATTGGCGTTGGAAGTAGTGTTGGAGTTGACAGAACGGCAAACTTTAGCTATATGTCCAATCTTGTGGCATAATCGGCATTCTACTTTTCGGAAACGACAAGTAGCTCTCTGGTGTTGTCCTCCGCAAGAGTCGCATTGTCCTCGCATAGACGTGAAGTTACGATTGGACGCGTAATTTTGCGTTGAAGTAGAGTTATGCTTGGACGTAGAGCTTGGACCTGATGTAGAGTTGCGTGAAGTAGTAGTAGTAGTTGACTGTCGGAAGCGACGTTGCTGTGGAAACCTGCGATGGTTGGCAGTTATCATCACCTCATGGCCTGGATTCGCAACTGCTTGATTGACAGCATCCCAGCTTTCTAGTATTTCCTTTGCCATGTGGAAGTCAAGGTTATGCTCCTTTAGTAGCTTGCGTTTAAGGTCCTGGTCTCGCACCCCTGCAACGATTCGGTCGCGTAACTGAATCTCTAAATTAGCTCCGAAGCCGCATTTGGAAGCTTGCTTTTGCACTCGCAGTACAAATGCCTTGTACGTCTCCTCCTGTTTCTTCGTCAAATTGTGGTACTTTTGAAAACGCTACCTCGAAGTTGATTGGAGATAGGTGATCTATCAGCAGCCTTTGTAGAACTTTAACTTGGAGTTTGGTTATGTCTCGCGGGTATGCAAGATCATTCAGTAACGTGAACGCACGTTTCCCAATCAGCGTTAAGTAAAAGGCTGTTTTATTGTCTTCAGTGACTTTGTCGTTGGTCAGCACGTATTGAGAAAATCTGATATGCCAATCAGATATTGCATTAACGTCCGAAACGTCCAAAGGTTCAATTGTCGTCGCCATGACGTCGTAGTTGGACTTGTCTTTGACGTAGAATGATGACCTTAAGTCCCTTAGTTTCCTTGAGTCCTTAGTCCCTAAGAAGTTAGTAGGCCTTATCTTAGGTCAGTGCTTTTAATAAGTCCTTATGACTTACACCTTATTACCTTAATCACCCTACAGCTCTCGTTCATAAAGCCCTTAAGGTCTAGCTGAAACCTCAAAACCTCAACTAGCGCTAAGAAACTCACTTGTGTTTGTGTGCAAGTGTGTTTATGGGAATGAGGGACCAAGGATGGTGGCCGGGTGAAAAGCGCAACTAACCGTACCGAAGTACTGAAGATCGAGGAAGAGGAACAGAAGTAGGTTTGGTCGGAAAAAAAGTAGGTGTGTATGTGGCTACCAATCGTGAAGACCGGCAGTGAGTGTTCACGACGACCCCGGGTAAGGTAGTCAGTCGTTGCGTGCAACTTTAAATTAGTTGGGCTCGAAGATAGCACCGGAAACAGCGCTTTGAAGGGCCAGTAGATCGGCAGTAGAATGGAAAAGTAGAAGTCCTCGTAGAACCAGTTGAGCCACCAGTAATCACGCAGAAAAATCCCACTTCTGACACCAATTGTTATAGTATTAACCAAAACAATTTGTTCCAGATCAAGTGATAATTTTATTAAGAAAGCGGCGGCTTATATACAGCATGCATGAACTTGTGATTTGTCTTTAACAAAGTTAACGCAATAGCGCACTTTAAGCATATTGGACAATAGTCAGTTTCACTTTGAGCGGTAACTCGAAATCACTTTCGAATAGTGCTGGATGCATGCTGGTGCATTGAACGCGGCAAAGACGGTAAGCATAGTAGATCACTTGGCTTGGCCATTACTGTTACATGATAGTTCCTTCAATTTCTATATTTTGTTCTGCATATTGTTTCAAAACGCAACTACAATATGACAATGCGAATCATCGATAAAGCACATGCTACTCTATGCACAGGCTGGCAGGCTGGGTAAAGGAAATAGGATATACAATATACATTCAGTAGCTTTGTGCAAAACTAGACCGAAGAAAGGAAATACGTTTTAGTGCATTGTTCTTTTTCCAGCCTAGTATGATTGTACTGACTTCAGTGGTCCCTTTCTACTTGAACAAACGGATTAATGTTGGCTAACAAGAAACGTTGTTTCATCGCTGATGAAATTGTTACTGTTTGTCGTAATTTTTAATGAGGTTTCTTTAAATCTTAAAACGATAGAAAATCCGATTGCAGATTCTTGATTAGATTAAATCATGCAAATTATTTGGAAATCATCACACATTTGATGCCAGAGCAATTGGCTTCTTCAACGTATTGAATTCAAAGGATGTCCATTAAAACTACAACTAACAACTGCAATTTTGGAAGCAATTTTCAATGTGCAAAAATAATCCGTTTGTTCAAATAGAAAAGAGCCTAGTGTTGGAATTATTATGTTATTGTTTAAACTTACAGATATCCAAATAAGACCATTTTCCTTATACTCATCGTGGTGAACTTTCTGACCACGTTCTTTCTTACCATAATTGAATACTATTAAAATGGAATATTTTCTTCATTACTCTTTTACTGGCGTCAGTGATGAGGTCATTTTTATAGTATAATGATATTTTGTATGTGAATTATTTCATCTCATTAACAGCCTCTCAGAGGTCGCAAATTTTACTACTTAAATAAAAAATTCATTAAGAGCTCTTAACCCAAGCAGAGTTGAAATATATCAGAAGAAATGTTAATGTCGCAAAACGGATAGGATTGCATAAGTTATGAGTAAAATCCGCAGTATTGAATAGGTTTGTATGGACCTTAGATCAATACAGAGAAGGATGCAGCAGATTTATCTGTTGCTTGTTAGTGAAGCTTGCACGTCCTAGGGTCGCGTGTCGCGTTGTTGGTAGACGTTAAGGGCCGTATGCACCAACAGTTAACCGCGCGGTTAATACGCTAATCACACGGTTAACTTTTAATCTAACCAATGGTGGTATGCACCAACAAATAACTATGGTTAACTCTGACTTCATCCTTCAGGCTAATGTTTCGTATGCACCAACTTATCCATCAGGATAACCGCGCAGTTAACTGCAAACTTAACCAGCGAAATACACGCTGAGGGGTTGGGTTAAAGCTGTGGATAAGACGAACATTGTTTGTATCGACCAATCACTGAAGTAGAATATGATGATTGTCTGACGCTGACATGAAAGGAACGAAAAATCCTTTGAACTCCAGTCAGACAGCATTGTTTCGATCATTCACCGATAAAGCTATAGACTCACCATTATATGCATACAAATGAAATGGATCCATTTGAGCATTATGATTATCTTAACCAGCTTTCACAAATTGGAACGCGCTCAGAGAGAACATGCAAAACTCGTCCCGATAGAATATTGGATTCGTTTGGCGAAGAAGAATTTAGACAACGATTTCGTTTTACTAAAGCGACTTTTTGTTATCTGGTTCAACTATTTGGGGAAGAATTAAGAGTTGATAGCAAGCGAAATAATCCAGTATTTCCTGAAATTCAATTGCTCCTTGCCCTACATTTTCTTGCTGCCAACACATTTCAAATTGTTGATGGTGACACTTTTGGTGTGCACCAAAATACAGCTTGCAGAATAGTTCATCGTGTGTCTAATGTTATTGGTCTTGCTGCTCGTCGGTTTATTCAACTCCCATCTGTACAAGAGCGCCAAGAAATTGCCGCCGATTTTTTCCAAAAACAGATTTCCTGGAGTTGTCGGAGTTGTGGATGGCACTCATGTGAAAATGGACAACATCTGTATCGGAGCTTTATCGCAGCAGAAAAGACTATTTTTCGATCGACGTACAGGTTGTATGCGATAATACTTTACGAATAAGAAACATCGTATGTCGCTGGTATGATTCTGCTCATGACTCGCGTATTTTTAACGAATCAATTCTACGTTGACTTCACTGAGGCCTTACCTGAAGGCCACTGGATTCTTGGAGATTCTGGTTATGGCTGTTCAAGTGGACTGCTAACACCGTTCCGCTGTCCAACAGGTGCTGGACAAGAATCATATAACAGGAGTCAGAAAAGAGCAAGGTGCACTGTCGAACGATGCATAGGAGTGTGGAAGCGTCGCTTTTCTGTATTGAAACATCTTCGAGTTAATACAGAAAACTGTCCAAAAATAATTGTCGCCACCGCGGTATTGCACAATATTGCAGTAATGCATAATGAGAGTGAGTTTGAAGATGAGCAATCAGCATCTGATGAACACCAGGAGAACAATGTGTCATCTGTTGAATATCCTGATGAGAGAAGAGGAAATGTAGTCCGCAATGCTGTTGTTATGAACTATTTCAGCTCTCACTAATTAAAATCATGTCGGTCCGGAAGTATAGATTGGTTTTCATTTTATTTGAACTAGTCTAATTATTCTCGGAAAACATAATTATTCTAATTTTTTTCTTAACATAGTCATTCTATTATAAAAAGTTTTGTCGGGTCAATAATTCAATGCAATATTCTAGCATCTATCAGTCTCAAGTCATCAGTATTCCTTCATATTAGCAAGTATGCTAATGGTTATGATCAAAAGATGTTATCATTTTCTTATGTCACATTAAGGCTACTGTGTCACCAGTATTCAGATAATCTAGCCTACTCTATGAGGGATATATTCCTTATGATAAACAGATATGATAACCCACAAATTTCAGCGTGTATGTTAAAAATATATATGGATTACAGTTACAGGAATAAACAGTTGTCGCACATAGGCCATACTACTTCTACTACGGAACATTGCGTGTAGATAACCATACGTAAAAGAATTGTTACGATCACGCAAATATGCGCCGAATATGTGCTGGAAAAAATGTCTAGTGAAGCATTTACTTTACGCAATCGTAAAGATGTGTGAGTATGAAATCGAGTGAGTGATTTTCTTGAGGTCAGTATAAAACTTGGTCAGTGAGACTTGCTGGAAAATCTTTTTCTGAAAACGTTTTTGAATTCATTGGGTAAACATTTCCAAGCAACTATCAAGCTATTTACGCAAAGCGATGTCGCTGATCACGAACCTGAAGTGAGAATTTCAAAACTCGAGCCCTCTGGTGCGCTGTATGAATATACATTCTTTTTAACTCTACATTTACGGTACATGGAATCTTTTCAAAACTCAAAATAGCCAGGGTAAAATATGAATGTATCATGCGCATTTTGAAAAATCTACTTATGAATCATGAAGATTTCATAGTGTTGAGAGTGAGTTGGAACCCAAAAGCTTTGATCTTCAGCTATCTTTTTATTCAAACCGAGTACTTTTGCGATACGTCGTATCGCATTCTCAATCATTACCTTGAGAATGTGATACGACGCATCGCGAAAGTACTCGGCTTTATGTATAAGCACGAGTTAGACAGTTATAGAGATTTCCTCTTTCCTTGACTCAGATGTTTTTTTACATATTTTCACATACCTTCTATCATAATCAGATTTCTTAATTCACATCACATTTTCCTTCTTCTATGTCAGGTCATTTGACAAAATGCTAATGGTACTATGTAACCCTTTACTACCTGCCTCATAGCTTTCACTCTTCCATACCGTCCCCAAAAATTTTGTACATAGTTTTATATTATTTGTAATTTTTGTACCGCTTGTATGCAGATGTGAATTTTTAAATCTTTTTCATGTCATAAAATCATTTCCTGAAGATAGCTATAGATAATAGCTGAAATTAATCGAACGTTGGAGAATAAAAATCAATCCATCACTAGAATTTGGCTATTTCCAAAGAAAAGAAAATTATGTCCGGTTGCCGAATAACTGAAACATTATCCGGTGCAACCTTATTTCTCACGATCAATTTCACATATAGTATCGCATTCTTTATTCCTATTTTTTTATTTTAGGCATACATATGGATGAATATGATTCAGATGATTTGTCTTCATGTTACTCAGCTGAATTTTCAGCAACATCACATTCATGTGGAACCCTTTCCCCGAGTTCTTGTGACGAAATAGAACTATTGGAATGCCGCGATACAAAATTACATGTGTTTCACGACTATCAATTAGAGCGACTGGTACCTATGTCTGAAGTTGCAGAGAAAAGAACGGAAGATGACGATTTATGTGATTCAGATGATGACGTATTACGCAATTTTGATCATCTTCTACCCCTCTGTACAAATTTGAATTCCACTGTTAAAGCTGCTCTAATTTTCTGTTGGCAATTGACATCCGGTGTTTCCAATGCAGCGATCGATCGCTTTCTGAAATTATTGAATTGTTTTCCTAACGATTTAGATCTTCCTAGCAGTGTAGAAGTTATGAAGTCAAGGGTCCGGTATATATATAAAGACGGCATACCTGATGTTATTGATTTTACATTGGATAATGGGGATAGTATTAAAGTATTAGACTTGAAGCACCAAATATGTATGATTCTATCTGAATATTCTGATGTAATTCGTAATTATCATGAGGTACTTACGTCCACCACCTGTACTGACATATTAAAGTCTGATTGTATGAGAGGAAGAAATTGGGAGAGTTCAGTGAGGTATCTGGACATGTTTTTTCTATGTTCCACAGACGGAGGCATGTAAGAGGAAGACCGTACCTATTGAGTGTAATACGAAGAATGGCACAGAAACTAACATACAGGAAATAATACAAAAGGAATATTCAAGGAATAATCTCGATGAATCTCACTTGACGATCGATTCGCAGGAACCAGTTAATGACTAAGATGAACCGAATAATGAAATCATTTCGAAATTAAGTGAGTCTCCTTTTCGCATAATTCCTACAGACCCTAGCTTATCGTACTGCTAAATAAAGATGACGTTTCAACGGCAACTTCATTGAAAGCTTGCTAAAATCAAGTATATTTTCAAAACAAAGTTGCGTTTAAATTAATTCATTCAAATACAGCTAAATCAGCTTTTGTTTAATTAATCAAACTTGATTGAAATTTAAAATGAAAGGATTTTGGAAGAAGAAACGAAAAGAGATTGAAAAGAAGATGAGCGATCAAGCAAGACAGAGGCGTTACTGGAAGAATTAAAGAAGAAGTCGAAAGAGGACGAAAGGGAAATTGATCGTCTCAAATCAGAGCAAGACGCTTTGAACAAGAGACGAGAAAAAACTCATCGCGTTGCGGAATCCGTATTGAAACGCAAAGCAATTGAACTAAGTGCTTCCGTCGTTTCAAAGATACCAAAGAGCTCCACGGAGTGACCTTTCAACCTTGGCGTTCTTTTGAGAGTTTAATGAGTATACACGTACAAACTGATTGCATGCGAATGATTATAAAGTGCATTTTTAAAAGCGAGATAAAATGAATGATAAAATAAATTTTGAGGTTATAGGCATTGCACTAATTGTCTCAAAAATCAGAATACGAAGACTGGTGGTTGTATCGGTGTGTATGACCTTACGAAGGTTTTATTCAGTTCCACAATAAATTTTTGATTAAATGCAGGAAAATAACATGTATTATTACTGGAATTCGAACGTATCCTATTTCTTTCAGATGCTCTGGACAGGAAAATGGACAAACAAGTCCGTTACTTATCAACGAAACTTAGAATCTTGGAATCGACCATGGCAAAAAATATACAACTACAAACTTATGAAGATTATGTAAGTGAAACGAAATAATAGCATTTACTTTCAAGTATATAAAATCATCAGCAATCTGTGCTGGATATAACGTAATATATTTTACGAAAATACGGTGCAAAATTCAAGTTGACTGAAATGAGTAAAGAATTATCAGTCAGTTTCAGTTTACCAAGTGTAAAGTCTCGTGAGTAGATCTCTGATGATATTCTTGAATTGTCTCTTAATCTGAACAGTCATGTTTATTTGTTTGGCGAAGACAACGTGTAAAGAAACATAGGTTAGCTGAAAACGAACGATACCTAATCGATCACGATTAATTGTACTTTGTAGGGACTCTGATGAATTTGCCGTATTCCGAAATGATCTGACATGTGCATGCTACAAGCTTGCAACTATATGAGGAACAGGTAAACTGAATACTCATGATATTAAGCTTAGTCTGCAAAGCTTTTGAATCATACGACCGATACGCTCATCAAATGACCTATGTGAAAGTAGACCGAACTACTCGTACATCCTTAAGTCACTATAATAATGTCTTATTGCTATCTCTTAATCATTATCCCACATGACCGAGAAGTTTCAGGTTTTTGTAATATATGGGATCTAAAGCCTTGTCAATTATTTTGCTTTACTTCAAGTTTTCTTCTTAAATATTGCTAATGATTAGAGATCAGATCTTAACTTACATCGAGACTCTTCTAAACTTTGTCTCATCTGTCAACCAGCTTAATTGACTGAACAATAACAAAATTCATCCTATTAAAAAATCTGATATTATAATTTTTTAAAAAAATTTGTATTTCGTTTACAGGAAATTCGTACATGGGAAGGCGACAAAACGGTAATGCTGAGCACTCTGGTACATAGCAACCCAACTACTTTTGCAAGGAAATATGCAATGACGGCATATGGACCGACATTTTTGATGACACACGCATTTGACATAAACGAAAATCGAACAACAAATAGATCAATTGCTTCGCATTTGGTTGTCGAAGATATCCAAGGTGAGTTTACCTATATAAGAAGTACATTCGAATGGCCTAATGAGAATCTCATAAAATCTTCAAGAATTTGTCTTTAATTTGTAATTGTCAGGATAGAATACTGCATTTGATCGTCAGGAAATGCTAAATTTGGGTACCGTCATGTTGTAATTTTCATTCTACACGAAAGATTTTATAAATAAACTTTGTTTTCCATTTTATTAAATATCATACTAAAATTTCCTGTCATACACTAATCAGCATGTTTTTAAAGAATCTTGTCTAACAGGAATACTTGAGAGCTTTTTAAAGTAAGTTCTCGATTGCTTGGTGAATGTTTGTGTTCGTTGTATTTGTATATGCGTGCGTGTTCTTTTCATTATATATGTTGGTGAAGGATTGGTCATGGCATTCTGGTGACTGCTTTATAGGCTATTTTTCATATTATTTTTAGTTGGAAGTATATATACATGCATAGGTATAATGCAAACATTTGAAGGCACATCAGGGTGGCGCGCTCCTCAGTACTCCTAAAATCCGACTTGACCTTTTCAAAATTCCTCAAATTTGTTTTCTTGTATGGCTTAAACTTAATACAAGTATATAATGTAAGCCTATAACCTGAAGTGCAAAAGCTTCCACCAGTCTAGATTCTGATGTTAAATATTGCTGACACATCGTTGTAGCGACTAACAACGACATACCATATATCAAAAGATAGATCATTTGTAGGCCAGGCCTTGAAGATGAATAATACCAAATTTGGCATCATCTATCAGATAAACTTTTAGATATCTAGATGATACAGTAGAAGGTTGACATTTACCTACAATTGTTGATAATTCACAACATTTTTAGATGAGTATATGATGTCATTAATTTATTGCTGTTGTGTATTCAAAATTGCACCGTTGTAAGATTTTTTCATTGAATGGAAAGATTACAAATTAATTGGAAGCATTCTTGCACATTTCAGGACACAGTGTATTAATATAGTGCGTGAAAGCAATCCTATCTTATAACGCTGCATCATTGATTGGAAATCTGTGACTTTTTTCCATACTGTAAGTTAGTCACACCGGTGTTTTCCCCCATCTTTCTCTGCCGGAAAATCTAATGTTGCTTGCGAGTTCCCCTCGGAAAATTAAACTACGCTCGTAGTGTTTTATTTTCCCCCAACTACTGAGACGCATTTCTGAGAACATCATTACTAAAACCAAAACGCAAACTGAAGATGCAATTACCGAGATATCGAGGTAGATGGCTTCTAGGAGACTTTATTTCCTGTGCACTTACATCTCTACCAAGACTTAAACCGTAGAAGCACTATCCTGTCTACAGCTGTCTTTGAGATCCGAAGGGTTAAATTTAGAAACACTTCTTTTGATACTCATTTTCCTGTCGGAAAAATAGATGAGGGGAAAAAGAAAAGTATAGCACCGGTTTATTCTTCAATAATTGACGAGCTATGGCTTCGAATAGACCGAGCCGCAGTCGAGGCTATTAGATATGTATATTATCTGATCATGAAAACGTACTATCTAAAATATGTCAAACTCCAACCGATTTTCCTCCTACCTTGTAGTCACATCATACATAAATGCACCATACACCTATCGATGGCTTATGTTTTCATCTTTTTAATGAGCTACTATTCACTTGTTTCCGTGACTGTATAGACTGGACGAAGGTCAAAATGTAAAATTCATCACTTTTTAGAAATCGTAAGTTTTTAACCAGAAAACATTTCACTTAATCATGCATGAGGAGAAAGCGCTTCTTCTGAACATTCAATTATTGATGTAGGCTATTGCTCAACAAAATCGATGACCATGAAGTAATGTTGTTGCGAAATCACTGCATGATTTTATGTTTCTGATTGTATAAAAATTTGTTTACAATGGATTTTTGGCGCTAACGAGCCCATACTGAAGGAAAGTTAGGCTATAGCATCGAACTGGTTTTGCACATAATTCCCTATCTCTCCGATTATGGGAACCTTTATTTCTAGGACTGGTCCACTTATAGGTTAACTGCTTTGTCCATTTCTTGTCATGTTGTATATGATTAAGAAACTTTCGTGATGCTAGTCAACCTATGACCAACCACTATTTGTTAACGTAAGAGTTTGATCTAGGCGTAAACAATGACAAACGATTCAAACATGGCATATTGCGTATCATTGGAAAGCTTGTTTAATTTTGATTAATGTAAGGCAAACATGGCTTTAGAAAATTACCTCATCCGTTGTATGCATGTTTGAGAGCACTTTCCATCCCAAATTGCTCTCAGACCGCATCTAGATCTAGAAATACATGTGCATTATTACGGACGGTTCTGACATTGACAATATAGCATATCAATTGAATGCTTTTTAGATGTGCAGAGCAAACGTCTATTATAGATATTGAAAGCGTGATAATGACCTTGTTAGCGGCAAAATCCAATGTAAACAACTTTTTATACGATCAGAAACATAAAATTATGCAGTGACCTCGCAACATCACTACTTCTCTATTATGGATTATCGATTTTGATTAGCGGTACATCAAAAGAAACCTCTGAAAAGTCCTTTCTCCTCATGCACGATTTATGGACATGTTTACGTGTATTCCTATTGATAACTAACGATTTTTACTACGAAGTCAATCATTACCGTTGTATCAAGCGACCTTTTTGTTAGAGGATATTCATACATTTCCTCTAGCTTAACCACCTCTGGTTCGAACCTGCCCACGACTCGACTGATGAGACCCAACAGATCGAAACATGTCTCGTGGTGGTTACATCTGTTGACATTTGATAATATATGGAGATGTAGGCCTTACAGGATGGAAATTTTAGCCGCCTATTCTATACGAACATACACCAATGTGTCTTACAGCAGAAGCTTATAAGACCAAAAGCAGGGAGGATAAAATGGGGACGAAATTGAGTTATATTCGTCTGAACAGAGACCATTGAAGTAATGGCGATAAAACAGAAAGACAAGAAATTGCTTATCGAAGCCTGATTGAAAGTGAGATTGACATTATCAATCAGTCGAACTGGCTTCCACTGATAACGGAGCTGCGAGGACCGGCAGACCAAATGTGCTAGCAAAGCTCCGTTAGAGGCCGGACGTGGACCTTGTAGGGATCTATTTTCATTTACCGGTCGACTCGAGTTTTAATGTCGGAATATAAATGTTTGCGCGATGATTAATGAAATGTCCGTCTTACTTCAATTTCAATGGTTAACGTATTGATTATCTTCAGTCTGACCCTATAATTGTTCTTGTAATCAGGGTTGTTTGGTAGTACGATGGATTTTAATTTTGGAATAGAAGTTTCTGACAGTCAGATTCGCAGTCAGACTTCCGCTGCATGTACAACGGATGTTGTGTAGAGGATACAGGCTATTACTCTATACTAGGTATGTACCGATTAATCGGCCGATTAGTGGCCTTTAGAAGATTATTGTTAATTTTAGTCAAAATTTAGTGATTGTTAGAAAAAAGGATTTCGATTTTTTAGATTTACTGCCAATTTTTTCTTGAAATCATTTAAACATCAAATGCTTCGCTAACAGCAATAATTCTGTATGTATCTAAAAATAGCAATTACGATACTCGTTCCCTTAGCTCAGCGATGAGTGACCTCATCTGAACAGAAAAGTCACCTGAAACCCTGCAACAACAAGTGGGTTCCTGTCACTCATGTTATCATTGGCTAGAAAATTGATCGGTGTTATTCTGCTATTTCAATAATGACATGAATTTATTAACAATCACATTACACAATAAACAATTGTGTATCTTAGTATCCACTAATCTCTTACGAGCATGTACTTTCAGTAGACTATGAGAATACTTTAAAAAAATGATTGATCAACATGCAAAACCAAGCGACTTAACGTATGGTTAGAGTCTATACCAGCATCACAATGCCTTTGAATGGAAAATTTAGAACTTGTGTTGCTTATTATTTGATTAGCTATACTACAGAGATGTTCATAAAAAAACGGACCACCTAATTAGTGTCTCAATTCAATCGATTGTCATGCCCTACAAACTTGTCGCACATACACGCGCCACATATCATTCGAAAGCTCACATTCTCAGCTTTCAAATAAGCTATCATGAACTTGTATCCGTAATTGTGTGGTCTGGACAGAGGTCAAAACGTAAATATCGCTCAATTTACAAATCGTAATTTTTCAATTAGAAGGTGTGTGAGTTTGATAATGAATCAGACACGAGGAGAGAAAGCATTTTTTAGCTTTCTTTTTATAGCTCATCGAAATCGATGGACTGGAAGAGAAATAGTGATATCATGAAAATATCACAAAATCGTGGTGGTTAAGATGAAAAGTGATTAAAAATGTCATATTCTCAATTTGTCATCAAAGCTTTCGTGTTCGGTCTCTTTAGAAAGCATAGAATATAAGTAGTAAGAATATGTGTTATTCAGATCAATTCAATAGTTCTTTTTCAAACTTCATTCAACACTTTTCCCATTACCGCTAAAAGCACACAGTCACCGTTGCAAGGTCAACACAGAGGATATCGAATTCGACAATCGAGTCTGCATTCTGCAGACTGATCCGCACAGTAACAAACAACCATGTGACGAAGGCGTGTCTTTGTTCGGCGGCTGCACTGTACAGAAACCAAATGTCTTCGTATGATCGTCTGACTTGAGAAGAACTTAGCAGTCATGAGAATATGACATTTTCAGTCACTTTTCATCTTAACCACTAATCCACTATGATTTTGTGATAATTTCATGATATTACTATTTCTCTTCTATTCCATCGATTTCGATGAGCTATACACCAAAAGAAAGCGCAGAAAATCCTCTCTCTCCTCGTGTCTGATTCATTATCAAACTCACACACCTTCTAATTGAAAAATTACGATATGTGAATTGAGCGATATTTACGTTTTGACCTCTGTTCAGACCACACAATTACGGATACAAGTTCATGGTAGCTTATTTGAAAGCTGAGAATGTGAGCTTTCGAATGATATGTGGCGCGTGTATGTGCGACAAGTTTGTAGGGCATGACAATCGATTGAATTGAGACACTAATTAGGTGGTCCGTTTTTTTATGAACATCTCTGTATCATTAACTTTCATTAATTAATGTATGTTCTTTTAACTAGAACAGTTCATTTGGTTCATTGAAAACATCGATTTCAAATGAATTTAAATGAACTAATCGGTACACACCTATTCTATATATTTTCGAACTAAGTGGGAAAAACAACTTGAACGAAAAGTGAAAAGATTTCAAACAGCAGGCTTTTTCGGTTTTTCGGAAAGTTGTGAAATTCTAGTCGTTGACTTAATCCATGTCCTATGCGTATCCAGTGTAGTCATAATTTCGATGTTTCAGTTCCTTTTGCTGTCTTGAGGATCGTTGACTACTTTATATGTTTAATTACCAAATTGCATGCGTTAATGGCCTAATTTGTCCCAATTTTTATTTCCAAAAAGGGGGTCCTGGTCTATAAGGTCTTTGTATATGTGCTCTTAAACAACTCAGTTTTTGTGTATCTGTCCAAGGGATGTCTCCCTATCAATTTTACATAAGTCTTTGCATAATCTAATTTCTAAAACGATGTTTCTGTTAAAATTGTAGCCGGAAATTAAATAGTCTTTTACATTTCGTAGAAGTAGGTCTACTTTCAAACTGTAAGATGCAATTAATTTTCTGTCTAATATTTCAGCTGTAACATAGGTTCTAGATGTCGCTCAGAGCGGTTCTATTACTTAAAATTGACTACCAAGCTTCCTCTGGGTCACCTTTATCAAGATCATTTTGACTTCGACACCCTATACAATCTCTATTTGAAAAAATATTGAGAACCATGCAGAATACTGGAGTCAGAGTAAACCTGCTTATATATATTAAAATGTAAGAGGTAGAATTAGACATATGTCAGAAGACCTTCGCATACTTTGTATTTACAACTGTTTATGTTCTTTTTTTCAGGAATGTTGCGGAAGGTTTTTAAATTGGATCCGCGACGCAGTTCTCCCATGTGTGGGAGAAAGTTCGGGAGTCACTGAACACAAAAGGCAGGGAGTTAAAGAAGAAAATGAAGATAAACAGTGACCATGAACCAGATGAACGATGAACTATGACCATGAACGATTGTTAATAAATATATAAAATTTTAATAAATAAGATACGTGATGTAATGGAATCAGATTCTTTTTTACCGGGTTTTTAATGGGTTTCCAGCTCGGATGTCCACGTGTGAGTTTAGCGTAAAAACGCATGTTACGTGCACACCTGTTAATTCAGCGTGATATTGCGTTCAACACGTACACGCGTGGAAATATTTATGTGTTCACGTGTTAGCACGCCGTGATCACGCGGTTACACGTCAATTATTGACGTGTGCACGTCACGTGTTTCTCGCGTGATTTATCCGTGTTGTCCGTCCCGTGTGGTAATCAAGACTTTTGCTTTTATCTCTACTTTCAATAGTTGCAGCAGTATTTCATGGACCTTTACTTGGCAATAAGTATCATTCTGCTTTTCAGTATCATATGTTGAAAATAAACTTCAGTTCAGCATTGGCTATTATCTGACTTTGTGTTTGCGTGTTACAGTTATTTTGTCTAATTTTTATACAAGGACATCGGGTAAACTACCCAAATTCTATAAATTATATCAGTATATAATTTATTAATAAGCTTGGCTAAAATACTGGTCACTGGATAAGGTCTATTTATTTCAGAGAATAAGCACGCGCAAATATACAACACGGTCAAATTGTAGGCATTGTTTAAATAGATTTGATTTGTAAAAAAAAGAAAATCAACTATGACATAGCGTGTAGATGACTTTAATTGCAGCATACAACCAAGTACCCGGTACTTATTTCTGAACTGCAAAAGAACTAGGCCTACTATTTATAGTTGAAGCCAGACGTATAACTGATTTTTTGTAAATGTTCATAATAAACAGAAAATGGAAGCAGTGAGACTGTTCAGCAGCGGAGTCATTTGACAGTGATTGCATAATGATCTTTGCACAAAGAGAATCGCAATCAAGACAACGCCGGCGCATGCGAATAGACTACTAGTCAATAAATGCTAAAATTAAGTGATCCATCTCCCACGTACATGTAGCAATTAGCTATAAAAACATGGACCAATAATGCAAATATTAACAAAGGCAATTTGTTTTCAAAGACGCAACCGATAGGATAGGCCTACTACAATTTTCCTATGCCTTTTTGGATGCCTAGGATATATGGTGCGGAGGATAGCCAGCGTGTCCCGCCATCCTATAGGACAAACGCTGAGGAGGAAGATGTGGCGTCCAAGTTAATCCATATCGTCAAATGCTTGTGACGCCAGAGCATATCTTTTTAGCTATGTTTTATTTTTATCATTGTAGAGATGAATATTGCCCTTATTTCTTAATTCATTGATATTTGGCGCTGGATGGAATGGCGATGGATGACGCTGGATCGTCACATCCCCCTCTCCAGGACGCAACCATCTAGCAGGCCACCCTCATTTGCGACACGCCCTAAAGACAGCGAAATCAGGGTGGCGACATTCGGGGGCTGGGATGATACCACTTCGACGCTCATGAAGTCTGTGGCCTAATTCGCTGCTCGGGAGAGACCCTTGCCACTTCTTACAGCGTCTCTCTCTCTATTGTATATCACAGCGACAAAATGCACCCCTACGCCTTCGCCATACCGATTTTATTTTTTGCAATAAATGAGAACACATTTATTGAATATAACTGCTGTTTAATGGCTTATGGAATAAGGAATTTGAATAGACACTGAGAAGTTAATATCATGGCTACATTTATTAAACAAAGACACAACTGCCATGAAACACCTACCTTAGGACTCTTTTTAGGAAAATTGAGATATCTTAATTTTTGTAAAATTGAGATCTTATGTTCAAGATCTTAATCTTCAAAATTTCTAAAACTAAAATTTTCTAGGAATGCCGTTTAAAGTTTATTGTTCGGTAGCCAGAACGAGTTTCTGCAGGGAATGAGGCCAAGCATGAGACTTTCACAGATTGTTTTACACCCCATGCCTACTTCGAATTTGCGCCTCTGCCGAGTTCTAGTTAGTTCCTCTTCTCCATGGGATGCACATTGCAGCTGTTGGCAAAGATCAAATTTTCTGTGTTTTCTCCTGTCAACTGAAAAGTACAAAGTATAGAACAATCATTTTCGTCATGATTAATCATCAGTTCATTTCCTATTATGTGCGTGTGATATTATCATGCTGCTGATCGGCGATGCATGCGAGAATGTGGTGCATTGTGGATGAAGTGGTCCAACATGTTGGTGCTTTCCAACAGTAGGAGGCTTGCCAAATTTGAATGTGTGTAGTTTCATAGATAAGTGTTCATATATAATAGGAAATTACCGAAGGCATTCCATGTCTAAATTCATGACTCTAGACTTAGTATTTTTGCTGTTATAAGCGAATGCATAGAAAATTTCATTTTGCCAAAAACTGTGATCTGTCCACTTCATCCACATTGAGCCACATTCTCGCATGCATCGTCGATCAGAAGCATGATAATATCACATACGCATAAAGGAAATGACATGAAGACAAATCATAACGAATAGTGTAGACTCAAAATGTTTCCAACTTCACCAGACATGATTATTATTTCAAAGCAACTTTTTCTGACGTATTTTGGGGCGCTGAGTCCATTTCTGGACACGGGAATCTTCGATCTCCAAGGGTTTTTCCTGTAGGCCACTTTTTGTGTTTTTTAGCAAATGCCTTTTTTGAGACGAGATGCACCCTCGGTATTCAATAGTAAGTCAGTTAAGAATTGCTGCTTCATAGATTTGAAGTATAGGTACCCACCCAAGTCGACATAGGATATTTAAGTGATGACATTTTACCCTAGCAACGGTTGCTATGGTTGCTGCAACCAAGTCCTACCTCACTACATCAACACCATCGATGTCCGCGGCGGTCGTGTTCTGGTGTACCTGATGTGAAAGTTAGATATCCAGTTTTATGGTAGCTTTGTGAGACTGTTTGGTGACAAAACTTACATCATTGGATTCGTTGTTACCTCAAAATCACCAATTGCCTATTGCCTTCGCATTATGTGCTCGATCTCATTCATTCTTTGGGATTATTTCTCATTTGTGTCCATTTTGGCTGAAGACTGTTCAGTCCGTCGAGGCTTGTTACTTTGCTCCGTCGTGACAACACGCACATTCAGTAATCGATACTACGCAGTCTTTTTAGCATTTCTCGACTTATCTACATCATTCAACCTTAATTGCTGACAAGCTTGTTTGGTCAATCGGCTTCGGTGTCCGATCTAGAAGCCCGAGGTACCTTGCTCAATTCCGTCTCAACCTCCTCAGTCCTTATGTCCATTATACTGGACAAGCTTTGTCGTCGATATGCGTCACTTTCACAGAGCGCATGCTAGTCGAACGCTGCAGTGTGATTGGTCGAGATGTAGTGAAACTTTCTTCCGTGTTGCAGTCATAGCGTGATCACGTATGCAGTCACAGCATTGCTCATGGAACCAACAAGACGTCGAAGCACGAGAATTGCCGGTAAGTGTTAAATGAATGTATTTTTGACGAACTAATAGGAGTAATCCTGAAGAATTTTTAGTATAATTGTATTGTTGCGATCACCTGTAATCTGGCTCTAAAAACAGATATTTTTACAATGTCCTTGTATTCGATAGAAACGGCGTTTCCATTCATGTCCATTATAATGGACACTTGGACTGAACATAGAATAGATTGTACATCGCGCTTCGAAAACAATATGTATATATGTTTGCCTTATCACTGCTATTATAACGTATTATATATATAGAAGGTCATGGAGGTTGTATTGCTCTGCGATAGTGACCGATTTTCATTTGATATTATACCTTGATGCTGTATTACAACCTATATTACACCCTAAGATTACATGTACATGCATGTATATATATTTGCTGTTGATCGGATTGTAATTGTTATTTGTTTTTTTTCAGAGCGAACGCTGGCATTATTGGAGACCTCCGATATATCTGATCTCTCGGATGAAGATGTGTCTGACTTAGAAGAGGAAATGGATAATTCTATATCGTATGAATCTATAGACTCATTATCTTCTGAAGATGAGCTGGAGCCATCTACCACTTCTGGCTGGTACAAATCAGATTTCATTCCGAAATACACGTTTTTATCCATGGGATCACACGTACAGACTTCAGATCAACCTAGTGATAAAAATCCGGCGGATTACTTTAGGGACTACTTTTCAAATGATTTTGCTGATAAGATTGCTCATGCGACTAATCAGCACGCACTTCAAATTGGAAATACTTTTACACCAACAAATGGTGACGAGATAAAACGTTTTTTAGGTTCGTCATTTATCATGTCTATATGTGGCTATCCACGTTTACGGATGTACTACGAACGCAAGTATAAGACTCAGTTCAATGTTTTGTCTAGAGACAGAATGTATAAATTAAGGACCGCACTTCATTTTGTCGATGATTTGGCTGTTTCTTCTGATGCCAAGCAAATGAATAAGTTTTGGAAGGTAACCCCAATCATCATCAATTTCAAAACTGCTGCCTTCAACACCACTCCGGAGAGCAATCTCTCAGTAGATGAACAGATGATCAGCTTCGAAGGTCGCTCTCAGATGAAGCAATACATCCCTGGTAAGCCTCATCCTTGGGGCCTCAAAAACTTTGTCTTATGCTCTCCATCTGGCTTGGTTCATGATTTCATTTTATACCAAGGGAGCACAACTTTCCATCGAACAATACCATCACTTGGTATTGGAGGTAATGTGGTCATGCTGATGACGAGAGATTTGAATCCTGAAAGGCATCATTCTCTCTATTTCGACAGATTTTTTACGTCAGTGAAATTGTTGGAAATGCTTGGTGAAAAGGGATGTCATGGTACAGGCACATGTCGCCTCAATCGAATTCCAGTTGAGGCTCGCCATTTGCTCAAATCGGATAGAGACATGAATAGGGAGCCTCGCGGTGGGAATGACCGAGTTTCTCGGTCAGATGGTGTCTTGTCATTTACGAAATGGTGCGACAAGAGAACTATAGTTCTCGCTTCTACAATACACTCGGTCGAACCAACTGACATTGTAAGGCGATGGAATAAAACCAGAAAAGTATTCACCGATGTCAGCAGGCCTAATGTCGTTGCCCAGTACAATAGGTCAATGGGAGGAGTCGACATGTGCGATCGCATGTTGTCGTACTATCGATGCAAAATCCGAACCAGGAAATGGCCGATCCGATTATTTTTCCACTTTATGGATTGGTCAGTGGTCAATGCATTTCTGCAATACAAACTAGATTGTAAAAATTCTGATCTGAATTATGATCTTCTAACATTCAAGCAATATATTGCAGAGACTCTCCTATCTGCAGGGAACAAACCTGTTTTTCTCACTGATATAAGAAGTACGACTCCTATTCCTGAAAGAGCTTCGCGTCGTACAACGCATTTGCCTGTCGCTCTTAGTCTTCCTCAAGGTAGTTTTATGAGATGCCGAAATCCAGGTTGCAAGAAAAAAACACATACTAAATGTAAAACTTGTAATTTGTTCTTATGTGTAAAACCCAACTCTAACTGCTTCAAAGAATTTCATCCAGAATAACAAAAGTACATTTTGAAATCGAAAGTACTGAGACTAGATAGCTAGAAAAGAACAACATACTTGAAATAGACATCATTATACGATTTGTGATTTGTTTTTATAAATCATACCGAGCTCTGGCTTCTTCAAAGAATTTTATACGGAGTAAAAGTACTTTTTGGAATATTCAATTGTTTTCATATAATATTTTATGTATTGGCTACATATATTGAATAGTAAAGATCATTATATAGTGTATACTACAGAAAAATAAATGATAGTTAATTCAGCTACTTACGCTCTTCAGTCCATCTGTCCATTATAATGGACACTCTATATCTATGTTATCAAATTACATATATAAATAGAACAACATTTAGAACTCTTTATAGACATTAGAAAAAACAATTGCACACAAAAAATGTATATTTGATACTTTAAACAGCTTTGGGACTGAGGAGGTTAATTTTTTTCATATTGAATAGTGGCATGCCTTCACAAGATGACCAGCATGTACGAAAGTCGGTGCGAAATACATGGGCGAATTCCAATTGTGAATTTGTAACGATTGAAGACATCAGGTCTCTAATGAACGACCATAAGAGGGAAATAATTTCTTGCCTGTCATCTAAAGTAGACGAACTTAACGCGACGGTCAGCAAACTGGTTGCAAAAATTGATGAACTAGAGATCAAAGTGTCAGACTTAAACGATAAACAACAGGATCAACAACGTGAAATCGATGAACTACACGACATTGCTGCTTCGTTTTTAGACCCTGAATCGTTGGTACGGGAATGTGAGGATCGCCTCAATCGCAAAAATAATATAATTGTCTTTGGGCTGCTAGAGAAATCCTCCGGTTCAAATGATCAAAAGAAAGAGCACGACCGACTGCAACTAAAGCGTATAGTCGACTTTCTTGGTGTCTCGGATATTGATATTTGTCAGTGCAATCGAATGGGTAAACTTCGTAAGGATGGAAATCGCTTACTTCGAATTCAAGTGAACGATATTGACTCCAAAAAAGAACTGCTCCAGAGGGCAAAATCTTTAAAGAATTCGGAATTTTCTTCTGTTTTCTTGAAACATGACCTAACCCCCATGCAACAGGATAAGGAAAGGAATTTGAGGAGGGAACTGGAGATGCGTCGAAAGAACGGTGAAGATGTGGTTATATTTCGTTGTCAAGTGAGATCTAAGAGTGAATTGAACCATTTCCATCAGTGATTTTACCGACTTTGCATCCTCGCTTGCCTTCATTTATGTCCACTAATGTTAATCGTGCTTTCCCTAAGCTTGATGAAATTCACGCTAGCATTTCCAGTAAAGAACTTGACATTTTTGCAACTACGGAATCATGGCTTGACTCAGATATTGATGACATCACTATCGGTTTGAATAATTACAGAGTTTTTCGAGATGACCGTTCGGATGGACGAATGGGTGGCGGCGTAGTACTTTGGATTAAAGATTCCCTTCAACCTGACCGTTAGGATGTTATTGGTCATGATTATGGCTCAAACAGTATCTGGGTCGTTTTTCACAAACTCAAATTATGCTTTGTGTGCATTTATCTACCTCCATCCTGCGTTATTAGGTCTACGTCCGATTTGCAATCATTTATATCGGATAATGTCGATAATGTTCTGTTTCATCATCCGGAATATATATACATGTATATATATATATATATATATATATATATATATATATATATATATATATATATATATACATGCATATATATATATATATATATGTTATAACATCCTCATTACTGGTGACTTTAATCGTCTAGACACATCTCACTTACTGAGTTCGTTTGACTTATGCAACGTAGTGAAAAGTCCTACTAGACTTAGTTAGCGCTATCCTAGATCTAGTGCTTTTGTCTTCCTCCATATCCCCACAATATAAAGTCGAAATCGGTCCTCCTATATCAACCAGCGACCATCGAACGATTTTATGTACTCCAAATAACTGCATTTTGCCTCCAAGTAGCAAAGTTTGTTGTACGTACGATTTGAGATCATCGAATGTCGACGCTTTTCTTCGTCTGTTGGGTAGTTGTAACTTCAAGCAATTTTATGACATGCGTGTTCCTCTCAAAGAGAAGTGTTCATTTTTTAACGATACCATCCAATGGTGTTTTGCCAAAACCATACCTTCAACTACCGTAATAATGAGTTCCAAAGACAAGCCCTACATAACTCCCTTTACAAAATCATTGATAAACTCAAGATGGGAGTCTTACCGCAACCGAAATTTTCATATTTACAAGCATTTGAGTTGCAAGATTAAATCCTTAATTGCAACTGAGAAATGGAGGTGGGCCCAAAAAGCTTGCTCCGGTTCAAAGGAGCTTTGGAACGTTGTAAATGAAGTGCGTGGGACAAAGAAATCTTCCTTCTCTGTAATGGATCCCATTTTGAGACAATTCTCATCAAACATTGATACAGCTGAGTTCATTAATTCTCTTCTACAGGCTTCTCAAACTCAATGTTCGAGCATAAATATCAGGCAAGACTACGATGATGATTGGGCTCCTCTTGTTAATCAGGAAGATGTGGAGAAACCACTTTCATATCTGAAATCGAACAAAGCCTCGGGCTGCGATAATATCCCATCCGTAATTTATAAAGAAACTGCACTAATTATAAGTGCACCGCTGACCCACATTATTAATGTCTCCATTCTTACCCGTCGGTTTCCATCCTGTTGGAAACATAGCGTCATCAGGCCTATTCCGAAGTCCTTACCTGCAACCTTGGATGAATTGAGACCAATTTCTCTGTTGCCCGTCCTTTCCAAAATCTGTGAACGGTTGATTTTGAACTCTGTTATTCCTATATTCCACCAGTCCTTCGGCAAATAACAATTCGGCGGTTTGACAAACTCCTCGACTACGGCTGCACTGATATGTCTACACGAGAAAATCACTTATGCCCTTGATCAAAAGACTACTTTGGGAACCGCAGTGCTTGCACATGACTTTAGTAAGGCATTTGATAAGCTTTCTCATAATGTGATAATCAATAGTTTGCATGAAAATCATTTTCCGAAAGGGTTTATCAAATGGTTAACTGATTATCTCTCCCATAGAACTCAATCAGTTAAAATTTGCAACACGATCAGTGACTTCCTTCCCGTAACAAGCGGTATTCCTCAAGGATCAATATAGGGCCTTTCCTATTTAATGCCGTGGTTGGTTCTCTTGTTCCTACATATTTAACAAGTACCATTGTAAAATACGTCGATGATTGCACATTTGTGATACCGATCTACCCTCACGCCATAACCGCACCTTATGACGAGCACAAAGGGATGGTTTCGTGGTCTAGTTCCATTGACCTTCCGCTCAACTTCCGGAAGTGCAAACTTCTTTGGATCCCTAAATCATCTCAATGCGTCTGTCCTGCGATTTCTGGTATACTTTCTGTACAAACGATGAAAATTCTGGGAGTGACTTTCTCTTCAGATCTAAAATGGGATTCTCACTTCGATTTTGTCAACAGAGTTGCGTCACAGCGACTGTATGCCTTGAGGATTCTACGTCCTGTGCTCGGTTCGATGGATTTAAAACGTGTATACTGTGGTTTGATCCTCTCTACTATTGAGTACTGTTCTCCTTTGTTCGTATCATTATCTTCTCGTAACAAGTATTTGATGAAGAAGATACAACGTCGTGCTCATCGAATTGTGTGCAGTCAAGAGTGCAAATGTACTTTCTTTCCGGACTTAGATTCCCGTCGATTAAATAGTGCTGTTCGACTTTTGCACAAGATCTCTACAAATCCTGACCATCCTCTGCATCGATTGTGTCCGGTCACATCTGCTCATTCTGGTAGATTTCTTCAACCCGTTTCTCGAACCACACGCCGGCTTAATTCCTATTTTCCGTATACAGTTGCTATTTCTAACAATTCTAATACATGGTAGAATTACTTTCTTATGATGTCATTTCTATAATCGATTTTGGATTAACGATAAAGATTAAATTCTAATGGGTGTGCTTCCTGTTAGTTCATTTCTGCTGATGTTGCTTTTGTACTTCATGTACAGAAATTTTATCGTGAAGTATTGTGTACATTAATTATGATTCCCAATGTCTTTTGAAAATATACATTTACTTACTTACTTACTTACCATCAAATCGATATCGAGCCTTTCGGAATATTGCTTGTTTGTACATGATTAGAGGGAAAAGTGTGCCAGTTTCAATGAGAAATTGAATTAGAGAAAATATGCGTAAGTGAGAGAGAGAGAGAGAAGCGTATATATTTGCAAAATTGAGAATCGAAATCATTACAAGTGACAGTAGTATAGGGTATGAGATCCGGCGCACTCGCTTCGCTCAGCACCGGATCCCACACCTAGGTAGATACAAAAATGAAAAATACAAAAAATAGGGGCCTTCTGAAGTTTAGCAAAACAAAATGCAAAAATAGGGGCCTTCTGAAATTTAGCAAAACAAAATGCAAATGAAATGAATATGGACAAAAATGCAATAAAAATATTCATTTAAAAATGGAAGATACAAATGAAAAAACAAAAGAACCATCAGCCCCTTTATATCCTTCATTATCATATGAAATGGATATAGCAAAACATAAAGATAGAGTCAGGTACATGAAAGATAAGGAAGCGCAACTATTGTTAAAATTAGAACATTATGATAAATTAAGAAAAAGATGGACTATAGTTAAGAATGTAACACATGGCATTGGAGCATTTGTAACAGTTTCTTTAGGCGCTCTCACTATTGTCATTTCATCTGGCGTTCTTACAATTCCTGTTGTTGCTACAGCTTTAACAGGTACAGGTGTTTTTACAACGTCACTTGCAACATTGATAGATAAATCTGTAATGACTAAGAAACGAAAATCCTTAAGTAAGAAACATGCATATGTCAAAGAAGTACATGATAAACTACATTACTACTTTCAGAGAGTGTGTGATGACAATGTTATTACGTTAGATGAGATTGAAAAATTTGATCAAATAGCTAGGGAAGCAACTAAAATTCCTGTTAAATCTCAAGACAAAGTAGACAATGAAGCTTCTTTAGAAGGAATAAGAACTTTATTAAAAACGTTAGAACAAAGTTCCATAGAACAAAGATAAGTTGTTCAGTAAAGTGTTTTTGTTGTATCTCTATGCTACCACAAAATTCAAATATTATATTATAAAATAATGAATACAAATGAGGATAAAATTAGACAACTAGAACAATTAATAAAACATAAAAATATTATGAAGAAAAATTATAGACAATATCGAATGCTACAAGCTGGAGTTCAATCTGATATGTTAGAAAAAATGCAACTAACTGAACAAGTGAAAACTGATTTTGAAAAAACTTTTGCACCACTCAAAACTCTTGAGAAAGAACTTGCAGTTCATGATAAACGAATTGACATATCTGATCCAGTGCAGAAAACCATCATGGATGATTATGGTTTGTTAGAAGCAAACATAGAAAAGAAATTACCAAAATCTATGGCCATTTGAACATTCTACTTCATTTATAGATGGAAAGCCATCTCTTAGATTTTACTTAGGTGGAGAAGAATTATTTATAAATACTAAAGAAAGTTTTCTTTTCACACCAGACAAAACAGCTTTCAATTTAGACAGACATTTTGTGGATTTATTAAGAGGAGCGGATTTAGATAAATATCATGCTGATGATCTACTGAAATATAAAACTATGTTAGATAAGGTTGGAACTGCAAAAACTCTTAAGCGTTATAAAAATTTGAATAGCTTATTATCCAAAACGTCTAGTACCAGTAAAACAGGAACAAAGATACCAATGCCTACAGCTGGTTATTCAACACCGACTGGTTATTCAACACCAATGGCTGCTTCTCCAGCAAGAACTGGTTATTCAACACCGACTGGTTATCCACCAATGAGTGGCTATCCACCAATGGGCGGTTATCCAAAAACAGGAACAGGACTAAAAGAGACAACGGTTTTCCGACCTGATGATCCGCAAGAATTAATAAACAGATTAGAGATTTTATTAGCTGCAACAAAAGAAGGACATAACTCTAGCTTTAACGAAATACATGCAATCTTAAAAAGACTATTAGAAAAGGAAATTATAAATGAGAAGACCTATAAAAGCTTATCTAAATTACTTAGTTAAAAATGTCTTCGGCAGAACTAGAAAAAATTAATAAACATTTAGAAAATTTAACCGAGATTTTGTCCTCATCAAAATTTAGTACGACATTCAAATTTATGGCAACTACTTCCTCGCATACTTGTAATTTAGATCCTATTGTTCACTTAGAACAAGACAAACATTATGAAGTAGCATTAACTAGTTTTTCAACATTTAACACAATACAAAATATTATCAAAGATGCAAATGACCGATTTGAATATTCAAATGACAAAGGTACAACTTGGAAAGAATTAACTTTTCTTCCTGGATCTTATGAAGTTGAATCGATTTCCAATGAAATAAAAAGACATTTAGGTATTCAATTTAAAGACAAGAAACAATTACATTTCGCAGTTGAACCAGCAGTAAATAAATTTTCTCTTACTTTAGATGAAGTTTAGATGAAGTTTAGTTATTTTGATATTGACAAATCTTTATCAAGACTATTAGGATTTAAAAAGAAACTCGATGCACAAGGTTTTCATATCAGTGAAAATATACCTAAAATAACTGAAATAAATTCAATCAACGTTCAGTGTGATACTATAGAAGGTGCTTATGTTAATGGAAAGCTAACAAATAATATCTTCAGTTATCCAGCATTCACAGTTCCGATTGGTTACAGTTTAAATGTATCCCAAAATCATTAATATATTTTCCAGTTACACGAAAAACAATTAATTCAATTACTATTAGAATAACAGATGAGAAAGGAAAGGCAATAAATTTTGGAGGTGAAGAGATTATGATAGATCTATTATTACGAAAGGTGTAATTAAAAATATTGACTTAAAATTGAGTGAAAACAGTTCTGTAAAATATCCACTAAACAAGAAAGTGAAATTCAATCATCATAACTTGTCAAATAAAGTTTTATCAGTTATCTGTGGCAGATCAGGTTGTGGAAAAACGAATCTACTATTTAAAATTCTCACGACACCCAACTTTTTGGATTATAACAATCTTATCATTTATACAACAACAGCAGACCAACCTATTTATCAATTTTTGAAATATGGTTTTGAAAATAATCTTACAAAATCAGCTATTGCTTCACTGTTTGAAGAATATGAAAAGTCGGAGTATGAAGAGGAAATAAGTTCCTGGTGTGAAGAAGCAGCGAAAAATAAGCAATTAGTAGAACCCGAAATAAATAAACACATATCGATACAATTAATAGATGATAGTGGTAATATGCAAGATCCTAGTAAACTAAATAAAACGAAAAAACATTGTGTTGTGTTTGATGATTGTGTTAATAACAGAGATCAGGCAGTTGAGAGAAATTATTTTACAAGAGGACGACACAATAACTGTAGTGTCTTTTATTTGACACAAAGTATGTATTCACTAGATGGCGGCGTTATTAGAAAGAATGCTAATATTTTTATGCTTTTCGAAATCAATCCAAGAATCCTAAGTGATTTGTTAAGAGACTTATGTATAAGAGATAAAGATGACTTTAAACAATCTTGCAGTGATGCTTGGTCAAACGATTATGGATTTATCACAATCAATATTGATAAAAAAGTACATGACAGAGTTATAGAAGATTTGTTCTCTGACTAGCCTTCAGCTCGAGGGACCCTCCATCGGAAGGGGAGATTTCTTGGCTTTGCCCCGACTGAAACTCTGAATCGAACATCTAGTGCATTATAATTCCTCTTCCCAGTCTTCACTATCAGGGTATTCACTATCACTGTATTCAATTATATTACATTCTTTTTTTATTCGTTGAAATATTTCGTCTTGAACATCTTCTCCGTTATAAGGTAGCATAATACCATTTGCATCAGGTGCTTGACGTTTAAGAATATTTATTTTACCAGTGAATCTTTTTTCTTCAGTGTTATTATTTTTATCAGGAATACTAATACCAGTTTCTAAAGATCTTTGCCATGGTTTATTAACAATTGTTGTCAATGTTTCGCCATGGTATAATTGTATAAAATCTTCTACTTTTACTTTAGATTTTGTATAACCCTTAAATGTTTTCTTTTCACTAAGTCTCCCTTGTTCATCTACAGTAATACAATATTTTATTTTAGGGGCAATAAACAATCCATGTATAATTCCACCATTACCATAATCATTTTTCCCTTGACACAATTCCCCACCAACACATCCAGCAGCGTCTAATTTATTGAAGAGTTCATTGGAAATGTAGCTACTATCGGTATCTGTGTAATGTATGCGTTTTTCTTTAAAACCATTAATTTCTAAAATAAAGTTATTCATGATCCGTCTAGAGTGAGCAAGAATAAAAGAACCTAAATGTGATGGCATGAATGATGTCTTTTCAGTGTCTGTAATACTAGCTTTAAGAAATTCATCATCTTCCATTTCTACTTTCACTAAGAATTGTTCATCATTTACTTTTTCAAAATCTTTTACTTCTTGAGTGAAATTTTTTCTCAATGTACTTTCATTCCATAAATGATATTTAGTGGTTATGTCTTTTTGTACGGTTTTTCCACATAGTGAATTCATTAATAATTTAATCAACTCATCGCCTACAGTGTTTCCTTCTGTTTTATATTTTTTTCTTAAATTGAAGAACTTTTCAATGTATTTTCGAAATGGTGAAACGTGATAATTTTCTTCATAGATTATACCATCTGTAATAGATAATATTTTTCCACCACATCTAACAATTTCCTGTATGTCTACGGAAGTTAATACATCATGACACATTCCATTCCTAAAACTTATTACTTCTTGATTGCCATTGTTTTCATTCTTTACCTTATCTTTCGCAGGAACTGGTTGGAAAAACATATCATCAGGATAATGAAGCACAACTGTGAATATTCCAGTTTTAGGACGAAATGATTGAGTGTTAAATTGATATAATTCTGCCTGTTCTTCTTCTTGTCTAAATTTTCTAGACGATTCAGCTTTAGGGTATTCTGAATGTTCGTCATACATAGCTGATGGATATAAAGATGTTGCATCAAAAGCCATTAAGAATTCATTTTGTTGTTCGAGTAGTTTGTGTTCAATTTCTTTACAAAGAGCATTCTTGTCTTGCAACTGATTATACTGCTTCATTAAATCTATTAAATTATTATGACCAGGAGAGCGCCTCCCACAGAATAAATACCGTTGTAATATTGGCTTCAAGATGATGCAAAATGGAGATTCGTAATGTCTTATATTTGCCGACACTCTTCCACCTTTAACAGATTTTCTAACATGGTTTCTAGTCCATAAATCAGTATGTGAGTGTATAAGTGTATTGTCATCTTGTACGTTCTTCATCCAACCGTTAAATGTTAAAGCGGAGGATGTTAAATTAGTAGTTACATCTTCACCAATTAATTCTTGCGTAACATTATTATACTTGTAGATACAAAATGCTAATGAAAGGACATCGTTAATTAAATACGGTTTCCACTCATGTTCTTTTTCTTGATAATTGTCATGTGTAATTTCTCCAATTTCATAATTTAATTTACAGATATTGGTAGGGGTTTTAAAATTCTCGCACCATTTGGAAAGACTCGTTTTCACGTGTTGATAGCTGCATTTCATTACAATAGTTTGTAAAGGTTTACTTGATGACTTTTGCCTAGATGGAGTTTGTGTGTTACTTTTCGTAGAATCACCTAGTTTCTTAGATCTAGAGGAACGTTCGATCTACTTACTAACACTTTCAGTTGTATAAGGATTTTGTAAAGAAGCACTTAGTATTCCTCTTTATGTTTTAAGCGGTGGTTTAGTTAATTTAAAATTAGATTTTATCGGAAAATATGCATCGAATCCTGATGAATTGTGCGCTATTAAAGTTATTTTCGAATAATTAAAAGATCCAAGGTTTTTGAAAAATTGATGTATTGATCATTCACCTTGTTTCCTAATAAAGATTTTCACACAGCGTTGAAGTTTGTTAAGTTCTTGTTCAGTAAAGGTATTGTATTCACCTATCTGTTTCTTAAGTTCTTTAATTACATGTTCATCCTTACTCCTTTTTATTTTAATCATATCGCGTAACAATCGTGCGTCTAATTCTTCCAATCTTCGCTTCGGTAGGCAACACATGAATTTATTGAAATTGATGGCACCTAAAGCATAAGGAATAGGATGAGCTGTTGGACAACGAGGATCTGGATAAGTTTCGAGATCCCATATATATGTTGAACCATAGTCAATTGGTTTCTTTGTTATGGTTTTATACGGAAGTGTTGTTAGATTTTCATCAGTAACAGTTTCATATATTGGTTTGAAATTATTTTCAATTTCTCTAATAGCATTCTGCTTTGTAGAACTTGTTTATTAAACAGTAGTGTCCTATTGAGGAACCTTCGTGAGAATAATTGTAATAAACGTAATTATGAGACGTTGTAATACCTCTAGGATTTAAATGACGATTAGTAGGGCTGAAATTCTGAACACATTCTCCAAAGTATTTATTGGATTGAGAAAATTTGCAGTTTGACATTACTCCTGTTCTAGATGTAGCTTTCTCTTTATATAAAAAGTCATTAAACATCTCGAACATAATTTTAGCTTGTTCTTGATTGAACCCACGTAAGGCGTTGTAACATTTTATAAAGCAGAAATCTTCAGAAGGAATGTAGCAATATTGTCCGGTGTATTCTTTGATTCTATATTTCATGTTAATACCAGCACCTCTATGTGATCTTTGTACTAGCTTCATTCCAAAATCTTCGTATTTGAGACTATCTGTAAAAACCCATTCATTAGTATCTGATTTGTCATCTAGATTACGAAGCCATGTTTCAAATGAATTTTTATCATAAAATGTATCGTAAAAGTTTGGTATTGTGGTTCCATCTTCTTTGTTTATTACACCAAATAAATTAAAAACTTTCCCATTTCGTAAAAGGTCACGCATATCATTTACTACCATAGTAAAAAGTTCATTTTCATACGTGATTTCGTTCGGATTAAACAGATTCAATAGATCATCACCAAGTCTATCATCAGAGAATATGTCAGTTTCTAATGTTTCCTTTGTTCTACGGTTCTGTTTTTTAATACATTTACGCTTCTTTAATGAAGCAACTTCTGAATCAAATTCATCAATTTGTTTCTTGATCAATTTGTCAATCGCATGTTCTGATCTTTTAGTCATTTTATCATTCATATTTTTTTAAAGAAAAAATTATGTTTTTTTACATAGAACCTCGGTCCGTCAACTCTGCTGATTATGCAGGAATATTCAGTTGTTGCAAAGTCTCTAATTCATGTGTTGTTAAATTTTCTTTCTTACCAACCACCATAAATTATTGCATGCTAAAAATACTCTGAAACTTCGCAGACAAAGTGGAAAGAAAGTCTTTTGTTTTAGCATAACTTCTTATACCGTGTTTGATTTTATAGTCTTTAACGAACTCTATGTAATTATGATGGTAATGAAATTTAACTTCTTTCTTTGAATTTACAGGGTTTGTAGGATTGCGATAATCTTTTAAAACTGGTACATGTTTTATTTTGTAGGCATTTGCCGTCTGAGCTTCACTCACCTCGTTAATCATTTTTTTTAAAACAAAATTACATCTTGTTCATTTCATCTATTATTGGACGCATGGCACTTAATGTGCTTTTTGCATCAGAGACTAGAGGTTGTACATTTTTCAATACATCGCGGAAATCAGTAATGCCTGTTCGGATAACATCTAATGTATCCCTATTTTCTAATCGTTTAGGTGTTTGAATCTCTAACACATTATTCAGATAATGATCGAAATAAAATAAAATGTTTCTGGTATGATCGTTAGTGGTTCAAGTGATTCGTTTTCTAGAAAGATCATTATTTCTTCGATGTTATGAGGTGATAAATTCTTTGCGCCTGCATAAAGACTACAGTTTGTTTGAATTTACTTCTCACACAACATATTTTTGCAGATTCATGCAAGTCATAGTATCTAAACTATATCCAAACTATTCCTGGAAGTTTGAGGCGCTATTATAGTGTTTTATGTCGACAGACAAGTAATTAAAAGAACTGATGTAACTCATGTATTAAAATTAAATGCCACAAATTGCTGTAAATGAAAAAATAGACTCGAAGGCAGAACAGATTTCAAGCTAAAACCGGGTATGTCCTCCTCGTACTTTGATCACTGCTTGAATTCTTTTTTGCATGGAATCTACTAACTTTTCACATGTTTCGGTAAGGGATACATCATGTGTACAATTTTTGCAATTAATGTCTGTTCAGTAGGCAAATCATATTCACAAAGTCTCTGTTTCAGTATCCCCCGAAGTGTCTCCAGAGGATTGAGGTCTGGCGAATTTCCAGGCCATTTCAAAACATCCAGATTGATTTGATTCAGATAATTTGTGCACAGTCTAGCCTTGTGGCACGGTGCCGAGTCGTGCATAAAGATGTTAACCCCAGAAGAACTCCATTGCTCCATTTGAGGTCTCACACGAGGCTCCAAGACGTGCAGATACGAATGTTGATTCATGCTCCCCTCGCATACGTGAAGTCGTCCGGCTCCTTCAGCACTCACAATACCCCACATCATAACTTTGACTGGATGTTTCAAACGTGGTTCTGAGGGAGTCTTCGATGAGGAAGCTGTCCAGACTCTCCTAGGACGGACTGACGAGCCCTCAATAGACGATTCATCGCTAAAGGCCACCTGAGCTGTAAAAGAAAGAAAAATAATAAAAAAAGGCGAAAAATTGGAAAAATTCTCAAGTCAATATTTCTCATGAAAATTCAGAACAAAATGAATTCATACATTCACTTACCCCTTTCCAATCCTCAGAAGTCCAACCAGCGTGATCAAGAGCAAACTGATGTCTCTTTTGTTTCATCGCTTTGGTAAGTAGAGGGAGGGACCTTTCTGGGCTTCTTGGATTCGCACTTCATTTCCTTCAACCTCCGCCACACAGTTGTTCGACTGACGTTGGTCCCTGCATCTTGTAACCGCTTTCGAAGCTTGGCAGTTGTAACACCATAGTCTTTCTTCACTTCACGAACTAAGAAGCGGACATCTGCACTACTAGTGGCTTTTTTCTTACCACACCTTCCTTTTCGATGGCCTACATAATGTTCGTTGGTCTTCATCCTAGCAATTCTCGACACTGTAAAATTACTAATTCCTGTTCTACGAGCTATTTCTCGGTGTGAATAGTCCGTATTCTTCAACAAGGTCGTTATTTCAGCAACTTTGCTGTTTGAGAGGTCCTTTCCTTGCGGCATTGCTACGATCAGGTTACAACCTGCCTGAATCACCTCAATCACCAGTGTGATGAGATTTTTCTGAAATCTCCCCACTGAAGAGACATCAAATCAAAATTGACCAATCAGCTTGGAGTAAGATTACCGTAAAAAATCACGTGAGCCAGATTGCAGACAAGATAACAAGTCGAAACAGTGTTCGAGAACAGCGCATGTTAGCACAGTATGAATCAACATTTTCACGTGCCCATCTTGGAATCTCGCATTAAGTCTCCATTGGAAAAAAAAGTGCACTGTAAGGGCCAATATCTTCATGCACGCCTCGCCACCTTACCACAAGGCTTGACTGTGCACAATTTATCTTAATCGTATACGTTTGAGTTCCGCTAGATGACCTGGAAATAGCTTTTATACTATAATTCGTTTTAGCAACAAAAATATTGAGTGTGAGAAGTAAATTGAAACAGACTGTAATGTCAAAATCTGATGAATTGTTATATAAGTCATGTTCGCTATCTAATGATACATTTAGATCTTTATCATACACTTGCATTTGATTCATAATGGTATCAACACGTATTATCCCATATTTAACATGTGTACATTTAGCTAAAGGTAAAGTTAGTTTATAATTTTCTTGATATCCTCAAAGAACGCTGTATTATTTTGTGTAGTTGTATAAAAAGTTTCCACATTTTCTCTAATCTTATTATCTACGTCACACGCTTTATGAGCTAATACAACTATTCGCATGTGATGGTGACGGCCTTTTGTAAATATTTCTGATATGTCTTTTTGTTTCACTAAACTAGCTACATCATCTAATATTAGTAAAGAGTTCTGTTCATATGTGCTCTCAAAACTTTCCATATCTTCTACCATATCTAAATCTCCTCTATTATAAACATTTGAATATCCTTGCCATTCGTCAGGTTGCAAACAGAAAAATTAAATACATCTTCTTCTTTAAAATGATCTTGGATGTGCTTAAGCATGAATGTCGTCTTTCAACTTGCAGTCTTTCCATAAACTGTAAAATGTAAGTTCTCTTGTGTAGTACGTCCTTTCGGTTTATCATTTTGATGAGATGGATGTTTCCAACCTTTAAACGTTTTCGTTTGTTCTTTTTAAAATGCAACCTTCATTTTTTCCTGCGTTTGTAAGAAACCTAACCAATTTACGAAACGATAAGCAAGATAAATGAGAATACATGTAATAGTAATTTTTACACAATAAAATTATAGAAACCCCAAGAAACGGCCGAGATCGGCGTCTTCTCAAAATAAAGATCGTTCCTCATTACGTTGATTGAGCTGATTGGTTACAGGTTGTGGATTAGGTATAACTGTATACGCATTTTCTCTAGGTTTCATATAATTTACCGGTGGATTTTCCATTTTTAAAATGGGGAAAAACTCTTCGGACTCCGTGCACCCTTCCACTCCTTTGAGTGATTAATACCTCTCTAGGAGCTCTAGAGCCGTACGGACCCTGGGGGCGGGGCCCAAAACGAAGCCATATCCACTCACCCGAGCGTATGGCGAGGGCTCTAAACTACTACAGACGCAAAGTTACTTTCCCCCACCCAAAGTTACTTTCACATACCCAAAGCTACTTTCGTACACAAATGGCTGCATCTCGCGGGAAGCTTTTCTTTGCTAAAACTTTGTTACAGTTGGGGCATCTTACTTGTACCTTTAAACAATCTTTACATTGGTACTTACTATCATAAAATTCCGATTTGGGTTTTAAAATTTCGCAATTAGTGCATTTTCGTGTGTTCGTAGAACATGAATTATAATGATTAGAAAACCCCTGACTAGTGAAAAATTTGTTACAACACATACATTGTCTATCTTTTATTTTAGGGAGTGGCGGTAATTGACATGTCCTTAGGTGACGGGCAAAATTCGTCGACGTTATACTTTTCCCACAGTCATTACATGTTTCTTTCTTTTTTGCTTATGTTACCTTTTGTTGCACTGGCTGTACTGTTTGTACTGGTTGTACTGGTTGTACTGGCCGTATTTGTTGTACTGGCTGCACTGGTTGTACTGGCTGTTCATGTCGGGGGTGTACTGGGTGTACTTGCTGTACTGGCTGTTCATGTACTGGGTGTACTGAGTGTAGTGCCTGTACCGGCTGTACTGGTTGAAGTGGTTGTGCTGGGTGCACTGTCGCATGAACTACTTTCATATATTTATTTAATAATGCTTTATTACGAAAATATAAATTACAGATTTCGCATAGAAGCTTGGTTCCGCCAACTTCGTTGGATAACATATTTTTTAACAGAAAAAAATGATGTCAACAAATGTTGGCGGTTGTGCTTACATTCCGAATAATCAAGAATCAAGAATCAGAAATAGAACTAGACAACTATATCATGAAAACTGGAGACGTTTTAACAGGTCCGTTACATCTTTCTATTCTTCCACAACAAAATACTGAGTTAGCAAATAAAGAATATGTTGATAGACAGTTCGATAGAATTGTGACACTGCTGACTCCACTAATGAAAGAAACAAAGCTTCTAAAGCAGAATGATGAAAGACTGGGAGAAAAGCTAACAGACCTAAGTAGCAAACATGGAAATATAGAAGCAGATATATCAAAACTTCATAAAAAATAACAGAACATTCAAAACTTGCAATCCTGTTATCACTAAATTTAAAGTCTGCCACTGCAGAGAATACAAAACAAAATAAACAACTGAAAGAAGAGTTAGAAAAAGTTAGCGAAAAGAATTGAAAATTATTACAACACTTACAACAGCTGCAATCCACATTCCAAAAAAGTGTTGCTGAATTAAGTAGCCAAATCACACAACAAGCAAAGCACATGAACAGAATGATGAACGAAGTGAAAGCACTTAAACAGAAGGTTAGCGAATTGAAGTCCCTTTAAACGAATTTAGAAAATGAAGTAAAGAAAAATTATAAAGGAAATAAGGGGAATAAGGAACAGTTGAATGCTATTAAAGTTCAATTGAATGCTCTTAAAACAGAAGTAAAGAAAAGTGAGAAAAAATTAGAAGTAAATGAAAAAGAAATTAAAGTACATCACACGCTGCTTGACGCAATAGATAGAGTGCAACAGAAAATTAATAAAGTTATCACGCGGTTGTTGTCCATTCACACACGAAAATCTTAATAGAACCTTGTTCAGAGGCTTTAGCCGACCACTTTGTTCAGGGCTTTAGCCGATCACAAACGCAAATATTTTTCCCAAAAGTCAAATTTAAGCTTAAAAAATGCCTATAATTTATAAACACAATCTTAAAAATTTTGCTTCAAATAAAAAAATTGCCCATGAACCATCTATGAAATCTGTTTACCATTATAACAATGTAGAAACAGTTCAAAAAGAAATAGATGGCATCTTTTCTAGCATCGGTGATAATATAGGAAGTATCGTTCATGTTATTAAAAATAATAAAGATTTAATTACATCTGCCGCAAAAGGAGCAGCTGCTATAGGTAGTATAGCTAGTGCAATATCAAATGCTGTTAAGTCTCAAAACGAATTAAAACAACTAGAAACTATTCGTAAACTTAAGAATGATTCTGAAGAACTAAATAAATTTAAAAAACTCTCAGAGGAAACAAAAAGCAAAATTGCTAACATAGCAGCTGATAGTAAACATGAGGAGAAATCAATTGAGGAAATAAGAGGTAATGGTTTAGCAAAATTCTAAAATATATTCTAAAAAGGAATCCTGGGAAAATTACTTTTAGAAAAAACAAAAAAGTCAACAAAAAACAAAAACAAAAACAAAAAACAAAAAATTATTTTTTATAAAAATGTCTTCCCTGATTGAAAGTAAATTTAGATTAGACGATCCTCCGTTCGTCAGTTATAATCAAAAAAAGAATGACTGTAGTGTTGCAAATCAAAAAGGCCAGCGTTCCGCGTCGATTCGCTTTCTTATTACTCAGGCAAACACATCACAATGATATAGACAGAAATGTATATCCGACTTTCACTTTAGGTCCCAATTATGCGAAAATATGACGTCATGTAATTTGACGCACGAGAATGGAAGGCAAGAGTGTGACGCCATACATGGGAGACTGGGAGACACAGTAATACCGCATCATAGGCGGCAAAGCCCACATGCACACACGCACCAAAGAGGTCACCACGGCTGAGAAGCCGACAAACACCTACACGCCCCACAGGTCTTAAGACCTAAAAACTGAGAGATTAACAGGCTCAACAAATATAATCGTTCATCCACTCGGGGCGCCTCTTCACACGCACACTTCTACGAGGAATGATGCTATTATCGTTCGCATTGGTTGAATACCCATCTTCCTCATCATCATTCAGTTCGAAGTCCTCTATGATATGTTTGTCGCTGGGTACCATACGAAGGTGCGAGACATGCCTCGTAACCCCATCGTCGTTAATAATCACTCCTACGCTCGATTTAATGGAGGTGATTCTATGGGGCCCTGACCAGATGCTTTCACACTTGCCCTCAGGATCACGCATGTAAACTCTATCTCCTACGGTGAACGGATTTCTCTCTGGGTTATAAATGTCGTTATCTATTACGTTCTGCTGCTTTAGTATGTGGTCGATATCACCTGTTATTTGCTGCCGCTGCTTACTGATTCCCGGCTTCCTCGAAGAAGCTGAGAACATCAGCTCGAACTGACTGAGATTGTTTCCGTCCCTACTGCTATTCACCCAAAAAATAGCTTCCTGTATCGATCTAGATGTACGCGCAGCGCACCTTTTAACCGTTCGATGCATACGTTCTATGACTGCGTTGCCCTGGGGTCGATATGCACATGACAAAATTTGTTCTATCTCCCAATTATCTAAGAGCTCTGCAAATAGACGACTACGAAATATTGTCCCGTTGTCTGTTAAGATCGAGGAGGGAGGGCCAAACTCAGCGATGGCTTGCTCTACATGACTGACTAATTCGGACGCTGATTCATTTTTCAACTCACGCCATACGGTAAAACGGGATGCTAAATCAATTAATGATATGTACGGCTTTCCCTTAAAATGCGTTATGTCCATAGCAACCCTGTCCCATACGATATGGCTAGATATTCTACCATGTTGCCATTTGAAGTTGATGGCGGGATCAATTTTAGAGCAGGTGTCGCATCTGCTGACAATTTTTCTAACCATCCTCCTGGAGACTTGAGCGCCCCACTTTTCCCTAGCCAAGCGTAAAGTCCTATCTACCCCGAAGTGACACCTCGTATGTATTGACTTTATGTCGTTGATGAGCTGATTTTCTTCTCTATCTTGAACAGCAGCAGTCGCTAATGAAGCAGTCGCGGTGTCATTTGACACTACCAAATCTTGTTCTATTTGCAGCCAATTACACGGTACACGAGTAAGTTTATCAGCCAAATTTTTCTTTGATTCAACTAAAATCGGTTCTAATTGGAGCTGCTCAGTTTCAATTATTTCTTTTAAAGTATCGAGCCTGCGCCGAATTAATCTCTCCGATAGCGCCCGAGATTTTACATTATGCGTTTTATTAATAGTCGCCTGCAGCCACTTGTATACTGTTGAAGAGTCGGTTCTGATGTACAAGTATCTTCGCCCCCATCTCAGTGCCATGTTGATTTCTTTGATAACGGCGTCCAACTCGCTCAAGTTTATGTGTGCCGAGTCGTCTCGCGGTCTCAACCAAGTCGCGTCCTCTACTATGCTCCCACTAACCTCTAGCGCTACACCTATTGCCAAACCGCTAGCATCTGCCCACACTGTCATCGGAGCGCATTCACTGACTGGCCACTGCCCACGCACAGGATCGCCTTCGTTCCTAATTTCTCTAGGATTTCTTTCAAGGGTTTCCTTAGGTGCTCGGAAGCCACGTCATCCCATCCCATCTTAGAGACGGCAGTCAACCGCTGCATAAAACTGCAGTGGACTCGCAACCAACTTGCTGTTGGGAAGTGGCCCACCAGCTCACCCACTATGCTATGTATTTGCCTCCTGGAGCATTCATCAGGGAGAGTCGGTATTTTGTTGTCTCTTTCCCAAGACAAGTCTTCCTTCACCTTCATGCCTAGCACCCGAACTCCATCAGTGCGACCCAGAGTCAAGGGTTCCTTTGTCACTAATCCCCACGTCAGTAAATGTGATTTTACATGATTAATATCAACTTCTGAAGTATCAATAAATAGATCATCTACGTAACTCGAAACCGCCTTCTTGATCTTATCATCTTGGTCCAATACTTTCTGAACTATAGCTGTCATTATCTTGGGCGCGACTGACAGACCAAAACCCAGTCTGGTAAGCAGATAAATATTTCCTCTCCAACGGACAGCTTGGTAAGTCCATAGTGACTTATCAATATGAATTTGTAAATAGGCTTTCCTGAGATCTAACAAAGCTCCTTTCTCTCCTTTCATACGCCACTCTCTCAGCTTATCTGCACAGAGGGGAACCGCCCCACCCGGATAACTCTGAACAATACGATTCAGCTTGCGATAATCTAGCACCGGGCGGACTTTACTCTCATCACCTTTGTCTTGCTCAATAGCCATCAGCGGTAGGTAACCGCGTATCTCGCCATGCCTATTGTTTGAGTGTTTGACAAGAATGCCTTCTCTTACCCATGTTTCTATTTCCTTATCGCAAGCCTCCCGATTAGTTTGCTTAACGTAATTACACGGAAATCTGTGCAGCTCTTTAGTTTCGTCCTCATTAGTCCACTTCCAATTAGCTACCCAACGGCCATTGTTAAACCTTGCCTCAAAATCACTATCGGAAATAACTGTATCCTTGCTAATGGTAGGCTGAGTAATGACATTGGCCATATTATCCTCTAACTTAGTGAAGTTTATCATAACATTCCCGTCACGACAACACAGCTCAAGCCTGTTCTGTGACAACACGTCCAATCCTATGACTACGTCTACGTCTAACGGTAGCCTACGGACACAATACGCAGTAACAGGTCCTAAGTCAACACTATCGCTTCCAATCGATTTAAACTCAACTGACCCACTCGTATTCAAAACTGTCCGGTTCATCATTTCTAAGGCAATACTGGGAGAACTACAACGCTTCCACCGTACGTGGTCGCTGATTAAAGTCAAACTGCATCCTGTATCAATAAGTGTTTTCAATTTTTTACCGTTAATAAACATTTCTTTAATTAACGCTTTGTTACGCTTGCGATAGGGGTTAACCCTGTCATATTTAGACGCGAAATTTACGCAGAATTTACCGTCTGAATAGTATAGCTCAAACCCATTCGAGGCCAACACGTCCAGCCCTAGAACTACGTCTACATTTAGAGGTAGACTTGAAACAACGTGAGAACTTACGGATCCTAAGTCAATACCACTATCAGTTACTATAGAACTGAACTCAACCGACCCCCGCGTAAACAGCAAAGCCTTATTCATCATCTCCAACTTCAAAATCTTAGAAGAATTACGGCGTCTCCCATGTATGGCATGCTCACCTATGAGGGTTACACTGCATCCGGTGTCGATCAGAGTTCTCATTGTCCGACCATCGATGCACATTTCCCGGATTAATGCATCTGTGCGGGGGCAGCATGATCCGGCGCAGCCGCCTCCGCTTGACCGTTTCCCTGGGCGTTTCTCCGACAGTCAGGACGCATGTGGCCAACTTCTCCGCACTTGTAGCAGACGGTATTGCATTCTCGTTCGGTATGTCCGAATCTCCGGCAGCTGTTGCAGCGCGGTCTGAATGATTTGTCCGCTCTCCTCCGTTGATTGTTAGCATTTGAAATTGTTGCAGCTGAGAGCCCCGCTGTATCGCAGACACTGGTCAGCAGGGACTTGGCACAGGATATCACCGATTGTAGGTCGAGATCTTCTCCACATTGTAGCCGAACCTGAGGGGAAACTGATGGGGGCAGGGCGTCCACCAAGTAGCACGATACAATTTGGTCAGGTACCATGCTTTTATCGCCAGATATGACTTGTAGAGACCTCTTGATTTCATCTGCCAGTACATCCACTGATTCACCGGGCAGATGTCTGATCCTCTTCAGGTCTTGCCACGCTTGCAACTTCGACCGACCAAACACTCGCCGCAACGCCGCGAGCGCCGTTGCAAAGTTGGATTTGTCAGCGTCTGGCAATTGTTTCCAGGTGGCATAGGCAGGACCATCAAGAAAGATTGGTAAAATCTTTGCTAATTTGTCGTCGGTTTTGTTGGCGACATCCTCGATCGTAACGTCCACCGCAACCCGGAACTTGTCTATCCATTGCTCGATGTCGTCACTCGCACCGCCAGCAAACTTTTTCACCACTTCGATCAGCTTCATGAGCCGTGATAGCTTGTAGTGTTGCAAATCAAAAAGGCCAGCGTTCCGCGTCGATTCGCTTTCTTATTACTCAGGCAAACACATCACAATGATATAGACAGAAATGTATATCCGACTTTCACTTTAGGTCCCAATTATGCGAAAATATGACGTCATGTAATTTGACGCACGAGAATGGAAGGCAAGAGTGTGACGCCATACATGGGAGACTGGGAGACACAGTAATACCGCATCATAGGCGGCAAAGCCCACATGCACACACGCACCAAAGAGGTCACCACGGCTGAGAAGCCGACGAACACCTACATGACTATATAAGAATTGCTATGAATCCCGGATCTTCTAGTAGAGTAAATACTGGAGGAGATTTAATCTTTGAAGTTGATAATCAACAAAGTTATTTATATTTACCTGATTCCCTTTTACACTGTGAATAATCTTTATATAGTGATGCTGATTTTACAACACCATTACCTGCTACCGATAATATTGCATTAGAGAATAATTTCTATCCAAGATTATTTACACAAATGCGTTTAGATGTTGCAACTTAAAATATAGAAACAATAAGTGATTCTCCAGGTGTAATTGATACAATGCCTGGATTTCTAACAATTGGTGAAAATAATAAAAAGCATGAAATCGAAGGTTGGTTTCCAGATAATAATGATGGTACAATTATTGATGATTTAACTCACGCTGGAACAGATGCAGCAGGAATTGCGAAAGATGTAGAAAATATTGCAAATCATTTAAATAAAACAAATAATACTGCATATAAAGAAAGGCGTGTTTTGAACAAGAAAAGAAAACAGACAGTAAATTGGTCATTGTCTCCATTATTCGGATATCTAGATTATGACAAAATATCATATCAATTAAAATTTAAATTAATAATTCATCGCACAGCAAATAATGAATTATTCTTTTATGGTAAGACTGGAAAAATGCATATTTAAAAATTGATAGACTTAAATGGTGTATAAAACATATTACTCCTAGTTTAGAGAATGAATTAACTATTGCGAAAAGATTAAACACTAACAAACCAATTCCAGTAAATTTTCTAAAGCGTACTGCTAGTTCTGTAACTTTTTCTGAACAAAGATTCAACTGGCATTTTACTAGAACTTCGAATGCTCCATGACATTTAGTACTAACTTTTCAAAGAAATGATTCTCCAAGTTTTGATAAGAACAACAATCTTTTCCATATTAACACAATTCGAAGTTTGCAAGTTGCTTTAAATCAAACCCGATATCCTATTGATCCATTAAGATTCGATGATACCAATAATCAATTTATGGAAGGATATGATGCCTATAGAAAAATCCGTATAGAGTTTGGAGTTGAACCACAATTAACTCCTGGAGATTGAAGACATTTATATCCTGTTTTATGTTTCGATTTAAGTGCACAATCTAAAGATATTGTTAAAAATGGTTGTGATGTAACAATTAATATTGAAAAGAAAGATTCCACAACTTCATTGATGGTTTATGGTCTACTGCTAAAAGATGTAAAATAGTCTATTGAAATTCTTAATGGAAAGATGGTTAGAATAAGTTAATCAAAATTTTTGGTAACTTAAAATTTGTTCTTAACTTAAAATTTTTTGTTAAAAGTGTCGCAAGCAAAAAGTAATAATAAAATTGTTGAATTAAAACTACGTAACATTGTTGACAAAAATACACCTAAAACTATTACCATTGATAAAAAGAAATATTACATAAGTAAACCAATGATAGAGAATATTAAATTACAAGAAGAAAAGAATGGTGGAATTCTCCCATTAATTCCTCTAATAATAGGTGGCATAGCAGCTGCTGGAAGTGTTGCAGGTGGGACAGCTGGTATTGTCCAGGCAGTAAATAAAAATAAATCAGAGAAGGCAGCATTAGAAGAACAAAAAAAATTATAATTGAGAGGTCGAGAAAGTTGCTAGGGGTGAGGGAATAGTAGATAATTTTATTAGTAAATTAAATTTAGTTGATGAAGGAAAACGAGTTCTTAAAAATATTCTCCACAGTGTTGATGACTTGATAGAAATAAAAGAAACTAAAGATGGTTCTGGAATATATCTAAGTTCTAGTATGATTAGGAAAAACATGTATTTTATTTTACCTTTAAAAATGAATTCCACAAATTCTACAGATTCTACAAATTCCGAAAATGTAATTAAATTAAAAATTTCCAATTTAGATTAATTGAATTATCTCTTAAAAGTACATTCTGGCCATCGGCTGCACACCGGAGGTGACATACAAAAACATTAGAAAACTTTCCTGGATTTATTTGGAGTAAATATTCAAAAGAAAAACATCTTCCTTGTCATTCATATACCGGTCCAGGAACTCGATTAGATATAAGACTAGATGAGAATAATAATCCAAAACCAGGTGAAGAACCAATAAACAGAGTTGATGCAGCAGCTTATAGACACGATTTAGCTTATCGAAATCATGACCTAAAACCTCGTCATGAAGCTGATAGGAAAATGATAGAAGAATTGGATAATATTCGAAATCCTTCCTTTAGAGAAAGAATTGAAAGAATGTTCGTAAAGAAAGTATTACAAGCAAAAATACTGCTCGGTCAGGGTTTAGACAAAACTCATAACTCTGTAACCTACGCGTCCGAAATTCACAAGGAATATAGAAAGCCGAAATATCTATTGAAAGTAAAAGTATTTCATAAAGATGATATTTGGAGTGCTGATCTTATTCATATCCCGAATGAAAAAGATTATAAATACGCATTGACCGTTATAGATTTATATACACGATACGCTTGGGTGAAGCCATTAAAGAATAAAACTGGTTTATCAGTTAAACATGCGTTTGAAGAAATATTCAAGGAAAGTAATAGAAAACCATAAAAATTGTTTGCTGATAAAGGATCTGAGTTTTATAACAGAAATGTTAAGCCACTATTTCATTTAGTTTATTCCACTGAAAATGCTGGAAAAGCCGTACTAATAGAAAGATTTAATAGAACGTTAGAAAATAAAATATTTAAGAAATTTACTGAGCAAGGAAATCAGAAATGGTTAAAAATATTGCCAGGAATTGTTGAGGATTATAACAATGAGATTCATTCAAGTATTGAAGAAACTCCAAAGAATGCTTCTGACGATCCTGATTTAATACGAAAGAAAATATTCGAAAATAATTATTCGAATGAGAGTAATCCGAATTTACAGAAAGGTAAGCCGAAATTTAAGATTGGAGATAGAGTAAGGATATTCAAATATAAAAATAAATTTGAAAAAGGTTTTGTTGGTTATTGGACTAAAGAAATATTTGAAGTTTGCAAAATAAATAAAACTTCTCCGATTACTTATGAAATTAAATATTTAGATAATGAGGAAATCAGAGGCAGATTTTATGAAAATGAATTGCAAATAACTGAACTTTAACCTTTAGGTGGCGATTTAGCTAGCTTCGCTTGAACTTTAATTACAAGTATCCTTTAGCTAGCCATTGGAACTAACGTTTCGGGAATTAAATTCCCTTATTCAATTCCCTTTTTCAATTCTAACATAATATCAAGAAATGGTACACCTTCTTGCAATTTGTATAAAATGTAAATACATGATTGTCCGCAATAAGTTGTTCCTGGTTTTGAATTTGAAAAGTATTGTATGTCCCATTTCCCAGTATTTCTCTTACTTCTTTTGTAGGGGGAAGTCCGCATGAATCGAACCAATAGTTCTCAGCCTCCGGGCGATCGAAATAATATTCTTCTACATTATCAGTATTCTTACTCCCCGCAGACCAATGCACTCCTTTTTGTTCTGATGTATGGATATTTGTTATGAAGTTCACTTGAGGTACATTTTTGATCAATTATAACTCGTCTCTCATTAGGATATGAAAATTCTTTATTCCTAATCGATTAGCGATTTTTATTAGGTCGAAATTTGTCGTGGTTTGTTTGCCGCATAACTTAAAGAACTCGGTTATGCTAGACATTTTATAATAAAAAAGTTTCTCAAAAGAATTGGCGTGTAGCAGCTGCTAAAATTGTGACAGCTGATAGGGGTGAGGCAAATCACAGACAATAGCGCATAATGCGGGTTGTGAAATTACATTCACACTATAAGAACAAAGGAACACATACAATCTAAACACAATAGACATATGAGAGAGAGAGGATAAATGAATGAATGAATGAACACTTCTCTTCATTCATTTTGGTTTCCATAACAATCATTCATGCGACATTATTTTGAATGGAACAATACACCGACTGTCGAACCATGTCGGCACTTTTATCGACAACTATGTCGGCGCTTTTATCGACAACTATGTCGGCACTTTTATCGACAGCCATGTCGACAAACTTTCTGACACATTTTCTGGCTCCCAGAACAGTTTTGGTGTAAATTTCCATTAGCGTTCAAGTTCATTCTAGTAGCGTTCAAGGTCTTTCTATTTGCGTTCAAGGTCATTCTATTAAGAGCATACGGGAATTATTCTCATTGAAGACAAACAATTGTTTTAAAGAATGCATGTCATTGTGAATACAATATTCCTGTAACAGACAAGATCGAGAGAGAGAGAAAGAAGTCATGCTGCTCCGTAAAAGTTTAATTGAGTTGTCCAACCGAACAATGTCATGGCATGATATACATATCAGAATATCAGAACGTTTATTCTCAAATTGAAAACACGTTTCTGGGGTGATAAAAAGATAACAAATGAAATTAACAAGTCAATGAGGGCACTGATGATATCCATAAATAATGAGAATACATACATGTAGATCCACTTGCGTTATTATGATGCGCGAATAGCATGGAATATTTACAAATGATGTCGATGTGTCATGAAAAGATGAAAACTATGAATGAAATGCTGGAAGGAGAGGACAATCAATGGTTCATGTACTTCAGTGAATGAAGTTAAATCACGAAACAGCACATAGTAATTATAACCACATTAGCGAAGACATATATAAACGGCATGATTTTATTATATGTTTTATTAATGAGTGGAATCCCAGATCACTTTACATCAAGCTATGCAATCTTAATTATTAAGAGGTCCGGAACAGAATGTTATTAATAGATAAGTAATGCATATATGTCATTGAGCAATGTGCATATATCTTGTTAATCAGTAGTAAATGATAATGCAATTCATCTTACTTGCAAAGGATCGCGATTTATGAAAAATTAAATATGTTAAATTGGCGATGTTCCGGACCTTGGTGACTTCGTATATGCTTCGAAAGCTAGACTGGAAATTCTAGTGCGATGTCTCGCTCTTTGTTACTGTTGAACCGTATTCACTCTGTCAATCGATGTTACAGCCAAATTTGTATGGTTGCAAACCAACATAGCTTTAGTTCTGACGTCATTTGCCGCTTTGATATATTTACTTAACTTAACAATGCTTCCAACATTCAGTCTTTGTAACAAACCATAGAAATTTTGCTTCGAAACATCAATAAGATATGGTATGTAACGCAATCTGATATCATTATACACTGAACATTCACAAACAAAATGAAATAAAGTTTCTATTGTTCTATCATTGCATAAACTGCATATTCTTTCTTCATATTCTAATATATTTCGATAACTTCCTGTTCTTACCGCTAAATTATGATTTCCACACATCATTTTTAACAATGGTGCTATATCTTTATGTGCTAAATTTAGGGTCAGATAATGTTTTATTGAGCAATCAAATTGTGCTGATTCCAAATAATCGGTTCCAGTGTGACTTCTTTTGGCGTCATTTGTCCATTCAGTTCTTAAATGCTCAGTCAATCTAGTTTTAATAATATTTTTACATTGTCCAATAGTTAAATTTAAGTTGATTATGTTTTCTTCAAGATGTGATAGATTTAATCGCTTGATAAGTCCTTTTATTCTCCAAGACCATGTATATAAGTAGTTATTGCTATTCGAACTGAGCGAAATATGATCAAAGCAAATTTTCATAATATATTTATTCTGACTAAAAAGAATTCTAATCCAAAAATTGATTGCTGCTTTATAGAAATAATATTCTAGAGGGAGTAATCCAAATTCACCTATCAAACGGTAGTTTGCAGTTGTAGCTGACAGATGATAGAAACGTTTATAGAATTGAAACAGTATTTTATTTAATTCAGACAATTTGTTATGAAAGCAAAATTCTCCACCGTACATCATTTTTGATAAAGCTAGAATTTCAAAGGTATTCCTTACAATTGTTCCATTAACTTCTCCAAGTTCTTTCAATTTTTTGTTGGTTAGGTAGGCTGATTGATTTCCTTTTTTAGTTAGTGAAAGTAAATGTTTTTTAGTATTATTTGATATCCAAAATCCTAAGTATTTATATTCTTTGACTATTTCGATTTGCTTTGTATCATTGTTTAAGTTAATATCTAAGATGCAATAATATGATGCTTAATATCATTTTCAGATGCAACATTATGAATCATAATTTTCGTTTTGTCGTAATTAATTTTAAGACCATTGACGTTGCATCATATATACGGATTATACATATCATATAATACGGATCAACAAAGGCAATGAATAGACATCAGATCACTCAGTCAATTAGCCGCATCACGAGAACAATTGTCAAGTGCGATTGTCAGTTATGTCGATGAGTAAGAAGAAAATGAGATCTCATCAATAACAATTCCAATTCCTTGTGTTGTGATTCCTTATCTTTCATATACCTAACTCTATCTTTATGTTTTTCTTTATCCATTTCACTTGTTTTTAATTGTGATAAAGAAGGATATATTCTCGTCGTCGTCGTCCCCGTCGAAGTTTCTTCCATTTTTGAGGTTTCCATTTTTTAATAAATATTTTGATATTTTTTGGTCTATGTGAAAAGACTCCGTACATTTTTGGACTACGTGAAATTTTTAGACTACGTTGAGACAACTTAAATTTTTGACCACGTGATATTTTTCGACTGCCTAAATTTTCGACTACGTGAAATTTTTGAAACCTCTTTTCAGTATATGAAAAAATCCCAACGAGCTTAAAACTGTTTTTTTGATTTTATCATTAAAATTATTTTTATTTATAAAACTCTTTTTCAGTGTATCAAATACTTCCTATACTGATTCTGGAGGTATCTTATTTTTGTTTTTAGTTGTCCTGAATCGGTCATATATTCATTTTTTTGCATTTTTGGGGTACCTTATTTTTTTTATTTTTTGGTTGTCCTAGAACGGTCTTATATACATTACTAGTGACATGTCACATACACAAATGAAAGTGAAAAAAATGGCAAAGTAATACTGCGATCATGCAATAATCGAGAGTGTCATAGTCACTTATCATACAAATTCAGACGGTTTATAGTGTACGGGAAGAAAGAGTTCTGAAGACGGGTAGTTCTTGAGAAAGGCTGTCTGAGGTGTCCCGATCTTGGGAGTTTGTCAGGCACAAAAGGGTGTAAGGGATGGTTCTCACTCTGCTCGGCAATCAACATAAGCTTGAAGGATTGAGACAAATGCAACTGTCTTATGTCTTGAAACAGGTCACAATCACATCCGCTCCCACATATTGTGCGATGAGCCCTCTTTTTATTGATTCAAGTGCTTGAATAAGTGTCGCATTCAGTCAAACAAAAACCGGTGAGGCGTAAGTTAAAACTGTGACGATTACAGAACGGTAAACAGTAATCGAGTCTTTTTTGTTTAAAAGCGGTTTGAGTCTTCTCAGGAGATGTAATCGTGATGAACAGATCTTAACAATCACGTTAATATGCTCATGCCAACTTAGATCACAAGTTAGTGTAAGTCCCAAGATCCTTACATGATGATCACAATGACTGGACTCATTTGTGTTCGTACAGCGTTTTCGAATGATCAAATGTTTTGTCTTTTGATCGTTTAAGACCAAACCTTTGCTGTTTAACCAAGATTTTACATGACATAGCTCCTTGTTGGTGATTAAGTCATCGTCACAGGAACACAAACCTTGCAAGATAGTCACATCATTAGCGTACTTGACATAAGTCACATTCATAGAAGACGGCTGCAAGGAACTCATGTAGGATGCAAAAAAAAGTACGGGCCCAATATCGAACCTTGGGGGACGCCCGAGTATACGTCCATCATCGAGCTGTAGGCACCCGAATAACGAATACGGAAACTACGATTTTCAAGATAGTCAATTAGCCAAATAAGGAAGTGGTGAGAAACTTTACCGTCAAGGTGTTGTACCAGCTTATGATGCGGTACCCTGTCAAATGCCTTTGATAGATCTACAGTGGTAATTCCAACTCGATTACAGTCTGTTAGATCGAGAAGTTCAGTAACTTTGTCATAAATTACAATTAATGCTGCCACGGTTGAACCAAAGGGTCGATATGCAAACTGCGAACTGCCGTAAGTATTCATAATATTATTGAACTCCTTTGATAGAATGATCTGCTCGAGTATTTTCGAAGGGATTGGCAAAAGTGAAATTGGACGTAAGTCTCTGATGGTGGGGTTTTTACATTTCGAGACCATGGTGACGTCAGATAACTTCCACTTACTGGGAAACTTTCCTACTCGCTGAGACTGCTGAAATATTGCCGACAAAGGATAACAAATTGCGAATGCACCCATTTTCAAAAGCTTTGGATGAAGGTTGTCAGAACCCGGTGATTTGGTAATATCAAGTCTTTGAAGATTACTAAAAACAGTATTAGGTGAAACAGATGCATCAAAAGTGAAACCTTCAGAATGAACGGAGCAATGCGAAGTAGTAAAGTCAATTTTCTGAGAAAATGTGCATTGAATGATACTTGCAACTGATTGAGTTTGTCAGTGCAGTCATTGCCTTTAAACAGGGCGATTGGTTCTGTATGACCTGTTCCATCAACCTCGCGAACTATATTCCATAACTGCTTCGCAGAAGAAGATGCTTTTCGCGCCCATTGTTTCTTAGCTTTATCCAGTGCATGAAACAATAATGACAATTCCTAATTACAAGATTGCACACTATATGAGGCCCAAACTTGATCGTTATGGCTAATATAAATGACTGTAACAAATGGTCGGTGAAACTAAAAAGGTGTCTGCAC